>OZ010674.1:22312439-22818890 GCA_963932185.1 Troglohyphantes excavatus
TTTGCTTTCGCGAACATTGGTACTGGCGAATGTTTTGTTTCGAATCGAAGCAGCACGCAAATCGTAGAAATTAATACAAAACGAGAATCGAAACTAGTTTTCGTGGTGCACATTCGTTAATTCTTCGTGTTTCACTGATCACTGAGATTTAGGTAACTTGTAGAACTTTGATTTCGCGATGGAGTACTCACTAGTTTCAAGGCACTTTAATTTTGAACGGAACTTTAATTTCTCAGCAAGTCGGGAGAACACAACACACAAGGAGAGTCGGCGGTGAGTGGGTGAGGGTGGGCCGGGAGTCTGGCTTCGTACGTCATGGCGCCGTGTTCCGTCAGCTTTCGTTTCTGAAGGAGACGTGGTTGACGAGAGTCGCTGCCGTTGCACGTTCGGTCGTCGCATCTTCTAAAAGGTAGACGGGCTTCTGTTCTGTCGGAGCTTGAACGTATACTGGTGTTTGCGGATATCAACTTTCGGTTCGGCTGGTGGATAATTGGCTGGCTGGGCGGATGGTTCGCTGGTTGGGCTCCCGGTGATCTCAATTAAATTTTTTAACTTTAATTAATTGTTAGCGGAATTCCGACATAGACATATCGCTGTCGACTTTTGAAATGTTAAGATTGATTTCATAAAAAGAGGGCCAAAGGTTGTATTTATATTCTTTATTAGTGATCACACCAGGAGCCCGTGAAACACACGTCCTTACAGTTTGAGAGTCGAAGTCACAAGAGAACGACATTTCCCCAAATAGGGAGAACCTCAGCTAACATAGGGAAAAGTATAATGGGTAGGGATTTGTCAAGGCGGAGCACACACATGAAGTTTTTGGAGGGGTGCCAAAAGGGAATTCAGAGCGCGGGTGATAGGGAACTTTGGTCGTGGGAACGGTTGAGAAAAGCACATAGAGAATGCATATTGTTAGCAATGTCAGCAATAATTAAATGAGATAGTTTACAAAGGAATGGGAATGAAGGAAGTCAAAAGGGGTGGTTTTGTAAAAGGAGGTGGTAAGTTAAAGGGGGTTGAAATTATCTTTCATATATATATATATATATCTAATATATATATATATATATATATATATATATATCTAATATATATATATATATATATATATATATATATATATATATATATATATATATATATATATATATATTGTATATATATATATATATATTGTATATATATATATATATATATTGTGTTGTTTTTTTTACCGTAACCGGTATTTTTATTTAGCCATATATACATGTATATATTATGATATGCTAATTATAAATTATTAGTTAGGTAGAAGAAGAATATTACAAATAGTCATAGTATCACGCGCTAAAATTGTAGTAGAAACTAGAAATGTAATAAATAATAATATAATTCAAAGTTAATATGGAATGGATAAAAGATCAAAAGTAGGCCCAAAATAAGCTAAAAAAAAAACATTGAATACAATCATTCAACATTTTATGAAGCTAAAGAAAAGTACCCATTATGGTAAAAAAAAATTAAATTGTTGTCTTTCATATAAGTATGGCACAGCCACGGAGTAAAGAAGAAGGTGGAGGTGCGAACAAGTCTAAAACCGGTTTGTGAAGTAATGTGAAGTAAGCAATCGCTCAAAAAGTAGGAACTGGCAAAGTATTTGGCGCTATTACAAAGCACTACTTTGTACCAGTACTTGGCGATAACTTAATTTGAAAATAATGCATTCCTCGTAGGAAAACTACTGAAAACTAGGTTTGTTTGTTCCTAGTTTTGGGTTGCTAACTTACGTCTCATGAAATCTCGCCAAATCATCTCCACCTTTTTCTTTACTCCGTGGGCACAGCCAATACGAAATATGTTTCGAATAACGTGCCGCGACATATTTCATAAGTAATTATAACCCAAAAGAAATAGAAAGTTCTAAAAAGGTGAAATGTTGCAATAGAAAAGGTGCAATAAAAAAAAATAAAAAACGAGACAAAAGTACAATAAAAACCAAGGATAAAATAACAAAAAATTTACGTGATGTTATATGTCCTTAAATGTGGCACACCATATAATAATTTTACTCTTAAATTAAATAATAATGCGAAAAATATCGCTAAAGAAACAGACAAATATTACCATGCGAAACCAAAGAGTGGCGGGAAAACACTAAAATATTATTCCCGTTGCCACTCCCATCCAACTGAATTGCATATTTGTCCTTTAACAAAAGTATAGTGAATAATTACGTGTCGTCATAAGTTTGAAGTTTAGTAGTTAATGGTAGGTTTGGTTTGGTTTGGTTTGGTTTTGTTAATTAACGTCGCACTAGAGCTGCGCAGTGGGCTATTGGCGACGGTTCGGGGTCAATCTCGAAGGAAAGACCCGGGAACACATACACATTCACACACACACATTCATACATGTACCTCGTTATTTTAGAACCATGGTCAGATGACGAAGTTAATGGTAGGATCACTTACTATCGATGTTAAGGTGTGTATTTATCGGTTTACGGTTAATAAAATTAATACACACATTTTGATTACATATTATATATATAATAATGTCAAATATTTACAAGAAATAAACATATTTACATTTTATTTACAAGATAATTTTTTAAAGGCTTTAAAGTTTGAATAACTTTATTTATTTTTGAAAAGATGGGGTGGGAATTAATTAAAAATAATGAATATAAGACTATTAATAGTTAATTTAATTGAATATTTTTATTTATAAATTATTAATTTTATGATATTAAAATTTAAGAAAATTTTAAATATTCATTTTTAAAAACGTTACAGAAAATTTAATCTAAATAGACAAAAACTTTTTTTTAAATTGACATTTATGAAAAACATTTAAATAAAAAACATTGACATTTGACATTTAAATAACAACATTGACATTTAAATAAAAAAAAAGAGGGAGAATAAACCAGAGGGAAAAAGATTTAAGGAAAAAAGAGGATTAATAGAGGAAAAAGGAAATTAAAAAGGAAATTAAACAGTTGAAACTTTCAAATAATCAACACTGAATTTTATGACATTTTTAATGGTTGTACAGATGGTACCAGTCAGTTTGCTTTCTTATTTTGCTTTCGCAAAATAAAAAGCATAAATTAAATGCACGAGAAAACTGGTGTAAAGTTAGGGTAGCATGTTTATTGTATTAATTTGAGAACTAATAAATCCTATTGAGTTATTATAAAAATTAAGTTTTTGATAAATTTGTCAACTTTAAGTTTAAATTGAAGTTTATCTGTGGTTACATTATTTATTCTAATAATTTCTGTAATTATGATGTTTGTTATTACTTTTTAGGAAATACCTGAATTCCAATTGATAAATTTAATGGTATTGAAATTAAAATAATGTCTTTTGTCATATAAAGTACAATTTTGTATATTGTTTATTATTTTAATATTATTGTCTAAATATATCGCATTTTGACTATTTTCGTTGGTTTTATTTAGTTTAATTTCTTTTTGGTAAATAATTTGTGTTGAATTTTCAAATTTAGTATTATTAACCGATATTATGTTGTGAATTCTTCATGATATACATATATTTTTTCTACAATTGTATTCAAAGTAAAATAGAAAAAGATTAGTTATTGAGGGGCTGTAGTTAGTTCTTTGTGTAATTGCCTTACATCGTCTGTAAAGCTTATTATTATGTAGTATGTAGTTTTGAAAAGTGCAGAAGTTAAGGAAAGTATTTAAAAAAAAAATTACGTCCATAATATTATTTAAGTCAAAAGTATTTTGTATTTCTACCGTCGTATCTTTAATTTTTTCGGGAGGAAGGTTAGTAAAAAAAAATTCAAATTAAAAAGTGTAAATATTTTCAAATTTCATGTCATTAATTTTAATTAAAATATAAATGAATTTACTATGTTTAAGGATCCAGTTGTTATGTTGGTGAAAATGTGTAATCTTATTTATGTTATTTGTAATTTTTTTAAATATTTCTTCAAATTTTAAGTTTGCGGCTTTTTTTGTAAGTGTTAACTCCACTTGATATATCTACATTTTATGGGATTTTTATAGGACTTAGGCAAAGCATATAAACAAAGAAAGTTTTTCTTATCTTTAAAATTAAGTAGTTTAAGAAAAACATTAATTTTTTTAATCATAATTTCTGATTCAGAATTAGTTTTTCCGTAAGTCGTTCCATTTGTTAATTCTTTTTCAATTAATCCATTATAATATTTTTTAAAATTAAGCCAAAATTATTATCTGCTTTATCTATTGAGGTAAACATATAATCCTATTAAAGTGCATTAAAGCTATCTGTAGTTTCTTTATCCAGGTGTATTTCTGGTTTAACCATGCCGATTAATTTTAATTTCTAATTCCTTTAGTTAATTTATATTTCCACCCTTCAAAAACTACCAGTAGAATACACTGCTTTTCGCTAGTTTTAATAATATATGTATTCACGTTTTCAATAATGGAATTTAGCATAGTTTGTTGTTCACTAATTTTTCTAATCTAAAGTTTGCATCTCCTGTTATTATGTGGTTATATATCAACATTTTCTTATATTTTAAATTTATTTTAGCATTACTTTATATTTTAAAGAGAATAAAAAAGAGTAAAAGTTTGCAAATCAGCTTATTACCATTACAATAATTCGTTACATTTAAACCAAACCAGTTGCATGCCTATACATTCTTATATCTTTTGAGATTAGTACTGAATTCCTCCTCAATGGACCTAACTCGATATTTCCAAGTAGGTTTTTCCCTGCAACCCCGCGGCGTCGACCGAGTGGAACTGAACCAACTCATTACTGACCATCGGTCAGCGCAAGTGGCGTGGGACGCCATTTACCAGGGAGCGCCACTGAACTGAATCCGCGTCACACTTAGAGGCCGTGTGCGGAGGAGTGGGGATTGCATGAAAATCCCATTTGGTGCTACTACAAAGACCACTCGGTTTGCGGAAAGTGGGCAATTAATTTCGGGGTTCGAGCTTCATTTTAGCTCCATTTGGAGCCATTAGAGAATAGCGTCGTCCGGGAAGTGGCGGAACGATGCTTGCCGGATGAAGATCGTTGCTAGGCAACCGAGCCGTTTTCAAGAGGACAGAGAAGAATAAAAGGATTTGTGGATAGAGTTAAATTGGATGAGGTTGATATGGATAGATTTAAATTGGATACGGTTGATATGGCTAGAGTTAAATTGGATAAGGTTAATATGGATAGAGTTAAATTGGATAAGGTTGATATGGATAGAGTTAAATTGGATGCGGTTGATATGGATAGTTAAATTAGATAAGGTTGATATGGCTAGAGTTAAATTGGATAAGGTTAATATGGATAGAGTTAAATTGGATAAGGTTGATATGGATAGAGTTAAATTGGATACGGTTGATATGGATAGTTAAATTAGATAAGGTTGATATGGCTAGAGTTAAATTGGATAAGGTTAATATGGATAGAGTTAAATTGGATAAGGTTAATATGGATAGAGTTAAATTGGATACGGTTGATATGGATAGTTAAATTGGATGAGGTTGATATGGATAGAGTTAAATTGTATACGGTTGATATGGATAGTTAAATTAGATAAGGTTGATATGGATAGTGTTAAATTGGATACGGTTGATATGGATAGTTAAATTAGATAA
Source organism: Troglohyphantes excavatus (assembly GCA_963932185.1). Classification (NCBI taxonomy): domain Eukaryota; kingdom Metazoa; phylum Arthropoda; class Arachnida; order Araneae; family Linyphiidae; genus Troglohyphantes; species Troglohyphantes excavatus. Next base: position 22,318,045 of record OZ010674.1, read on the forward strand.
GGTTGATATGGCTAGAGTTAAATTGGATATGGTTAATATGGATAGAGTTAAATTGGATAAGGTTGATATGGATAGAGTTAAATTGGATACGGTTGATATGGATAGTTAAATTGGATGAGGTTGATATATATAGAGTTAAATTGGATGAGGTTGATATGGATAGAGTTAAATTGTATACGGTTGATATGGATAGTTAAATTAGATAAGGTTGATATGGATAGTGTTAAATTGGATACGGTTGATATGGATAGTTAAATTGGATAAGGTTGATATGGATAGAGTTAAATTGGATAAGGTTGATATGGATAGAGTTAAATTGGATAAGGTTGATATTGATAGAGTTAATTTATAAATATATTTCGCTTTACGCGCCATTGGAGTATATGAAATAGCAAACCTAGCGCGCCAGAATCAAACATTAAATAAAAACAAAAATCAAACATTAAACGTCGGAAACACTACTTTACGCTTTTTGAGTGATCCAGCCAGACTGTATATTTCTTGGAGAAATAGCACGACTGACAATACAGGATGGCCACAAAGTGTTAGGCAATGGTAATTGTTTGGCTGAATCACATTTAACTGTATTGCCATAATAAACATTATTTTTGCCTCACTACTTCCCTTATGTTTTATACAAGTCACTAACCTTTATTAACAACAAACAAAGTAATAAAAGCATATGGCTTATTATGTGTAGTCAGATAACCAAACAAATAACCACTGCCTAAAATTTTGTGATTACCTTGCATGTATGGTCTCGCTTGATGATAGGAATTTCGGCACAGGTAAATGTAAAATATGAAATAAAGCAAAGCATGCACGGAGCGTGGATGGTGCCCAGGGAGTCGTGCGTAATATTTTCTGTGTATTCCTTCTCTTGGCGGGGTTATCGTTGGTGAAAATATTCATATTTAAATAACCAACTGAAAGGACGTTTTAAGTAAAATCCGTTTGTACGTGCTCCCACACGGCCCCAACTGATGTTTTAGAAGCGTTTGGTATGACGTTTTATATCGCATATATTTGGCTTATGATTGTATTCATTTTTAGCGATTGAATTGAACTTATTGTAAATACTTCATTTGAATGTAACATAATGAGAAAAACGTCACAGTCATCTCGAAATTCAATTATAAATTACATGAAGTATATATTACGTAAGTATTATAAAAAAATTATAAACTTAATTTCAGCTCACTAAACCAATAAAGAGCTATCCTTGACAGTTTTACATTCTTCACTAAAACAATCAATTTGTGGTTGAATTTAGAAAAATTAAAATATGTGGTTTTCCCTGCTTACAGTTTAGCGTCATAACTTTTCATAAACAGTGTAATGATAAACTGTATACTAAAATAAGAAGGATTGCATCAGAATCATATGAGGCGTTTAAAGTAATAGTGGGGTAAGACCATTTTTCCACGCGCCATTTCACCGTAGTAACATGTAAAACGGAAAATCCCCAAAATGTGTCCGAATGTTAAAACAAAAAATCTACACTTTCAAATTTACAGGATAGTTCGTGTGAAAAATTAGTATTTTAATGTGACTATTTTCAAGTTTCTCAGTGTTTCTCTCGAATGTTAGCATTTTTTTTAGTGTATCCCAGCAAAGTTTCTCAAAGTGGCAATAGTAAAATCAGTTGTAATCAACGGAAACTAGGGGAAATCAAATAATCTCACGGTGCTAAAAAAATAACTGGAGTGATTTTTCATGTTTTTCTTTAATCAGTTAAAAAAAATCCAGTAAATCAACACAGTAAATATAAATAACGACAATAAATAACGATAAAACCATTTTACATGGATTCAATACCTTTTAAAAATGCTGATATTTTTCAAACTACAGAATCTTGTGTTTAGGGCGGACAAATATTTAAAATGTATTTATTTTTATATTTCACTGAAGCTTATTCATTTAAAATTTTACAAATAAAATATTATATTAAGAAACAATTTAAATACATTTGTATAAATAAACTAATCTAAAAATTAGCATATGTGTGCATATATGTTAAATCTAGGTAAAATTGTTTTATTTATTGTTCGTTATTTATATTAACTATGTTGATTTTGTGGATTTTTTTAAACTGATCAAAGAAAAACATGAAAAATTACTCCAGTTATTAGTTTAGCTCAGTGAGATTATAGATTTCCCCCTTTTCTCAGTTGATTGCAATTAACATTACTGTTTCCACTTTGTGAAACTTCGCTGAGATACTCTAAAAAATGTATTAACATTCGAGCAAAACATCGAGAGACTTGAAAATAGTCGCGTTAAAATTCACACAAAGTATCCAGTAAGTGCTGCTTTTTATGGAGACGGTGCCTTCCCTGTTCTAACTTTCGGACACATATTGGGGGTATGATGCAGTATTGGTGCAGAAAAAGTTTTGGTGCGAGTCAAAATGGACTTTTACACCACTGCTACTTTAACCGCCTCATATAAAAGCATTAGCACATAATTTTATTGCAATCTATTACATTGAATGAATAACTTGCATTTAAATATACCGATCGAATGCAAATTATGTAACGTCATTTCTTTGGTCATACTTCGAGGAACAATGATAAGAAAAACCAATGTCAATTTTATCAATTTTGACGTGTATAAAGTGTTTAAATCAGGTCCCGATAAGAGGTGACATGTCGGCTAAAAAATCCAACCAAATATGTTATACGCTCGTTCATCGACTTACCGCATACTTAGGAAGTTGAAAATTGGCAGAGTTGTTTCTTATACCTCAAGAATTAACCCAGGAGAATTAAATTTGTCAGTGTGGTTCCTTGTACCTTAAATAGGAAAACTAAGCTATTTGTTTATTTCCAACTGACATACCCGTTCTTTGCATGGTTTGATGAAAAGAAACTGTTAATAAAAAGACGTTTTCATAGCAAAATGAACGCCGTTGAAAGATAAAATAACTTTTCTAATATCATATGAGTAATAAAGTAGTTTAGTTATTCTAATAAGGTTTTAGAAGGAAATAATTCGTTTGTAAATTCTAATTTAATTCAATTTATAAATGTATTGATGTAAACCATATTGTGTGGAATATTTCCTATGAACATTTACAGAGAATAATTTGACTCTAATTCAACCCCGTAACCTAATATATAATAAAGAAATGTATGAAAACTTTATACAAATTTGATTCATGAATTTGTACCCGAATACACTTTTGAGTTTGTGACGTTGCACGCCCTAATACATGACCTCAATAAACACAATATACTTAATTTTTAAAACTATTTTGAATATATCAATTTTAAACTTGTAAATTAAATAAACCAATAAGTTATGCTTCTCTAACTCTCCAAATCAAACAATAAATTCCGTGATTTCCGTAACATTGTAACAAGGATGTGCTTCAAACCCAACTGTACCGTAAGGTATGGTTCGTGAATGCTTTGCACGCACGTCTACTTGGCCTGCCCCTTCTTGCTGTCTTCAGTAAACTCCCAGATCTTTCTGCACTTGTCAAAAGTTTAGACTTTTTGGAATCATTTTGTTCTTTTTAAACTGCTTTTTCAACCAGTTTAAGTTTTCTATTCTGCATCTGAACGTAAGTAGAATATTTTGGTTTCATAAGGAAATCTTCTACAAATCATACTTTCCTCTTCCACGCAATCTTCGCACAAATGGTTTAAACTGTCAACTAGACAATTTAAATTTTAGACGTTCTCTTCATTTTAAGCACGCATGCGCCACAGCACGCTATAAGAACTGAAAATGCAGTGCTTAAACAGGCTAACCCGATTTAGAAATTTTCTCTTCTAGGCGTTACAAATGTCAGAGGGTATAGTGAAATAATAGCCAACTTTGTCGACACGGCACACCTATCTACCTTTCTTTACCCAATGGTAGGTCATTTATCTCTATAAGCTCTGATTCTCCCTGGAGTTATAAAAAGTATTAATATTTCAAAGCCTTATATGTGTGTATGTATCGAACAAGTTTTGATAATGGTCGGATCGATTTTAAACATGTATTCACGTAAAAAAATATACTTAATTTCCTTACTACATATTCCTGAAAAACGAACGTATAGTTGTTGTTGCTGAACTTCTATCTCTTGATGGAAATGATTATTTAAAAAGAGATGTGTACGCATACCTCCAGGTGATGGCTTGATTTTTAAGAAACAGATATAAATAGAGCAACCGAAAAATTGACTCCAGTGCCATTAACTTATCCGACTTCCGTGGTATGGTACTTTATGCGCATACCCCTTTCTGAAAGGGACGCTAACTCATGGTTATTCAGGGGAGGCCAAGATGGATGAAGGGATGGGGGATAGAGAGAGAGAGAGAGGAAATTTGTGGACGGAAGACCATGAATGTTTCATCGGATCCCATTCATATGCGACCTAACGAAGCCTGAAATGATGAAAGTCGAGGCGAGCAGGAGCTAAATATCGTCCCCTCTTCAATAATTCATGACCTTCCCCCCCTCCGTTGCTAAAATTTCAGCCGCTATGGTCAGCGCTTTTATCCACTTCGTCTGCTTCCAGGCGGGAGGAAGCAATCGTATGATTAATCCAGTCGCCACTGGATGTCTAATAGTGGCATTGAGGGGAGGTTAGCATTAGCATCTCCCCTGGAAGATGAAGGGGAGGGGGGAAGGGGTCTTTGAAGGAATCGTGGGGGCGTGATTTGGGGGTGGTCGACTCGTTTTTATGACGAGATAAGCTGAATTTATTTGGTTGTGAGAGAAAGGGACGATGGGTTAAACCATAGAACACGGCACTGCCATCGACTGACGATAATTTAATTTTACGCAGGCAGGGCTGGAAAACGGTAGTTAAGATTTTATAGAGGTGTGTATCCTTCAATAGAAGATCACCTGCTTAATCAGGGAATGCCTAAAATCTGATAGTTGTTTTGCGTTGAGTGTTCTTCAATTTTATTTTCTACTAGCAGTTTCGTTAAACTGATTGATACGTTATCGGAATTGATGGATTCTTGTAACTGAGAATCGAAGGAGTTGACCGTTGCGTTGCGTGTTCTTCAATTTTATTTTCTACTAGCAGTTTCGTTAAACTGATTGATACGTTATCGGAATTGATGGATTATTGTAACTGAGAATCGAAGCAGTTGACCGTTGCGTTGCGTGTTCTTCAATTTTATTTTCTACTAGCAGTTTCGTTAAACTGATTGATACGTTATTGGAATTGATGGATTCTTGTAACTGAGAATCGAAGGAGTTGACCGTTGCGTTGCGTGTTCTTCAATTTTATTTTCTACTAGCAGTTTCGTTAAACTGATTGATACGTTATCGGAATTGATGGATTCTTGTAACTGAGAATCGAAGGAGTTGACCGTTGCGTTGCGTGTTCTTCAATTTTATTTTCTACTAGCAGTTTCGTTAAACTGATTGATACGTTATCGGAATTGATGGATTCTTGTAACTGAGAATCGAAGCAGTTGACCGTTGCGTTGCGTGTTCTTCAATTTTATTTTCTACTAGCAGTTTCGTTAAACTGATTGATACGTTATCGGAATTGATGGATTCTTGTAACTGAGAATCGAAGCAGTTGACCGTTGCGTTGCGTGTTCTTCAATTTTATTTTCTACTAGCAGTTTCGTTAAACTGATTGATACGTTATCGGAATTGATGGATTCTTGTAACTGAGAATCGAAGCAGTTGACCGTTGCGTTGCGTGTTCTTCAATTTTATTTTCTGCTAGCAGTTTCGTTAAACTGATTGATACGTTATTGGAATTGATGGATTCTTGTAACTGAGAATCGAAGGAGTTGACCGTTGCGTTGCGTGTTCTTCAATTTTATTTTCTACTAGCAGTTTCGTTAAACTGATTGATACGTTATCGGAATTGATGGATTCTTGTAACTGAGAATCGAAGCAGTTGACCGTTGCGTTGCGTGTTCTTCAATTTTATTTTCTACTAGCAGTTTCGTTAAACTGATTGATACGTTATCGGAATTGATGGATTCTTGTAACTGAGAATCGAAGCAGTTGACCGTTGCGTTGCGTGTTCTTCAATTTTATTTTCTACTAGCAGTTTCGTTAAACTGATTGATACGTTATCGGAATTGATGGATTCTTGTAACTGAGAATCGAAGCAGTTGACCGTTGCGTTGCGTGTTCTTCAATTTTATTTTCTACTAGCAGTTTCGTTAAACTGATTGATACGTTATTGGAATTGATGGATTCTTGTAACTGAGAATCGAAGGAGTTGACCGTTGCGTTGCGTGTTCTTCAATTTTATTTTCTACTAGCAGTTTCGTTAAACTGATTGATACGTTATCGGAATTGATGGATTCTTGTAACTGAGAATCGAAGCAGTTGACCGTTGCGTTGCGTGTTCTTCAATTTTATTTTCTACTAGCAGTTTCGTTAAACTGATTGATACGTTATCGGAATTGATGGATTCTTGTAACTGAGAATCGAATGAGTTGACCGTAGATGATATATAGGAATGTCTTATGCTGCGATTTGAAGTTCGCCCATATTCTTTCAGCATATTGAACTACCACAACTATATCTCAATAACTACTTTGTATATAATTCTGTTACGTCACGTGTAATTCTTGTTTCGCAAGTATTTTGAAGAATGTTTTTAATCTGTAAGTTTATAATTAAACATCATTATTTCTTTGACTCTAAATGCTTCTACAGCATGGTTGAAGATGGAAATAAAGAATTTTCCCTCCGTCTCGTCCCATTATAATATTTATAATAAAAATGATTATTTATCGCACTTAACTGAAATCAGTCTATTTATCAGTTACGCCTGTACTGATCTTGAGCATTATACCAGAATAATTTCATTATTTTTCAAATTTCACATCAGTATATTGTGCCGAAAAGGGGGAAACTAACGATCTTAAACATAAAGCATAGAATAGCAGATGATATTTTATTCAACAACAGACAATTTGTATTTTTAGCATTTGTTCATCCGTCCATTCAGCAAAGCTAGAATTAAAATTATTCAAATGAAATTGGATTTTTTTAAAAGAAAAGCAAACATTTATCTTTTCATCTTTGTTACTATTTTGGACACTGCCGTCTCTGTATTGAGCAAGGAAACCCCCATTTGTCACCACCAAAGACAATGCACTTTAAAAGCAAACTTAAACATCATGTTCAAGACTTCACAATTATAAATATTCTATTATCACCATCCGCTCAACAGAGGTCAAAACAGAAGCAATGCATTTCAGCTGTTTCTTACACCCCACTCTCACAACAATGGTAACTTTCCAATGTATTATCCTTCCTAAAACCACTCTCTTCTTGGATCCTGGCCAAAAGGCAAGAAAAACGAAAATACCAGAAAAACATCCCCAGCGGAAATTTGAGAGTTTTATTAATTGGCGGTTGAACCCTTTGTTCGAATCCATGTCTGCGAGGGAATTACCAGAGCACGCTCGCATGGGTCTTCTGTGCGAGAGTCCCTTCCTCTTACTCGGATTCTTTTGTCCGAGCTTTTGACTTGACTTGAAACCCTTTAAAGACATTTTTGGAAGCCATTGTTGGGAAGGTTTCTGCACCGCTTGCTCCAGCGAGTGTTATTTATCTTTGGGAAGGGAGGGCTTTAAGCTGGCAGTAAAAACGTTTTGGGGCGACCTTCCGGGAAAAGGGAGATGAATCATTGTATGCGATGGCTCTTTATTTGCAGATGAAGTGGCTGGCTAATTATAGAAGTAATTTAGGAGTTTTAAGAGGAGGCGGTGATTGTGGAGAATAACCAACAAAACCGGGGGTAGTATTAATCACACTTGCTGAGGTTCTCATTTTAAAGAAATAATTATCTCACATGAATGCTTTAATGAAGGGTGTTTGTTAAATGGACGATGTGTGTCAAACAACGAATGTTTTTTTAAAGCGTATTTGGCAGTTCTTGGAATGCAAATACAATTCAGCAGAATCACTTTGTAAGAAGAGTTAATGCACAAAATGTTGATATTAAATTTAAAATACAAATTATTTTAATTAAATGCAAGGAATCTATATATCGTTGCTATTTTATTTCTATAAGAGCTTTTAACCTCTTCAACATTGCAGCTTTACGTTTTCAATGGCCATTTCAAAAATTACTTTTCCTTCACCTCAACACCTTTTTGAATGTCCGAATTATGATGCAAATATAAAATATATTCAGAGTGCTAAGCTATCGATAATAAAATGCTGGATGTCTGTTGATCATAATATCATTTCTAGAAACAATCGTTTCGCAGAAGTTTTCCATCGATAAATAAAAATATAAACTGAAACATTTACAGTAATCCTCTGCCAATCACAAGAATACCCCAACCATGTCCAATGAAAATTTTAAAGAATTAGTTCTGGTTTCAAAAAATTCATTGACTAACAAAATTGATCAATGGCGAAATTTTTTTAAAGTGTTCGATTTTTCCCATTAACTTTACTGTCTTACAGATGTGGTTTTGATAAAAATGAACAGAAAGAGGTAGAATTAAAAAATATATATTGTAGGAATAGTTGTATTTGTTACCAATAGGTTGTGCTCTAGTTGTCTTGGATACTCTGCATGTTGTAATACCGCTAGTATTTAAAAAATTTCACCTACGTGTTAAGCATGCTGTACAGAGTTGCTGTACAGAATTAAAATCCCTATCAGACATAGCACAACACTCTGTACAGTGTTGTGCTATGCCTGACAGCCACTTTTAATGAGTGACGGACATTACATTGGACATTTGTAATTCTAGCTGCGTTGCAAACTGTGCTGTCCACTGTATTAACACAATTGAAACGCCACCTATTGGTAAAAATATTAACTATCCAGGTAATACTTGTTTTTTTACTACCTTCTGTGCATACCTAAGAAAATCGCATCGTCTTAGGGTTCATAAATTTCGAATAATTGAATTTTTATTTTTTATGTTAAACTTTTGGATTTCTTTGTATATTATTAATTTATATGTAAAATGTTACTGTCGTTGCCAATGTTAATCCTCTATTGAGATATTGTGTTTACAGATACACACGAATGTATACAGACTAATTTTAAATATTTTTTTTACGCTTACAAAACCTTAAAACGTCTAAACAAACTAGATGTCGATTTTTTTTTATTTTAAGGCAGTACTTTCATTACTGTAAATTTACTTTAGATCAAAAGATAACAAACACGCGCTTTTCTTCATCGTACAAAAAAAAAAAATGTTTTCGTCGACTTCAATGAAATGCATGTTGAATTTACTTTTGCGTCAAATGATTTGAAGTGATATATTTGCTCAGAATCGAAAAATTAAACTTTTAGATAACATAATAGAAAATAAAAATAGTGAATTATTGAATGAAGTTATTATAAGGTGTTTGCACGAATATACCAAATAATAAGTACGTAGTAAGATAAATATTGCACAAGGAAAAGCAAATCTGTCTTTGCAATATAAAATGTTTTGTTGTTATTTGAACATTATTACGTTCTAAAGTCAAATAAAACAGATTTCGATAACTCTCGTGTATGTCTTAGAAAACGGCTAAATGACGTATTTTTCAAGAAATTCACAAAAGCAACAATTATTTTGGAACAGTGAAAAATTCTACTTAAAAACTTTATAAGTAACGTATCCAACAGAAATTGTTACGGAATTCTTTTAAAATACCCACGGAGTATAGTTTAAAACATGTCTGAAATAATCAAATAACTATTTTTAAAAATTGCTTGTGCTTTACGACTATTTTAGGTTCCTCTTTGATACTAACTTCGTTTAGGAAATTATGTTGATACAAAGCCTCTCTGGGGAAGCAGCATTAATTTTTAAATAAGATAATACTTACATTTAACTTTAGATAAAGATATATAAAAAAATATTATGTGTATGCGATATTCTAGTAGTAAACAGCAAACAACTTACAATTTGCAAATTCAAAAACATGAAATTGGGTAAAAATTGGCTATATTACAAATTTAATAAATGTAATCCTTGGTGGAAAATGGCTTGTTAACTTGCAAAGAATTTAGCTAAACCTTTAAAATGTAAAAAATTACAGAAAAGTTTAAATTAAAAACGCATTAAAATTTAATACAATTTTCATAAAAAATCTTGAACAATATTATAATATATAATGATATTTTTTTCTCAGTTTTCTACTAACAGAAATCAAATTTAAAAACAATATTTCCAAATTGAAAACACGTGACTAATTTTTGTTTAAAGTTAATAGTGATTTTTAATTTATGTTTATTTTGCAAAAACAATAGGCTTGATTTTATTGGTGCAAAATTTTATTATCATAAATGAAGAATAGAAAGAGATAGAAAAATTTATAAAATAAAATTATAGGGAAAATTAATAGTTTTTAATATATCGAACAAGATGGGGGAGGTATTTTTGTCAATGTAACTTATATAAAAAAAACTTTTTATTAGAGAAAAAAATCACTGTTCATTCTTTATTATCAAATAGTATGTATAAAATCAGTGTTTGATTTTGTATAAATAGTGAGTGTAGTGTATTCGTATACTTTAATTTTTGATAGCACATGACTAAACTGAAAAAAACCACACTTTTACTGAAAACAATACTAAGTTAATATCGCTGTTGCTACATTTTGATATATATCGCGATTCGTTTACATTCAATTAATTTAATTACTTTTGTTACAATGTCGTAACTTTTTATAGTTTTTTCGGAATGTGATGTTTATTTTGAGGTCAATTGCAATTACAGTAGTTCAATTTTATGACGTCTTTTAACTGCGTAATAAATTGACAGAAGAAATAGAAACCCGAATAGAATATGTTTCGGTAAATTCTGTAATATTTCTTATTATTAATATTATATTTTGATTTTTGAAATATACTAATGTCATATACTGATTAACCCATCTTCGAGAATGAGCTAATTATGGTCCAATAACGTTGAGAAGTCGCATTAAATATATTCATCACAGATGAATATTTCATGCGCCCTTCTGACGCTGATTGCCGGCGAACTGGAAAAGAAACTGCACTCGTATCCCTTTGAACTTTTCCACGATAAAATTAGGCAATCCTAATATAATCCCCTTCGCTTCTTTTCTTCTTGTGTCCCTCTCCTTCCTCGCTTGAGACATTCGAAAGAGGAAACGTTCTTGCTGATGCTTCCACTTGCACATCAAATTACTGACTAAACAAGCTCTCTTTTGCTTGGTGCAGCAAACAAGAAACTTCTGCCTGCTATTTTGTACCGAATCATCGATGCTCTTTGAGAGATGATGAAAGCTTGTCCCTTTTCTCGCGACTGTGCTCAGTTCTTTTTATGTTTTGTTCTTCCCCTGCTTCTTTTCATTTCTCCTTTTATTTCCTAATAACCCCCTGCTTTTCCGCCGTCATTTCCCCCCTATCAGGAGCATTAGAAGGCAATGGGTAGAAGTTTAAGTGCCAGCGCGTCCGACGGCTCCAGCCTGTTTACGCCGATCCCTTTGAAGATCGCCGGCTTGATGCATCTTCTGGGACATGATTTAGCATATCGCAGCATCAACGGCTGATATTTTCTGCTGACAGTTTTCCCCCTTCTTCACACTAATATTCCGTACTTCGTCTTTTAATGCCATCAGGACTTCTGTCGAGACGGGGGAAGAATGTATCCCTCTTTGTCGAACAATTACTAGACGAGAGGATGGCGAACAATTTTTGCTTTTTCCCCAAAAGTTTCCATACTCCTTCAGGGGGAAACAACCATTCTCTTTTAAGTTTTTTTTTTGTTCATTTGTTCTCGAGACGTTCGAGGAAATGGCGCAAAAGTTCGAAAAAGAATCCATCTGCTTTTAAAAGCTCCGGCAACACGGTCAATTAAACTGTCTTCTAAGAGGACTTTGGAGGGGTCTGTTTCCGTGACACAGGAGATATTATTCATACACTGAAAATATCGTCGACGGCTAATGCCTCTAAATTGTATAAAAAGAGATAAATTACAGCGTCTTAAGTGCAGGTAATTAGTTGCATAAAAGTTTGATATCCCACTAGAGCGTATCCGTTCTGGCGATAGTTGATTTGTAAGTTTTTCGCTTAAAATACTTGCTTACTACGCATGTATGACGCTAAACTTAAATTTAATGCGAAAATAATTTTTTTATCGATTCCCTAAAAGTGTAACTATGGAAAGAGTGCTAAAAGCTTTGAATATTTCGAATTTGAAATTAAAGTAGGATGCTATTAATCAATTGAGTGTAAGATCACAATAAAGGAGTTGGATTAAGTTTAGTTTTGTTTTTCAGGTACAGTAAAAATATAAAGAAAATGTTGTCCATTCTGTAGAAATTCTGCTTAGTACTTGATTAATACAATATCAAAGTAACTATAAACTAGAATACGCGTCGCGTTTTTGTTAAGACTTCACAAGTATCTAACACATTATCTTTCTATTAAATTAGAAAATAAAGATGCAAGTTAGTATATTTTCTCTATGTCTTCCATTACATGAAATTTATTGATGAATAATGGCCAGATTGCCAAGTTTATTTTTAGGTAGAGTAAATATTTTTTTTTTAAATACTTTGTAAATTCTGTAGAAAATTTAAAATTGTCCCTTTCGCTTCATTTTAAATGCATCAATAAAACAAGCAGGGTAATGCATTTATTTAGTAAGAATAAATTGTATTATTTTTTAAAACAAATTATTATTCAGGAGGCAAGAAACATTATAAAAAACATTCAAAGTCTATGAATCGATATTTTTAAAATTAAGTTATAGTAAAACCAGAATTTTAATCGAAATACAATGTTTCATATAAGAGGAACTTTTCACAAATTCGAGTAAAACCAACTATTGTTAATTTATTCTAGTTTATTAATTATTACTGCCTTATTTACATTCTGGCTATGAATTCCTCATTTTTATAGTTAATTTAATTTTTCCAGAATGTGTTATTCTAAATACGAGAGTTCGTTTCTTATTTATCTCTAAGGCCCATTCTACACGAACGAGTAGACCACACGTGAGCTTCTCGGTGATTCGATAATCCATACCACGTGGTATGAATTCTCCAATCATCGAGAAAATCACGTTTACTCGTTCGTATAGAATGTATTTAACGGATTTTGTTGTAAAAAAAAATCTTACAAATAACAGTACAATAAATAAGGACACAACACATAACCTAATACAAGCTACATACATTTGTTGTATCAACATTTAAGTTTTTGCAGAACATAATTGAGCTTTTTTTTGGTAAGTTAAAAAATATAATTATTTGGCGAATTCACATAAGATGTAATTCCAGAAATAGAAATAAAAAACCTAGGAGAATATACTCTTTTGCAAGCTAAATAAATAACTTAGAAAAGAATGACACGATCGTAAAACTAAACGGCGCCTCGTGCAATCGAGTTTAATAGCATTGCGAAAACATATGCCATAAAAGGAATGTATTTTTCACAAAAAAATATCACTCATATCTTCCAATTTATCAGAAGCAACATGAGTTGGATATTCTGCCCTGTAGCAATCGTTCTACTAGTAAATATTCTAGCAGCACCAATTCCGATAGAAAATGCTGATATTAAAGATCCTATATTGCTACCTAATGAATCTCGGAAGTTTGCTGACATTTTCCATTATACCTTAGAAATTTGTGGAGCTTACACTCCCCATCAAGCCATTGAGTTGAGAGACAGCATATTGGAGCTTGCTGATGTCCTAGGGTCTTTTCCACAAATTCAAAATTCCGACCGAATTCTTCTTCAAGCTACTGCAGCGACCATCGCAAACTCTGTAGTAGAAAAAGGAGCCAACAACGAAGGAGATCCATACGCCAGAGCTTCATGTGTGATGGAAGCTTTGAGAACTGCATTTCTTTTGACTAGCGGCACGACTGATACGTATTTTGTATCGGAAGTAGAAAGGTTGATCGAAATTTTTGTCATTAAAAACGACGTACCTGTCCTCGCTTCATTTCGTTCATCAGCAGAAAGTTCCTTGGGAAATTACTATTACGACAGCTACGATTCATCTGAATACATCGAACACTACTCCCCATCCGACTACTCTGAAGAGTATGATTCATCTTTGTACCTGGAAGAAGAGTATTATCCATCCGACTACTCTGAAGAGTATGATTCCTCCGAGTTTCAGGAAGAGTATGATCCTTCCGAGTTTCTGGAGGAAGATTACTATCCATCCGAGTATTCTGATGACTTTGATTCTTTGGGGTACCTCGAAGAATATTATCCAGAAGAGTATTATCCAGAAGGCAATTATGAAGAAACTCCTTTTCTGATGGAACCAGACTTAGAAAAGGGTTTGCTTGGAGAGGGTTATGGTTCATTCAAAGATATAGGAGAACCCTTCCTGTTAGGAGAACCCGAGTTTCTTGAACTAGTTCCAGTTGGGTACGATATCGGGGAAATTCCAGTTGAAGAACTGCCACTTTACGAGAAAAGAGAGTATGAACCGAGAACGGATGTATTCGAAGAACGTGTACCAGAAATGTTCTTTGAAGGTTAGGTTACCGTATCCATTCTTAAACTCAACAAAAAGAGCCGGAAAAGAAAACATTAGTTCACTACAGAACGCCAAGACACTACAGAAAAATATTCTGTGGGGTCTTCTGTTATGAAATCTCAGTATCCTGAAGTAGACTACTATCCTTTCGGTTGTTTTAAAGAGTATATTTCTAAACGACACGTTGAACAGTATAAAAAAAAATTATGCTTTCAACGAAGTGATTACTGCTATTACTGACATCAGGTTCAGGAAATGCCTGAATTTAGAAAGTAGTAACTAAACTAAGTAACTTTCAACGCAGTGCCCCTTGTGCTCGATACCATTCTAAACCACCAAAATGGACACACAGTTTGCAGTAGCAATCAAGTAGGCAACTTTGATGAGAAATGTTGTAGTACATAAGAAATTTGTTGCAGTAGTCTTCTCAACAGTATCTATCCAATCATTTGACAATTAGAAAATTACCTAGTTCTCATTGTAAGTAACATCTTTGAACTTGTCACCAACGATTATGTAAACTGTTTTCAATGCATAAATTATCAATGTAAATAGTTTATCATGTGTAATTCCCGAAGACAGTTTTTATAATAAAACGTTAATTTATTTAACAGTCCATTTAGTTATAAGTACACATTACTTATTTTACGGTGAATGTAAATTTAAATTAAATTATCATTATTTGTAAATTTAATAAATTAGTTTAAAAAAATGTATAAAAAAGTTAAAGACATTATATTGTTATATTTAAATGTTGAAATAAGAGTAATTAACATTTTGTTTTTGGTGAGTTATGCATCTGAAAGTCTTAATTTTTTTTATGTAATACATTTTAAGATGATGATTATAGCTTTTCAGTATTTTTTTTCTGAAAGTTTGTATATAAGTTGTATGTTTGAATGTGAAAATGGTAAATTAACTTAAATTTTGTTTGAACAATTGAACCAATTTCTAGCAAGTTATTATATTTCAATTTGTCAAAAATTTGAAAAGAAACGTTTGAAAAGAAGACATTTTCTTTACCTTAAAAATTTGATAGTTATAAATTTATATACAATAAAAATCTGTTTTTCCAAATGGAATTTTTATAAAGTAAAATTTTTTTTATAGTTTTCGTGACAGATAAAACTTTTAACTAATAAAATATACCAACTTGTTTATAAAATCAAAAGTTGGAACTTCCTTAAAGGGGACGCAGTCTAAAAAAAAAATGTTAATTCTCGATATTTTTTACTTGCTAAAATTATGGTTTGGAATATTCAAAATATACTTGTGAAATTCTATGGTTTTAATGAGTTATTTAATATTTTATGCTGGATGATAGGTATGTTTCTCAAACAGCAAAAACTTTAAATCGATTTTTCTCAGTGTTTGTTTTTCTTGATATTAAGTTTTACGAAACGCCAAGGCTTTTTTATTTTTTAATTTAGAAATGTATAATTTGTTTTTATTATATTGTAAAAAATGTGTATACTAGAAATTGGCATGCGAATTAACTATGTGTAGTAGTTTAAAAAAAATTACTAAAGTGAAAAAAAAACAAAATATCGAGTGTTAAGGTAAAATTGTGCGTTGTTATGAATAACTATTTATTTAAAATTCAAATGCATGTTGTACACAAAAATTTAAAACCAATTCTTGTGTATCATAGTTCAAAAGACCCGAGATAAAATGTTGGTGAAAAAATATAAATAATTAAAAAAGCCTTTTTAAAAAACTGGCGCAATAATTAATGTATGTGCAATACTTTTTTATGGTACAAAAACATTGTATGGTGATTGGCACATAGATAGTTTGTGAATTCCCATTTTTCTAACACATTGCACGACACTAAACACGAAAACATTGAAAAATACGTACTTAACTTTATTGAACCATAAAATAAGCATAACAAATTTCAGCGTAGATCTTAGAATTTTTTTAGTAATATTAAATAAAATTACAAAAAATTTTAATTTTGTGAATTTCTATAAACGTTCAGTACGATGCGCAACAGGAAGAAGTCAACGGATTTTCAAATTTTTTACCGCAGTATAACTATTAAAAAAAACTTTATATTTTTCGACCCATCCTATTAAACTTGTTTTTGCAATATGTAATTATAACTGTTTGCTAAAACCAGTGAAAAAACAATCTTCCCACCTCTGTCTACATGCAAGTTAATGTTTATGAAATGAAATAAAATTTGTATATTCTGCCAAACTTTCTTTAAATGTATAAAAATAGTTAAATGTCATCTACATTTGCTTTAATTTCTATTTGATAATTTTGAGAAATATATATAAATACTTTTTCGCCACTAAAAGTACTTCAGTCCTATACTACGAAATTAATTTTTCAAATAAATTTTAATGCTTAATTGAAGATTATTACATAGAAGTAATGTTTTCCCATATTTGTTTATTTGTAATGTTTTTTTTATTTTTTATCATTTCAAAATACGATTCCAAAGCGAAGAATTTAAATAATTGTTACCCATAAAGAAAAAAATTGAAACAAAATTAATTAAAAAAAAACACAAAACTTTTTTCTTAATTAAAACTTTTATAACGCACGATTCAGCTCTACTTTCATATGGTAGCAGTTTCTATGACAACGTAGAAAATACATTTCAACTACAACAAATTTAAACTGATGTCATTCAATTACCAGTAAAACTAGATTAAAAAAAATATTTAAAAAACAATTCCTGGCAATGTAGGGTTCTGAAAATCAGCCCATATTTCCATTCTGCCCTTTAAGTCTGTGCTAACTTTCGCTGCAATCTCTTATGCTAAATTAGTTAAAATTAAATTAGTTAATTTAAATTCAAAATTATGTTATTAACATATTTTTTTTTATAAATAATATACTTTGATAATACAATAACATTTTGAGATAAAACATATTTTTAAATTAAGACAAAATGTTTATTTTAAAATATAAAATACTATCTAAAAGTTGTTAAGAAGTAGCGTAATATTTTTTATAGAAATATGTCAAAAGTGGGCTAATTTTATCGACTTTGACGCCTTCTTGTATCGTTTTTCTAGGTGAATAATGTCTTCCCCTACGTAACGCCACGTAAACATATAAATATAAATCTTCACAACCATTGGGAGACATTCTGTGTAACCCATTAATATTTTATAGCCTTTTATCATCCTAATTTTTTTTTATGACAACCTACGTTGAAAACGTTTACTACTTTAAATGAATAATATTCTCGAGTGAGTTCCTATGTAACTGTATTCGTCAATTACACTATTACAAAAATAATGCTTTCTCTTGCCTATATTAAAGCTAACTTTTTAAATATAGTCATATTCCACTAAAAAAACCCACGTAATTTAAAATTTATTTTTGTGACCCATATTTCCACTTTTCCGTTTACCATCCTTATTTAAAATGATGTACATTTTTGAATATATATTTTTAAATTTCGCATTATGATGGTAAACCTTTCTAATTAAGAAATATGTATCAATTTAAAATTTAAGGTAGATACTTTCAATCATCAGAAGCCTCATATCTTTTGGAAATTTTAAAAACATTTCTGTTATCAGAAATTACACTAAACTGGCTTAATATAGTCATGTAAAAGTATGTAAGATAGCCTGTTGTACCTTGGATCAAACTCTCACCGGAAAGTATATATTTATCATTGTTTTTTTTCCATTTTAACCAAAAAAATCAAATTCTAACTTTATTTTCATTCATTTATAAGTTATATTCTTTGTTCTTAAATATTTTTAAGTATTAAAAAATAAACACGCGAATAATTAATGGTACAAGACTCTCTTGTACCTCGGATCACAACCTAATGTACCTTGAATCACTCTTATAAAGTAAGGAAACAACATTTGTTATCATGTGACCAACTCGGTCACCTCCAGATGTTTTGAATAGTTTAATTTTCCACACTAAAGTTGCAATTTTACTCTAAAAACTACAAACACTCTTACCTAATAGAAATTCTCTTCTCAGGTGATACTGTAACAGCTTCTGTTTCATGGATTCATGAACAATAGGATCCTTTTTTCCCTTCTGTTTTATTTCTCGGCATCTCCCTGTTAAAATAAAAGTACAAAATAACATCAAGTACTAACAAGATGTTATGTGATCCACGGTGCAAGAGGATGTCGCTTAAAAAGAAAAGAGGTTAGGCTTTCGTTTGGATAGGAATGAGTCATTTGAATAACATATAATTTTACTAACCACTTAACAAGGTATCAAAAGATTTCAGTGAAGACTTTTCAACTGAACACTGAAATATCATAAGCTAAAAACTCAAAATGTCGTAAATAAACATTAAAACCTTAAAACACTTGTAAATCAAACAAACAACATGCAATGACAAAGTAAGTTAGTAGCAACTGCTGTCTAGTGTATATTTCTTGAAATAGTTCGAGTTTTGGTTGCTAGGAAGCAGTATCAACTGAATAACCAAGAGTGAGTACACTGTGATCAAGGAATAACGTTATCCCTATATAACTTAACCAGTTTTGATTTTGGTAATTACTTGACCATATACTATTTACCATCATTGTGACTAAACATACTATCATTTTAAGCACAGCCCAAAATCATTCCCAAACATGTAAATTTAATATTTAAATTCGACAATTTACATTTATTTGCGGAGATCCTTATACAAACGTATCACAAACACCAAAAACCATTACATCCGGGAAACGCTTCAGCTTCACGTAGATTATGCAAAATGAAGTTGAGTCGTTCCGCCAGGCGAAAAAGGCTTTGTTCGAAAAGTACCCCATTTTACCCCGTCCCTGCCCCACACGACAGACCATAAAAGACCCCCCACACACACGACTCCCCCCCGCTTTTTAAAAAGGAAAACATCAGTTTAATTTCTTCCGCGTGGTTAGTCCTGAATGACGCCAATAACGAAGCCAGTTTCGGCGGGGTTTTTAGTTTTCTCTATTTTTGGAAAAGGGGACTGCTCATTGATCAATTAGAAGGAAAAGGACCGTAATGTATTCATGAGGTGGACCTGGACCCAAGAGGGATTTACGGCTTCATGAATACACTTCCTCTTCGGTTTCGATATGGTGCTTGAATTTCTGTGATGCCGCCATTTATGAAGGCATTGGCTTCAGTGGTACAAGATTAGGGGGCTGGGGTAGAGAGGGTAGTGGGTACACTGTTTAAATAGGTACTCTAATACCCATTTTTGCGTACAGTGGATGCTTATAATGGCTCTGAATACATAAGTTTCAATTTTGAAAAAGACAGGTACTCAATAATATACAATGAGTAGTTGCTTATCTACATAGGCTGCCTTCATAAATCACTTTCATTTAATTTCGACAATTTCAACCTGTCTTAAAGGAAATCGACCCTATATCCCCCCAGCAGCTCAGTCCAGTTCTTTATCCGTTAAACTACCAGAGTGATATTATAATGTTAAAAAAGGTGTACCAATAGAATGGAAAGTAAGATAATTGAGTTGTAATAGATAGAAAAGTTTATTGTAGTGGGCCGTATCCCATTTCCAAAGGTTGGCTACATAACTTAACAAAAGTGCATACAGAATTATATAACACAAAATACAAGAAAATACATTTAAAAAAAATTAAAACACAATTTGAACAAATATGCAAAAAAAAGACAAAAATAAATTACATGAGCAGTTAGAATTAGGTTTTAATTTGTTATTCCTGATCAATGGTCAATGATCAAGTCCTCCCTAAATTTTAAAACAGAGATAGCGTAATTATAAAAACAAAAATATTCTTTTTTGAAAATTTTTAGGATGGTTGAAATGTTACTGTATTCAATTGATGATAAGTATTTTCGTCTGAATGTATCGTAAATTGGACAGACTAAAAATACCTGATCCCAGGTTTCATTTTCTGTAAATTGAGTTGTAAGAACTCAGTTCCCAATTAAGCAATCGACTTCATATAATGTGGAAAACCAGCTTCGGAACAACTATTTTAAGTTTTCCAGGTCGCTTTGTTAAGATGGCTCGAACAGAAGCTGAAATTAATAATATTAAATCGCACTGCTCATTTTTGAGAAAGTACGATTACTTAAATTTGAGTACGTCATCGATCATTTACGGTGCAATTATACTCAAAGAAAAACTAGTAGGTTTTGGTACTCATATTTCAGTGCTATTTTTACAGTGGAGCATGTTTACAACCAGTAAGCAGAAATTTCTAACTAAGATCATATATCAGTGTTATAAAGATTCTAAACGGGAGAATCCTATAAGAGTATCATCGGCCCAATAGATCATTTTTCAAGAAAAATAAAATCACATATAAATTCTAAATTATTTCACTTATGCGTTTGTTCTGAATTGACTACTTTCATTATAAATGATCTGACATAGAGTTTGTTCCAGTTATATTATAACTATAACAACATCTTCTAAAGATTTGGACCTTTTCGCATTGATGTACCTGTGTAGCCGTTTGTTACTCTACTGGTTTTCGTGCATATGGTATAAAAAAAATCTTGCAAAATTAAAATCTAAAAACAATCCCAAACCTAAAATTTAATAATTTCCTATTTTTTTATTAAACAATTAATTAAAAATTAATTAAATCAATAAAATAAACATTCTAAAAATCATAAAATTGAACTCAATGTAAAGTTTAAACTTCTTCAACAACGCCGTTATTCATTTAAAAAATATTTATTATACAAATTAAATATATTTTCTTCTGTCTATCATATTATTCGCAAACTTATTTTTATATGATACTTTATTTTAAACCGCCATTTCTTCTCAAAACCTTATTATTGTGAGAAATCTCTTCCCCAGTAAATTGCATGTTGCGAATCTCCTTTTCAAAAACCCCAGACATCTTCTCACCAAAGAGTCAGACCTCAACACACACACAAAACAAATAATTCCCTTTGAATGCAGAATTCTCACAACAGCCAAAGTAATCATAAGGCAAAACTCAAATTGTCCGTTTGAGAGTTCACACGAATTGAAGGTTGGATTCCCTTGGGGTCTGGCGTCGACATGGCGCCTCAATCACCTTCTCAAGACCGGTAGTCCTGCAAATTAGGGTCCCCCCTTTGATCTGCCTTGTAATTTAGATATTTTCCAGTATGCCTCCCCGCAAAAGAAACAAACAAAAGAAAGGAATAAAAAGAAGGCTCCAATTCTCATTTCTTTTATATTATTTTATTTATTGCCACCTCGAACTTTTCGTCGGTTTCGACAATTGGAGGCTATTAGGTAGTAATGGACCAAATTAAGTTGGAGAAAGAAAATAACACTTAGATTCAAAGTATTGTTGAAAGAGCTTTACTTATTCGATGTTTAATATCTAGAATACATTATTGGAGTATTATGATCTAGTTGCAAGGAAAAAGTTTTTATGCAGAACCCAACATTATGTTAACATTCGTTAAATTCACATTACAGGAATACTTTTACACGATTTTGATTTCAGATCCGCCATCTGTTAATTGAATAGTGAGTTGTTCTCATTAACACATGTGCATCGATTTGTCTATGTTCAAAATATAGATTTCGTAGTTTATTTTTAATGGGGTATGGGCTTCGAGCATGGATCCTTCATAGTAGAGAAAACATAATATTATAATCTCGCTGACATCAAAGTGAGGCCAACATGTATGGCCTCAGACACACACGTGGTTAATTACGTCATTCCATTCGTAAATTTTTACTGTGACACATTTCCCAATTAATCAGCCAATCGCGAGTATTTTTTAATTCATAATTTTGAAAAGAAGTCACGTGTCTGAGGTCATTCGGTTTGAGATGTTGGTTTCACGATTATGACGTCATATTCGCTCTACTACAGTCCATTCATGCTCGAAGGGTATGGGTGGTTAAAATCTTCTCAAATTCATAAGGCATACTATCTAGGGAAAAAAATATTTTAATCTGTGCGCAACTTAGGTGATTTCATAAAGACTTCACTCATTTGAATCCTAAATTTATCAACAAATATATTAGTTTTTGAACAATATATAAAAACCGACATGAATAATGTTAAATTTTCGCCTTTACGAAACGTTCGGATGACGTTCTTAAATGGCATGTTGAATTTGGGTTATACTAATATTATTCGTTTTTCAGATATTTTGTGCATTAACTAGAGATATTTAACTCTTTGCATACCGAAGGTGTCTCTCAGGCGCCAACATAACGACCAGTTCTTTTGTTTCCCTGTTCTTTAAAATAAACGAGAACGGCAGGATATTGTGTTTAGAACATCAATCTTTTTTGAAACTTGTTCTTTTGCAAATACAAAACAGATTAGGATTTTTTCCCTTTATGAGTATAAAAAAAAATCTGTGGAAAAGAACGTAAAGAGGAATAACTGTTCCATATAAAAAACACAAATCGCAACGTGTTCGTGGAGTGCAAAGGGTTAAGTTTGAACTATATGAGGACTTAAAAGCATGTATGCTTCCCATTATTTTGACACACTTTTTTTTAACGTTTCTTTTGTTTATAACTTTTTCACGTCGCCTTTCATAGTCACTGGACTGTGGTGTCTGAGGATATGGGTTCGATTCCCGATAAGTCTTGGTTATAATTGTCGATATTTATTGAAAGTGATTTATGAAGGCAACCTATGTAGGCAAGCATCTGCTCTTTTTATTCAATTTTACTCATTGTACTCATTTTTAAGTACATATCTTTTACGAAATTGAAACTTGTGCATTCAGAGCTATGATAAGCATCGAATGTAATCAAAAATGTGTGCCTTTGACTTATTTTTTAGTTTGTATTTTTAACAGTGCAAGCCTGGTTTTGAGAATCAAATAAGGCCCTGAGAACCAAATTAAAACCTTCCTTTCACCAGCAACTCACTTTCTCACATAACGTGCCACAAGACATTCCCCCCCCCCCCACTCCAGCAAACAAAGCACATCTCAGCCGAAGACGAAAAGTGGAAAATTGTCGCCTAATTTCCGCCACTTAGCACTTCTAATTTAACGAGCGAATTGTACTCATTTTTGAGTACATTTCTTTTACGAAATTGAAGCTTGTGTATTCAGAGCTATGATAAGCATCGAATGTAATTAAAAATGAGTGTATTTGACTTATGTTTTAGTTTGTATTTTTTAGCAGTGTAAGCCTGGTCTTGAGAACAAATTAAGTCCCTGAGAACCAAATTAAAACCTTTCTATCACCAGCAACTCACTTTCACACATAACGTGTCACAAGACATTCCCCCCCCCCCCCCCCTACACTACAGCAAACAAAGCACATCTCAGCCGAAGACGAAAAGTGGAAAATTGACGCCTAATATCCGCCACTTAGCACTTCTAATTTAACGAGCGAATTGTACTCATTTTTGAGTACATATCTTTTACGAAATTGAAGCTTGTGCATTCAGAGCTATGATAAGCATCGAATGTAATTAAAAATGAGTGCATTTGACTTATTTTTAAGCAGTGTAAGCCTGGTCTTGAGAACAAATTAAGTCCCTGAGAACCAAATTAAAACCTTTCTATCACCAGCAACTCACTTTCTCACATAACGTGCCACAAGACATTCCCCCCCCCCCCCACTCCAGCAAACAAAGCACATCTCAGCCGAAGACGAAAAGTGGAAAATTGTCGCCTAATTTCCGCCACTTAGCACTTCTAATTTAACGAGCGAAAAACCCGGTAGCTCTTCACTGCCCCCGTTCCATTGCCTCGCAGGGCACGGAGTTTGTCAATTATATTTCGTTTAGCCAAGTGTAAAATATCCCCCTTCTCCGGGATACACCCCCGCGTGCACCACAACATCCGAGCAAATTACTCCAAGGACATTCCTGATCCCGATCACGTCTCGGTGGAGAATTTAAGGCAGAAGACGACGCTGTCCTGTGCCGAGATAAGTGGGTTATCACGCTCTTCATGAATAGTTAATGAGAGGGGGGCTTCGTGGAATTTAAGTCTTCCTCGCGACGTGGACGAGGAGTTGGCACTGGAATTTAGTGCCGTCGTAAAATCTTTTCTGGTTAATCTTGCGGAAAATAGAAAGTGTACGAAGATGGAGGTTGATTTTCAATGGGCTTATGAATTAGCTGGTGATTGAAATCGTTACGGGGAATTAACTCGGTTTCTTATGAATAAGTGATATGTGGAGGTTTGTTTACTTCGTGATGTTTTTGGGGATTTGAGAATGTCAAAGGAAATTTTATTTTGGGGTTACTGCTAGGGTTCCCGTGGGTATTGGGTACCCATTAATAAAAATGGGTTAATCCTAATAACGACGAAAATAATTAAAAATTTTATAGTATGTGCGCACAAAAGAATAGTGAATTGTGTCCAAGGAAAATAACAATACTTTTCAAAATATTGAAAAGTCAATATAAACTCTATCTAACGAAATATTCATCGCAATAAACATACATTTTTAAACACAACAGTAAGCCCAAGAACGCTTACGTCATCCAAAAAAACCTTCATGTAATTTTCGACAGGGCAGATTTTTTTTGCAGAACTCTAATAGTTTTATGAGAGAGAGAAAAAGAGAAATTGAAAACTTCTGTAAACCTGCAGTTGTTTTGGAGATGTAATGCTGAAACACTAAAAAAAAACAAGATATCTTCCCAAAATTATAATTTTTTTTAGCAAAAAATATCTTTAAATGCTTTTTTATTTCTTATTTGTTATAGTTATTAAGTTGCACGAAAATGAATTATTCAATATATAAAATATATTTTCTGAATAATACGATCATCTTATTATTTTATAAAGCTTATAAATTTATTCATTTTTTTAAAAAAAGTCTTTATGTTTCCTACAGAGAAGAAATTAAGCAAATTAAATAACGTTTCAATTATAAACAGAAAAATTATAAAACGCAAATTTTTACCTGTTTATTATTCAAATTCACTTGCCACTTTTTTTATAAACTTTAATAAATATTTAAAAAAATCAATTTGGTTCGAAATTTTCTTAAAAAACAACAACGAATCCTAATTAATTTTTCCAAATCAATCAGAATCCCTTTAATAAATCATGCGATACAAAAAAATAAATTAAGTTTATCATTTTCGATCAACGGTTTAAGTTTCTCATACAAAAAAAATTTGTATTTTACAAAAAAAAACAAGCGACTTTCGAAATCATTTCTGAATACGTTTGAATACGAAAGTTTAATCTCCACGAATATATACATGAAAAAGAAGATGGCGGGTGGAGAATACGAGACACAAAATTGGCCCGATCGGCATTCTTTTCAATCCCATAAATAAATTTCGTCGTAAATTCAAAAAAATCCAAAAACTGGTGAATCGTTCCAATCTTGATACCGCCCGTGAGCAGTCAAATGCATTTTGAACCGAATCGTATATCAATCCGAAAACCGTATGACTCCCCAAGAAACATCAATAAAGGGGCGATACGAAAACTCGGCAATAAATCTCATTCCATAACCATGAGGAACCATGAGGAAACCATGAGGCCCGAGACGCACGCACACATCAAAATGCAATCGAAGTAAATAAATATGCGACCACCTCAGTCCGCTCTAAGAGGAGATCGTAAATAGGGTTTTCTATACAAAACCTCATTTGCGTAGAGATGGGATTCATTGCCGTCCATGGTTTGGTATGCAATCTGCGTCGGATTCAGCTTTTGATGGGGCTGGTACTTGTTGCTTCGATTGATTTGGAAGGGGTATTGGGAAAGTAAATGGGAATCAAACAGGGGTTGGGTAAGGGATGACAGAAGGAAGACACTTTTAGGGAAAGAAGACACATTCTTTTTCGGTGAGTGAATCCGTCGAGTTTAACATTCATTATTCATGGAATCATTCCTGATCGGTATATGAGGATGGCATTGGAAAATATCTATCTATAAAACACTTGAGATTATGTCGGTTACTGGAAGACCAAGTTGGGTAAGATGGGACAAATAGTCTGATCCAGCATTTTTTAGAGAAGTGGGTTCCCAGCCAGTGGTCCGCAGACCACTAGTGGTCGAAGGGTTGATCCAAAGTGGTTCGTGATATGGTATTGTTCAATCACCAAGGTTTCTACCATCATTTTAACAGCTTTAATGCTCGTAAGAACGATAAGATCAAATATAAACTTAAATATAACATTGACTACATTTAATGTTAAATAAAATGCTACTGTAAGAAAAAGGTTTTATAAATAAGAATATGAAATTACTCGATTTTATTTAAGAAGTGGAATTGCGAGTCCTAAACGAGTGTATGGCATACTCAAATGCAAGTAACCGTAAATTCTCGAAACGTAGATAGATAAATAAGTAGGTAAATAACATATTATTACATTTTAAAAATTATATATTTCAATAAAAACTTTGTAATATATTTGTAAGTGCATATGATAAAAAGTAGAAGCGTAAAATATAAACTTAAGAGTACGAACAGTTCCTTTTGATTGCAAGCTTGTGTCCTTTTCTAGTCGAGAAACAAACTCCCAACTCTCTGATTACGAGCTCGGCGTACTTCCTGCTAGGTTATCGCAGATCCCCATTTGTGATAAAAATATTGATAACGTTTAATAAAAGTAAACAATTTAAAAACAAAAGTGTTATTTAATAAATCTTACAATGTGGATTCTTTAAGATTTAAAATAAAACTTGTGACCCGAGATAAGGACAACACAACCACAAGGGTGAAGGTAATATCATGAGGCATTAACCGATAACTCTATTACGATATTGGCAAGGTTTATTTAGAAATGGTTGGCATATGTTAATATTTGTTGCTAAAAATGTAATAAATATTAAAAAAAAATTTAAAACCTGTTTTTCTTATTTTAAATATACTAAAAAGTTAAAAAACATTGTTAACCTAAAATTACAAATTTTCCATTGAAGAAAACATGTGTTCTACTATCACAACAACACTCCAGCTCTAATCTCCCATAACAGAAAGTGAGGGGGGAAATACTCCATATCGTTTAACAGCTGTGTTACGAATCCTCACAGGAAAAACATATGTTTGCCTACTTTAACTGGATAATATGCCTTTTTTCAATTGTTAAACTTTTTCATCAGCTGTAGTGAAGTAAACATGCAAGGTTTACAGTTTCCCCTGTTGATGGTGTTCAAAATTAGTGCATACGAGTACATACGTTGTTTCAGGTTTGAAACTAATTAATTCAATGGATCAATTAATTACTCTCAATTGATACCTGCTTGTACTCAAAAATGAGTAGGTATGAGCACATATGTAATTTGGAACTAAATCTACTTAAAATTGATTCCCTGCATGTACTCACTTTTAAGTACATATCTTTTTTTAAATTGAAACTCATGTCCTCGGAGCTATTATAAACATCGAATGAATGTAATTAAAAATAAGTACGTTTTATTTATTTTCAAGTACCCATTTTTAACAGTGTTCATGCGAATTGTCACTTTAAGGAATTAAAATAAATTTAGTAAATACAAAAGGATATTTTTTATAAATACATATTTTGTAAATATATTTATATTTAATAGCTGTATTGTATTTTATTATGTAATATGTATTATTTTATTTTCTAATAATTTATATTTGAATTTTGTTTAGAGTTATAAAGACTTTCTGGGGATTTTCTCATCTTTCGCGGCCGTTCAAATATTGAAAACCACTGTTGTAAAGGACCAACATTTGAATAGTGTCTCATCTAACAAAAAAACACAACCACCTTCGATTCTGAGTGTGGAAAGGTTCTTGAACAATTTCATAATAAAGTTTAGAAGAAAAACTACTATTGTTTACACTGTTATTAATTATTTCTATTAATTTCCTTCGCAATTATTAACTGCTTGTTCAAGTTGCAAGTTCGTGCATGGTAAAAATAGAGCATTCCAAAGAATTCCCTAAGAATCACCTCTTACTTCAATGGAATGAATGAAATATTATAAATAAAGCTTTTAAAAAGTTTTTGTGGTATTTAAAGTGCCATTAAACTACAGCCTCACGTGTATAAACGATTTTCTTTTTGATGATTCCTTGAAATACGTCTTCTTCACAATAAAATTCCTGAAGGATATAATATTTTTGCGGTTACTGACATAGCGATTTTATGGTATAGATTGAGCTGTTTCAATATTTTCCCGATAGTTCTAATATTACTGTTTACTTCGAATTGCAATTCAAAATTTTTTAAATAGCTGTATTGAGGGCATGTTTTTCTTAGCGTTGTTTTTCGATAAACTGCACGCCAAAAACCTTATTTATCATGAAAAACATAAACAGTTTTTAAATGACTTAAATACAATATCCATGTTGTGCAGGGTGGTTATAATCAAAGTATCCCTGTTCAGAGCATCGCAGAAAAAAAACCTAGTGGTCATAAGAATGTCAAATTTTAATGGCATCCATTTTGAATGAACAAACGGATGACACGGGAAAAAATAGTTTTCATAATGACCGCAAGGGGGAAGATACAGCGCTGCAAATTGCTTAACTGATTAAAGTGTAATCGATGTCTAAAATTGTAAATTTAGAGTTTCAATTGTTTTTAGGTACATGTATTTTAATATCTTACTTATTCATAAGATTATATATAATTTGAAAAGAATGGAAAAAATGATTTTTTTTTTTTGTGAATTGAAAAATCGAATACACTACTTGGAAACTGTATATATTAGGATTTCTTTTCATGTCCATGACCATTTTGTGGATTCAATATATCAATCCAATAGATAATGTTTCTTTTATGTACTTTTAATAATATATTTGTCTTCAAACATATAATTGCTTTTTAATAGTAAAATGTAAACATAAGAAAATGTATTATTATTCTCTTCATGTAAATCAGAGACAACATTCCAAATTATATATTATAAATTGTCAAAACAAAATAACTCATCGCATTAAATCCTTCTTACGATAATCTTTTTCTTAAAACATTCGAAGAATTATAACTTTCTATAAGAAGCATAAAAAAATAGTTTTATATGCAAACTCATCTTTTCTGCGTTATAGATATTCATTCTAAAACGACGAATTTTAAAGTAATGGGTCGTCCATTCAAGCACCATTACCCATGACCACTGCCCGGTAATGCGTGCATTTCCGTTCGCTTTCGTGGGGGCCATTTGTGGTCAGTTTTGAGTTTTGCATAGAGCCAGCATTTGGCAGCAAACCAATTCTAATGAAGCGGTCAACGAAATATATGACCCGGGTTTTGTTGAAAAGAAGCATTTAAATTATTGAAATAAATACAAAAAAAAAAAAATACAAACAGCACATAAGATTTTTATAAATATGGGGTCATAAAACGATATTCAAAGAGAGTGTATTTTCAAAGATGTGATTTTGTTGCTACGAATTTTAAATTACATTTTTACTATACATATATCATAGGTTAACTATATAGAATTTAAATATATAATGGTCTGAAATATGTAGTTTTGTTATATATAAGTAACTAATATATCATTATTTTAGATAACTTATACAAATTCATATAATGACTATTTACAGACTCACAGTCCAAAATGTTCGGTCTAGTTAAACTCTTTTCAACAATTTCCTAATGTAGATCCAGTTGAACCCTGTAATTTCAAAACCAGATAGATCCATTTTCATAAATTTTACAGGAGACACAAAGAACGATTGACAGCCAGCACTTTTGGATCTCAAACGCATGAATTTGTATGCATTTTTAGACTGGATTCAGTCAATACCGCTTTTCAAGGTGATGTAGTGTATTGAAAACTTGTAAAAATTATAAAAACGATTTTTGGTGCATGTGGATGTAACTGGGTTTGAAACTAGAGAGCTCAAACATTTTCTGACTTATCCATTTATACAGAATTAATAACATTATCAGACTAGCTATGTCATGTGCAATTATGACAAAAATAATATTTACTACCTTCACAGTTCAGCTTTGAATTGTGCAATTTGAATTATTAACCCTTAATTCCTTTACCTATATTAGATACCAAACGAACAACTTCCTACACTTTGATAAATTTTATACGCTGAATAAGATACTTATTTAATTTTCTTCTCAACAGTTTACATAAGTTCCTCGGACTATTTCAGTAGTTCCTGCCCGTGGTGTAGTGAATCATTTTCGTTCATCAATATCTTATTTAATATAAGATAATTAGAATTGTCATTCATGCATACCAAATGAGGCTTAACCAATCCCGATAGTTAACAACATTTTAAACAAATTATGTCTAAGTATCTTCGGTAGACCCTAATTACAACGAATCCGAGATACAGCGACTCCTTTGTTACACAACAATCACCATTGAATGTTCCAATCGGTTGATTAGTTTCCATGCAATATATTTTTAAAAACTAACTTCAGTGATATTTCATTGAAAGGGCATCTCGTATTGGTTCATTATAAAGAACAACTCGCATTGGTTCCATGAGTGGTTGTAATATCGAGGGTGTCAAAAAATATAAAAAATTACATAAGCATCGAGTTTTATAAAAAAAGAAAATTTCTTTCCGTTTTTTGAAAAAAAAAATTCCAAAAATATA
This sequence comes from Troglohyphantes excavatus, assembly GCA_963932185.1. NCBI lineage: Eukaryota > Metazoa > Arthropoda > Arachnida > Araneae > Linyphiidae > Troglohyphantes > Troglohyphantes excavatus. Next base: position 22,348,885 of record OZ010674.1, read on the forward strand.
CCTTTCATTTTAAAACATGAAAATCTGGAGGTCTATAAAAAAGCAAGCATCTACCAAACATTTTTGAAGTATTCTTCGATTTGCGAATTTATGGAACGTTTGTTTTTGCATGCAAGCTCCACATATTACTGAGGACACGATAACAATAAACTTTCGAAGGTAAAGGACTTAAGGAACTCATATACACGTGCGAGTTTTCTTTCTCTGGCAGTTATTGAAAATTACTATTATGGACAAAACTGATATCCGATCGCTGCGATATTGTGGAAGAACGAAAGTCCCATATCGCTTTTCGATAACAAAACCCCCTCTAATGTAAACGTTCGATCTGTTCCTTCAGATAAAAAATCATCTCTCAGACAAAATAACCCTCCCTTGTATACCTTCCTTAACATCCGTGGCAAAGTAGACTATATTCAAGATAAAATAATTTTTATCTACCAAAAGGAGCTTCATACCCCAAGCCCTACCCATCATTTAAATTCTACTCAAACAATAAAAAAGCCCTCACAAACAGTCACGTCGGCCCTTTATTTAACTTTTTCCCATACCCATTTTTTTAAAACTCGTCCCCCAGACACCCCCTCAATTAGTTCCGTCCCGCCCCCCGCACTCCAAACCGCCACTCTCTTAACGACAAACGGTAACAGATTATAAATCATACATTCACAATCGCTCCCCTGCCGCGTATAGAAAATACTGTTTTTTTGTTTGCATGCATGTACACACAGCCTCATATTCAGTTCTATTGCGCTTTTTTGAAGGGGGGAGGTGGTTGACGTTTTAGGTGAAGGGGATAGAGTCCTAGTCTCTGCCTTTTGTTGTTGAAAGATCCGAAGTTGATCGTTTGATTTTTCACGTCGAAGGAGGGCTTTTGACTGTTTTCATCCCCTCTTAAAGGTTTTTGTGTATTCAATAAAGAATGGTTTATAAATCAAGGTTTTTCTCGAAAATTAAATCAATTTTGTGAAATTGTCTCCAAAACACATAATGTAAAACCTGCTGAGGTAATTGCTAACTTAACTATGCTAAATGATGTAAAAAATTGATGTTTACCTCTTGCTTTTCTTAAACTATATAAAAAATTATTATGAACCATACAATCATTGCAAATAATTCAATTAAATTGTAATAATGCGTTGTCAATTGGTGATTATACCGTATTTTTTAAACAATATTTTAACGAACTTTAACATTAATAAAATTGCTTGTGTCCCAAACGAAAGATGCCAAAACTTGCCGTGGGAAACCCCTAACAATGTTATATAGTATAACAGATAGTTGCTTAACCGTTTGCTTGTTCTAAACAAGAACACTTAGTTTTAGGCAATTATAAATAGCTTTTAACTAAACCTGATAACATTTGTTGGTAATTGGTGATTGCAACATGTACTTTAGTTTAACCATTATTTATTATCCTTATTATTTTTCATCTAATTAACAAATACTGCAGATAGAAGTAAAGACTTGTTTCCCTAAAAGTCCTTTTATAGAAGTTACGAAGTTACTCCTCACTCAAAGTAACTTATACTAATTTAATATCGTAGTTCTCATATATATATTTCTTAAGTACGAAATTTAATATAAAATATTTATTTAGAAAAACCATTTCAATGAAAATAATTTAATAACTACTGTAACCAGCGTATTCATTTATGTATTATCTTATGTTTGTCCTATTATCATGTCCCCGTCACCAGTATATATATTTCATGTTCCCGTTACGTGTCTATATATTGTTCCCGTTATTACGATTGTAACGCCCTCTACATATGTTATGTCTTTCCCGCTGCGTCGGGAAGCTTCAGTCATGTAACTGCCTCTTACGGTGATGCGTATTTAAGGTTTCGTTCCTCCCGAGATATTGTAATGTTAGGCATATGCGATTAAAAATGTTTATGTTCTATCCTTGAGCAGTTATTTAGTCAATACGCCTTATACTACTATTTTTTTTTTAAATTTCATTTCTGTCTTTTACAATCATACCAGTTTTTGGTATTAAATGAAAAACGCAAGAAAGATACATTAGAAATTTTTTAGTTTTCTCTAAAAATATGCCCAAGTGACACAGAACACTGTATAGAAAATATCCTCAGACTTCTTTGTACCCAAAAAAAAATCAGTACGAGACCAAGTAATCAAAATAACTTGTTTATCTTACGCAAAGCCAACAAATTAACATTAAAAAATATATTATTAAAAATAATTTTAATTACTAGGCAATTATTATAAGATAAGATATTAGAAAGTCCATGTTGGGAAAAATAAATTTCTGCAGTTTTGACTCGCATCCTTTCGCCTTGCACCAACCGATCAGTGGTAATTTTTATTCACCCCCATTATTACAGCCTGACTGATGGAATAAACCGAAGTGAAATAAAAGCGTACCGCACTGAGTCGTTCTTTTTTTTTTACGACGCAACAAAAAAAATCGCCAATAATAATAACAGTAATAAAAAAGAAGCGACGATTACCACTCCTGCCCGTCAGAACAATGGCCGAATACGGGGAACTTGGGGGGATAACCTCAACTTCCGTCGAATTAGGGGGGACGCCGATCGTTGCAATAGAACGAAGGACGATATTTTCCCTAGACTGGGGTGTTCCAGATTAAGTAAACAGTGGTTGAATGTAGTGGGTGATAATGATCCAGTGGAAACGCTTAATCTTCTTTTTGGGGATGAAGCTCAACCCCCCCAACCCATCGAAGCTGCTGTGCAACGTGGAAGAAAGGTCTATTGGATTATTATGCCATTGCCCGGGAACATTAATGGATATTTCTCTCCTCCCTTAGTCATTACAATGAATAAAGTACACTTTGTTCGCGGAGGGCATTTTACCGATATGATGGTGTTGGCCAGAATGAGGTGTGACTTTTACGACAGCTGCATTTCGCATTAAACTGGGTGGAAGTGTGGTTTTCTGTATGGTGAGTGGTCGTTTGTAAAGGTTTATTATATATAAAAAAAGTGGTGTTTTGAAGGGTGTTTTATAGTTGAGTTGGTGTGAAGGGGTCATTTTGCGTTAACTTGTTTCGTAATGTGTCTCGAAAATACAAGTAATCCAGGTGTGGGCAACTTCTGTAAATTCGCAGTTTCTCTATGTTGGTAAACCATGATATTCAATGTTAATTGTGTTAAATGTTTGGGAAAATTGTATTATTTTATTATCTCAAGCCAAATACAAGAATTTGTTGGATTAAAATTTAAATTAAAAAAATTAATTGTATTTAAAAAAAATAGGAACATATTGTGTGTATCTGATATTTCTATGTAGCTAAAGCACCAAATAACAAAATAATTTTCATTTCATTTAGTAGTAAGAAATGCCACTAAACCTTAACTATGCCATATTTCTCCATCATACCCTATTAGAAAGCATTTTAAAGTTCGTTCAACACAAACATTCTTAGCCAAAGTTGACCAGATTACAAGTTCTTTCATATGTGTCTTATAATAACATTTCAGTGATTAGAAAACCATATCGTAAAAATAATCAATAATTATTAGGAAGTAATAATAGTAATTTAACAATCAATGTACATATCTTAAATTTACGGTAATAGTTATAGGAAAGTTATTATCTTAAATATATACTTTATTGGTTATATTTTATAAACAGTTAGTTGAATATGTTTAGAATTCCATTATTGAATTATTATTTCACACCTCTTTGTTCCTTGTATCACAATGTTCAAATTATATCTTATAATACATTTATGATTTTAATTATTTGTGATTCAAGTTCATCTACTTTACTTAATTCTTTATGTTCTAAATGAACTGCAACTGAAGGGACTTTGAAAGCAATTATAAAAATAATCAGGGTTAATATAGTTTATAGAGCACAGCACATGACTCATGGATTGATGTGTCTTGAGTTGTATTATGGGAAAAGGCAAACGAAAATTCGTTGTGCAGAAGAGAATTGAGCACGTTAAACCTGTCACGGTTCAACTGTCTTATAGTGTGGAAACTTGGAGAATCGGGTGTAAGATCATCTAGGGATGTGCTTGTCATATGACAAGAATTCCAAGTTGAATTTTTAGACAAATTACTAACAGTGACCGTAGCAGTAGTGTGTCATTAATTTATCCAATATATAATAATATACATGTAATTCTATCTAACACATAATTTACTACTAACAACTTAGTTAAGGTTTGGTATTTTATTTACAAACTATCATTTAGCATCTCGAATTCACTTTATCATTGTTCTGAAATGAAGCGTGCCGTTTTAAAGTGTCTAAGCGATTGGTTAATACAATCTGAAAGTGCCCGGTAGGAAGCATGATGGTTATGCAACCAAGAAAAATTAGCAGAAAACGTAAATAAAAGTTTTTTGTGTTTTACACATATGTTCTGATATTTTAACATTTTATTTGGCAAAGTATCATCGGTTTTACCATTTTACAACTTGGTAAAATACTATAACTAACATACCGCGTTAAGATCTGTATTTAAACAAAATGTTCCTCATCGTTTATCACCTACACCTACAGACATACCCCCCCCCCCTCATTTATTATGTTAGTTTTAATAATTTTAGACGCCAGTCTACTTTAAATGATTCGTTAAGGTTCCCAAAAGAACCGTAACTAATGACACTAAAGGGGACAGTTCCCCTTCAACAGGAATTCAGACGTATATTCTAAGTACAACATTACGGGTCCCGATAATCCGATCAAGAAGAAACGTCCCCCAAATTGACATCATTGCCAGTTCACCGTCTCATCCACAGGCTGGGCCAAATGAAACAGACAATGGTATCGCTTCCCTGTAGGAAAAGGGGTTGAATGCCTATCAAATCTCTGGGTCCAGCACCTCAAACTCGATTTATTACAGCGAGGACATGCTGTTGTAGGTGGTAATGGGATCATCGAGTGGGTGGGTGGGGAGCGAGGGATAAATGGCCACGCTTTACCGGACGCGGGCCGGAGAGTGGCTAACTTCGTTTTCCTTTGGTGCAGGAGGGTTTTCATAATGGGTGGAAATCACAACTGTGTGGTCACCCATTATGCATCTATCTATTGTCTGAATGGGCCTAATTTGATGGAAGCGAGAGCACTGCGTGGGGGGAGGGGTGCATCCACGCCTACGTTTTTAGAAGGGGGGAAGAGATCTGAGGGGGATGTCTGCAAAGTTGAGGGATGGAGTGGAGGGAACACGTGTTGGGATTGTCATCGTCAGAAGTATAGTGTTTGAATTCCTCGGAAACTCATTTTTTGAAAGTCATATTTATTCATGAAATTTACCAATAGGAAGATTAAATGTTTCGTTTCCCGTCGTCTGCAAAAAAAAGCATACGCCTTGTACTGAGGACGGATGCACGTTGAATTTGTCGTAGTTCCAAACGTTCTCACGCCTACATAAGTGAGTGGGGTGCTAGATCAAGTGTTTCTATCGTCCTCTGACCATGGTTTAAAATTAAGGTGCAGTGTTATCGTATCTTTCCTTCAGGATAGATCGCGAAACCTCGCCTATAGTACGTTGTGTAAACCAACTTTAACGTTAATTCAACCAACCAAATATTCGTAAATTATCTAACGTTTTTATGTAAGAGTAGATGTTTAACTCGTTTTAAGGTTTGTATTTAAGAGCAAGGTACAATGTGTAATTTCAACTACAATAGTTAGCACATTTTTTAAAATTGAAATCGGATTTATGTTCGGAAAGATATTTTATGTGTTTAATTAAACAACTACATTGTATTTTTAGAAATGAATCCATATTGATGCTCAGATAACAAGAACAAGTCGTTATCCTTTTGTTAGGTAAAAAAAGTCAACTTTCATACATGCTTACATAATATTTTTGTTAAAAAAAGTATGCTTACATGTATATCTATATACGAGAATTGCATAAATGAGGATTATATTTCATGTTTATTTGAAGGCACTCATCTTTTACAAGTATTCCGATTTTTGTTAGATTTTTCTCTAAAAAGTTTTAACCCTCTGACCGTTCAGAAAATCAACCAAATTGTAAAGTTGTTTTCTCTGTTAGGGGTTTTAAATGATATTTTAATAGATTTATAAAATTAAAAAAAAAAACTTGTTTATTCTTAAAGAGATGGCTTTGACTTTATACCCCAACAAAAAAAGTTTGGAAAATATTAGAAAATAAATTATTTTTACTAATTTAAAAATGGTGTGTATTGCCGGAAAAACGGAAGCTACAAGGACGCAAAAATACGTTTGTAACGGTCAGAAGGTTTTAAGGAAGAAGTTATGGATTAAGTAATAAAATATTTAAACAATCAGCCCTGAAATATATACAACAAAAGTTAAATTGCGTAACAATTAGAAAAATACGCTTGAATCAATCCCAGGGAAAAAGTATCACAGAAAATCCAGTGTCCGTTGAAGTTCAGAAACATATGTGAATTAAAGAATTAATAATTTCATCCAACATGTCGCCTGGAAATGTTAACTGACATTTAATACGCTTTTACCAGCACTTCAAAATGATTGACTAAAATATAACGGACTATTATTAACTTTACAATGGAACCTTCTACACTATCCCAATGACTAACACGACCTCTCTCAAATATACCTGCAAATGCGAACTCAATATTTTATCCGACATGTCGCCTGGTAATGTTAACTTTCATTTAATACGCTTTTACTAACACTTCAAAATGATTGACTAAAATATAACGGACTATTATTAACTTTACAATGGAACCTTCTACACTATCCCAATGACTAACACGACCTCTCTCAAATATACCTGCAAATACGAACTCATTTTTTTATCCGACATGTCGTCAGGTAATGTTAACCGACATTTAATCGCTTTTACTAACACTTCAAAATGATTGACTAAAATATAAAGGACTATTATTAACTTTACAATGGAACCTTCTATACTATCCCAATGACTAACACGACCTCTCTCAAATATACCTGCAAATACGAACTCATTTTTTTATCCGACATGTCGCCTGGTAATGTTAACTGACATTTAATACGCTTTTACTAACACTTCAAAATGATTGACTAAAATATAAAGGACTATTATTAACTTTACCATGGAACCACCCATACTATCACAATGACTAACACGACCTCTCTCAAATATACCTGCAAATACGAACTCATTATTTTATCCGACATGTCGCCTGGAAGTGTTAACTGAGATTTAATACGCTTTTATTAACATTTCAAAATGATTGACTAAAGTATAACGGACTATTATTCACTTTATCATGGAACCACCCATACTATCACAATGACTAACACGACCTCTCCCATATATACCTGCAAATACGAACTCATTTTTTTATCCAACATGTCGCCTGGTAATGTTAAATGACATTTAATACGCTTTTACTAACACTTCAAAATGATTGACTAAAATATAACGGACTATTATTCACTTTACCATGGAACCACCCATACTATCACAATGACTAACACGACCTATCTCAAATATACCTGCAAATACGAACTCACAATTTGCAGACAGCCCTCCGTGTTGGCTCTTCCTCCCTTCCGCCAATCAACTTAAACCCTCACTCCGCATCCTCCCATCCTCAGAGAGAGAGAGAGAGAGAGGGAGACTCTCTGATATCACGACCGACTGCGCACGGCAACGCGACCGCTCTCCACTTGACGCGTTTGAGGCAATTAGCCACTCTCCACCCGACAACACACATGCTACACCTCACGATCACGCACACTGTAAACTGGGAAGGAGTGATATGTGGGTGGGGGGATAAAAGCTTGAGCTTGTGGAGAGCTTGGAGTGCAAGGAATGTTTGGACACATGAACATCTGATTATCCGACTATTTTATGTTAACACCATAGCATAAGAAATAAATGTAATTCAGGTGACGAATTCTGAAATGTGTGATAAAATCATAATTGTAGTCCACTGCGAAATATTGAAAAGCTTGAAAGCTCTGAAATGTGTGATAAAATCATAATTGTAGTCCACTGCGAAATATTGAAAAGCTTGAAAGCTCTGAAATGTGTGATAAAATCATAATTGTAGTCCACTGCGGAATATTGAAAAGCTTGAAAGCTCTGATATTTGTGATAAATCATAATTGTAGTCCACTGCGAAATATTGGAAAGCTTGAACTTGTGGAGAGCTTGGGAGTGCAAGGAATGTTTGGACATATGAACATCTAATTATCAGACTATTTTATGTTAACACCATAGTATAGGAAATAAATGTCATTCTGGTGACGAATTCTGAAATTTGTGATAAAATAATAATTATAGTCCACTTCGAAATATTGAAAAGCTTGAAAGCTCTGAAATTTATGATAAAATCATAATTGTAGTCCACTGCGAAATATTGGAAAGCTTGAGCTTGTGGAGAGCTTGGAGTGCAAGGAATGTTTGGACACATGAACATCTGATTATCCGACTATTTTATGTTAACACCATAGCATAAGAAATAAATGTCATTCAGGTGACGAATTCTGAAATTTGTGATAAAATAATAATTGTAGTCCACTTCAAAATATTGAAAAGCTTGAAAGCTCTGAAATTTGTTATAAAATCATAATTGTAGTCCACTGCGAAATATTGAAAAGCTTGAAAGCTCTGAAATTTGTGATAAAATAATAATTGTAGTCCACTTCAAAATATTGAAAAGCTTGAAAGCTCTGAAATTTGTGATAAAATAATAATTGTAGTCCACTTCAAAATATTGAAAAGCTTGAAAGCTCTGAAATTTGTGATAAAATAATAATTGTAGTCCACTTCAAAATATTGAAAAGCTTGAAAGCTCTGAAATTTGTGATAAAATAATAATTGTAGTCCACTTCAAAATATTGAAAAGCTTGAAAGCTCTGAAATTTGTGATAAAATAATAATTGTAGTCCACTTCAAAATATTGAAAAGCTTGAAAGCTCTGAAATTTGTGATAAAATAATAATTGTAGTCCACTTCAAAATATTGAAAAGCTTGAAAGCTCTGAAATTTGTTATAAAATCATAATTGTAGTCCACTTCAAAATATTGAAAAGCTTGAAAGCTCTGAAATTTGTGATAAAATAATAATTGTAGTCCACTTCAAAATATTGAAAAGCTTGAAAGCTCTGAAATTTGTGATAAAATAATAATTGTAGTCCACTTCAAAATATTGAAAAGCTTGAAAGCTCTGAAATTTGTTATAAAATCATAATTGTAGTCCACTTCAAAATATTGAAAAGCTTGAAAGCTCTGAAATTTGTGATAAAATAATAATTGTAGTCCACTTCAAAATATTGAAAAGCTTGAAAGCTCTGAAATTTGTGATAAAATAATAATTGTAGTCCACTTCAAAATATTGAAAAGCTTGAAAGCTCTGAAATTTGTTATAAAATCATAATTGTAGTCCACTGCGAAATATTGAAAAGTTTGAACTTGAGGAGAGCTTGAGAATGCAAGGAATGTTTGGACACATGAACATCTAATTATCATGCTATTTTATGTTAACACCATTGCATAAGAAATAAATGTAATTCAGGTGACGAATTCGAAAATTTGTGATAAAATCATAATTGTAATCCACTGCGACATATTGAAGTTGTTTTCACTTTAGCGAATTTAGTTATACTGTAGATTCTCATTTGAACGACCCACGATTAGACAACACATTTTTACAAAAAAAACACACATTTCCTTGTAATAACAATAGAGTTATATTTTGAAGGTTTTTTACGATTTACTAGTTAAACTTATTAAAAGTTTAAATTGCATATAGTTGCTTTTGCATTTTTGCCACTCATTTATAAATAAGTACTTCAATCAAAAGTATTTTATTTAAATTGTGAGAAAACTGATGTTACAATGGAGGCATCCCATTGAAGTTTAAAACAATTTATTAGTTTTCAGAAATCTTACCATAAGCTAAATAATGGAAGGACTTTCAGGGGTCAAATTCTAAAACATATGACAATCTAGAACTCTAAACAGAAAGGGTAGATATCTTTAGATATCTAAAGCTGTTTCCACTGAAAAAAGGTTTAGTTTATACTTCTAACCCATGCCTTTAAAACATAATTACAGAAATGGTTTTCAGAAAATACTCCAATGCTTTAGGTTTAGAAATTGCTTGAAATCTGAAAAAATAATATACTTTTTTCAAACATGAACAATTCATTGTTTGAATTTCAAGTTCCAAATTCCAAAATTTGTTAAATCATGCCATCTGCAAAATATCGTACTTATGAAGTTGTTTTCACTTCAAGGTAATATTGTTTATATTCTTAACATATGCCTTTTTTTTATAAATTTAATAAAAATGGCTTTATATAAATGGTTTTAATAAAATGACTCATAAATATGGTTTTTAATAAAATGGCTTTATATAAATGGTTTTAATAAAATGACTCATAAATATGGTTTTTAATAAAATGGCTTTATATAAATGGTTTTAATAAAATGACTCATAAATATGGTTTTTAATAAAATGGCTTTATATAAATGGTTTTAATAAAATGACTCATAAATATGGTTTTTAATAAAATGGCTTTATATAAATGGTTTTAATAAAATGACTCATAAATATGGTTTTTAATAAAATGGCTTTATATAAATGGTTTTAATAAAATGACTCATAAATATGGTTTTTAATAAAAATGGCTTTATATAAATGGTTTTAATAAAATGACTCATAAATATGGTTTTTAATAAAATGGCTTTATATAAATGGTTTTAATAAAATGACTCATAAATATGGTTTTTAATAAAATGGCTTTATATAAATGGTTTTAATAAAATGACTCATAAATATGGTTTTTAATAAAATGGCTTTATATAAATGGTTTTAATAAAATGACTCATAAATATGGTTTTTAATAAAAATGGCTTTATATAAATGGTTTTAATAAAATGACTCATAAATATGGTTTTTAATAAAAATGGCTTTATATAAATGGTTTTAATAAAATGACTCATAAATATGGTTTTTAATAAAATGGCTTTATATAAATGGTTTTAATAAAATGACTCATAAATATGGTTTTTAATAAAATGGCTTTTAATATAATAGCTTTTAATAAAATAGCTTTTAATAAAATAGCTTTTAATAAAATAGCTTTTAATAAAATAGCTTTTAATAAAATGGCTTTTAATAAAATAGCTTTTAATAAAATGGCTTTTAATAAAATATAACTTTCAATTAAGTTTTTTTTTAAAAAAATGGCTTAAATTTGAAGAAATGTTTCACACAACATGGAGTATTTTTAGTAATTTGAAAATGATGTGTATTATGTAGAAAATTGGCGATACACAAACGAATATAGCCGTCGCTATCTCCATGACTATATGTCTCAATTTTAGATAAAGCATTAACCAAAGAAATGGCTAATCACATCTGACTTTACAATAGAATTCTTAAGTTACATCTTTCTAATTTGACACAGATCCCTCTACAAACCAAGTTACACACCGGAACGCGTTTTGTAGGTGATTTTCGAAAGTTAATCGCAGAGTCGCGTGCGAGCAGTAAGTCTCAAAGTACCAGAATTAATTGAAATATGAATAAAATATCGCGGGAAAAGTTACGGAAACACTGATTGGCAAGCATTAATTGTGATGGGAAATAAAAAAAAATCCAAATCAGGATCTGTCTTTCGCGCGGTGGAACCATTATGTCTGGTCACACGCAAGGCAATTCTAAGTGCTGGTGGAAGTGTTCCCGGACTCGAACTGTCCGGCCTAATTATTTTATACGAGGATATTAAGACGTATAAATGATGATGTTAAATAGCAAGCTTTCCATGTACGGTTTTTATTTAAATACGGATTAGTACCTTCGTGCCCGATGTACGGTCTCTTTCCACCAATGTTGTGGTGGTCCTTTTTTTTAGAAATTTTTTAACAGAAATTCCTTTTTGTTAAAATATTAACATATATTTTCATTAAAATGTGAAAAATAAATATCAAAATTATAGAAAACTTTGAGAATATCTAAAACATTTTAAACAATACAATGTTATTCTTTTATTTTATACTAAGAAACAGTGTTTTATTTATTTTTTATTTTTTAAGTAAGATCATAAAAACTGTATTACTTTTTTAAACATAAGTTAAAAACATGCGTAATTCATGTAATCATAATATAACAGTACCGCAAATTACTTTACCAAAATTAAGTTAAAAAATTACTTTTTTTAATGCAAAAATAGTTTTGAAAAAGATAAATATATTTAGACATTTTAGTTAAATTTGTAAACTCTATAAAGAACTAGCTTAAACACTGCTTTTCACGTAAATTATTCTAGATTATTATTTTCTGTATGCATGTCAGACACATTTCGTACCTACTTATTTTCTCAGAAACTTTCGGAAGGTCCGATGAAAGCTACCAGACTATGTAATAATTGAAATAAAAAGGCCTGAGAAATTAATATTTTTCTGTAATGTACGCAAACGTTATATAGAAATATTGAAATCTCGGTGGTAAACTTTTAAGATCACACATTAGAAAGACCGCCAAGATGCAGTTAAGGATTTTCTTTGGAATGTTCAAAGTTCTGGATAAATGCTAGGGATCGCTGTAAGGGTAGTGAAAGTTGTAGTGCTTAAGTGAGATGAAACGGGTACTTGGATGTGACGGGTACATTAAAGGGTGTGACAGGAACATTTAAAAGTCCTTCCAGAAGGCACAGTTGTATACTACAAGTTATAAGAGCATTTTGCTGATAACTCGGGTTCGAAACTTGACGATATTCAATTTTTCTTGTCCTTAGAGTTATGAATAGATTTCGTATTTTCATCAAGATTAACTTTGGTTTACCAAATTTTAAGTTGCTATTTGGATGTGGATAAAAATGAAATTGAGATTTAATGATTCAGAGACAAAAATAGGCAGTTATTTAAAATAATGTAATAATAAATATTAATAGTAGTACTTTTTCTAAAAAATGAGTATATTTATACGGCTGCTAGTAATAGAAAAACAATAAATCGGTAGTACTACATTCTGAATAAAAAAATTGAAGGCACTACTTAATAGTTACATTTAAGCGCTTGTATATTGAAATAATTGATTTTGATGTAAAACATTATTAAAATATTTTACTAAGGAAATTGCACGCAGAATGAAACATCCTAAGAATCTTTACATTTTCTAAACTAGTTAATATCTCATTCACAGTCTACAAATCTGAAGGGGAAAATATATTAATTATAAATAATTATTAACAGCGACCAATTGGTATTTACAACACATTTCCAAAATGAAAAATAATCTAATTTTAAAACTACTAACTAAGCTACTTCCAACAAGAGACCACTAATTTATTAATTATCAGAACGTTTAAGAAACCAGATCCAGTTTATTTATTTTTTATTTACCCCACAACCCAATTAGGGTATAAAATTCATCCGACCACAAAACTGCAATCCATATCGCGACCCGCCTCTATTTAATAAAGTGGTCGGCACTTTAAAACGCCCCTTTAATTAGGTGCAACCCTGAAAAGCCGAAGACGGTTTTTACATCAATCAACCCGGGGCGTGAAAAGTAACGGCGGGGCGCAAATATTTGCTCATTAATAACGGCACCGTTTGGACTTCGCGGTTAATTAATTTTGAGCAGCCGCCTCGTCTTGGGTCGGCTGTATATTCGCGCCGCATAAAAGACGCGAAAAATTCCCTGCCGCTTAAACGACACTTGAGACGTATAAAGCCGCCCGGAGTTTAAATTCCATTAAGGTGGAAATGCTTTTACCGCGCCGCTTAAGTTCATTAGAGCGTTAGGAAGAATTAATTAACGGTCTCGCTTTGTATTAATTGCGGCGAAATTTAATGATGCGTGCGCTTTTTCTTGCGCCGTTATCGCACAATGGGATTTGCGTTTTAAAACCGCGATGCTGATGCTGTGGATGCTTTGTCTACGGGCCTTTTGCGTGGGAGGGAGGGAAAGGCTTTTGTCTGGAAGGGGACGTCTTCGACGTCTGATTTCTGAGTTCGTTTGCAAACGTGTCCTTGCTCGTTAATGTGTATTTTATCTGTTTAAACATATGTTTTTTTAGTTGAGTGGAATTTAAGGTGAAATAGTACCCAAAAAGTTGCAAAATTCACGAATTTTTTTTATTTACTAAAATTATATTTTGGAATCTTCTAATTATGCCTGCAAAATTCTAGAACATTATCTATGTTTCCATAATGAGATATTAGAGATTTTATGCTGGATGACAGGAATGTTTTTCAAGGAACGTAAACTTTAAATCGTTTTTTCTCGGTGTTTGGGTTTTCTTGATAAAGGTGTTTCGAAACACTAAGACTTTTTTTTTGTTATTATAATTTTTTTGTAGCATTATGGCCCGGTGTTGCTTGTGGTTAATCTGTGAAGTAAGAAAGCGCAGTTTGGTTAATTAACGTCGCATTAGAGCTGCACAGTGGGCTATTGGCGACGGTTCGGGGCCTATCTCGAAGGAAAGGCCCAGGAACGATGCCTCGTATTTTTGAACCATGGTCAGATGATGATGTAAGAAAGCGCGACTCTTTTAGTTAGCGTAGACAGTCGAATATCACTCTTTATACGCTGTGAAAAATAATTTTTCACAAAATCTAGATTTATTCAATTATTTTGAATAGTTTCAAGACAGCTAAACCCATCACTTTTCAAATTTTAAGTTCATGAATTTACGTTCTATCGCAACTATATGTCGCAACTAAACTGGGGTTTTGTAAAATGTGTTTTTGTAATATAAAAATCTACGCAAATTAGTGAATAAAAAAGCTTTACTAATTTTAGCCTTGTAATTAGCCGTTTTCTTTGTTCTTGATTTTTACAAATATAAGAATTTTACGTATTGATAAGTAAATGGTTCTGAAAGTTTGTACTTTAAAAATAAGCTAATCATTATAGTTCCGCTATTTTCCTACCAATTACTGAGAATTATTATATATTATTAAAAAAAATATCTAAAAATATGTTAGATTTAAAACCCCAATTTTACAGTAAAAAAATCATTAAATTCATAATCATCCGCATGAGTTTCCATTTAATAAATCAAAAATAAGTAAGTATTAGTATATTTAACAATTCTAGCATTTCTTGCAGGAAATGTGAGAGTTTTTGCATAATTTATTCGTTTATTTCAGAAACAAGCTAAGTGTACTTAAGCAAATTTTTGGGAAACAACGAAACACATTCTATCTTTGATAATAATATTGATATTGCCATAAGAAAATTATAGTATTAGTTAACATGTTCTCGAAGTGGATGTATCTTGTAATTAAGTTCTAATATTTATTTCTTATTTTAAAAAATGAATTAAAAAAATTGCAGTTAGCATGTTTTTGCAATAAAATACGAATTTCCTGTAAAATTAAAAAAAATTTAAAATTAATTTCCTAATTTTGATGTGGTATTAAGATTTTTAACCTAAAAGCTAATGTCATAAACTGTATTATTTCATTTAATGCCATAATCAAGCTCTTAAAAATTATGAGTTTTAAATACTTTTCGTTAAAATAACAAAGAAAAATTTAAACTAGATTTTTGATGCGTTAAACATACAACATTAAACTGATAGTTACTGACCACAAAATGTATGCATTATTGAAAGTAGAAAAGGCTAAAAATTAATACTACAGTAATATAAACTCGCATCTGCTTTCAGTCTATGGACCTTTCATCTCTGTATTCCCAGTTACGTTGCATACGCTATAGTGTGGTTACTTAACTTCTTCATGTCATAATTTTTTTTTGTTACTAATGAGTACTTTTCCAGAAAGGTAGACTCTTGCTATTGGGAGTTCAGGATTGTTCTTGTACTTTTTAAGGCAAGCGTTGAGGACGAAAACACCCCATAAAGTGCTTCACAATTTTTTTTTCTTTGCTAGCTTTGTTGTATTCCAATTGTTTGTAAGAGACACTTTAAATGCGATAGGAATAGTTCTTTAAATAGATGGATATCTGTTCTTTGTAAAACTGAGTCCCGCAAGACTTAAAGATCTCGAGATCGTCTCGATTTTTATTTGGTGGACAGACAAAATCAGTTCCGCGTACTGGTCTCTTCCTCACATACAACTTCCCTGTCCCGTTTTTGCACAACACGTTTTATGGATTCAAAACCACGATCGCAAGGTAAAATAAAAATAATTTCAAACATTTTATTTTTTCTTATAATTAAAAAAAAATGCAATTTTATAACTTAAAAGTATTGAAAATGAAGTTTCGCTTCATTTTTTTTAAACAGGGAATATAATTTTTTTTTTTTTTAGACTTTAACCTTATACAAAATTTGTAAAGCGACTGGCACTTTTGCTGAAAAGCGACGGAGTTATGCACGATACTAGAAAAATGTGCGCCGCCATTATTGAACCCCATTTTGGAGGTTATCTACATTTCAGAATGCTCGGGAATGTTTAATGACATCTGTTCTCAGTACAACAAATAAAAAAATCAGCTTATTATAAAGTTGTTAAACTTCATGGGGTTAATTGCGTGGAGTACTTCTGTATTCATTGCGGTGTTATAATAATGAACGCACACTATTGACATATTAATTTAATCTTCAGCATGTTTATTTTGTTTGTATGTAAAATATTATAATATGCATTTCAAATTACTATTACAACATATAAGTTTTATTCATATCTAAAGTATTTTATTTCAATCACCCCTTTGCTGAATGCATGTCATTGGTCATTATAATATGCATCGCAAATTACTATTACAATATATATAAGTTTTATTTATATCTAAAGTATTTTATTTCAATCACCCCTTTGCTGATTGTATGTCATTGGTCATTATAATATGCATCGCAAATTACTATTACAACATATATAAGTTTTATTCATATCTAAAATATTTTATTTCAATCACCCCTTTGCTGATTGTATGTCATTGGAAGGGTTACAGCCTCAAATATAATTCATTCACCCACATCAAAAATCCTTTAAAATGAATATAGTGCCATTAAAGTATCATTTTTTAATGGAAATAAAAGATAGAAACACGATTTTCTCAAATTTGAACTCATAAATCCAATTCCAAATCAATTCTACACACTTCATGAGTTTACACTTCCAGGGTATAACCACGGAATCACGATTACGAATCTCAAGAGCAGTTCCATACAAATTATCACCGGATGAATATTTCCATTATAGACCAATAACACGACTGCTCAATGAGCTTCACCAAAATCGCGCACTCGCACTTTCCCATGCTTCCGTTTTCCATATCAATTTTCTTTACTTTCATAATCGAACTTCCACCATTGCAAATTCATAGATAAAAAAAATCTCCCCACCCCTTTTACTCGAAAGGTCGGTCATCTTGAGAAGTGCTGTGCATTTTCAGTAGCAAATTCGATACAAAATTTCTCTATAGGGTGGAGCGTGAGAAAGCATAACACCCTTGGTTATGATACCTCATATCAAAACTCCTCCATGCGTTTCGAAAAACATTACGACCCCGAAATCATATTCATCAACACAAGTTCTTCTCACGGCTCCTTCCCCCATTGATTATGTTATTACATAAATCTTTTGTCTTGAAATGCTTCTGAATTGCAATTTTCCTTGGGAGATGAGCTGGTGGATGTTTTTATACCTGGATATACAGCCCTTCACACCATTCCAACATCATTACATACACATGTTTAGAAGATATATTTAGACCTGCTTCTTCGTTTTTGACCCCTGGATCATGCCTCTCCCCGAATCATTCTCTCGTTATGAGTGGTGTATGAGAAAGCTGCCATTGGTGTAATCACGTGAGATATTTGCGAAATTTTTTTCGATGGAAAAGTTTTACAGCGTTCACATAACTTGATGAATGTTTAAGATGGGATTCCATTTTGAAAGGTGGAAAGTTGGAAAGAACGTTCTCATAAGGTGTCATTTTGCTTTTCCAAATTTTATATTTATAGAACCTGTCATTAGTTTCCGAATGGGAATTTTTTATGTTTTTGTAGATTATCCTCAGTAATGAAGACACTGGAAAAAATAGTTCTGGTTCGTTTATGATATCATGGAAATCGTCATAAATTTCAGGCTCTTGTCTATTGGTGATTTATTTCAATGGAATATACCTTTAACAAAGTGCTATGAAAAACTTTTTAATATTGATAAGAAATGACGTTCTCTGGAAAGAACGCTCTCATAGTCATAAGATGTCATTTTCGTTTCCAAATTTTATATTTATGGAATATGTCATTAGTCGTGATCCATTTATGATATGGAAATCGTCACAAATTCCAGGCTCTTGTCTATTGATGATTTATTTCAATAGAAGATACCGTTAACAAAGTGCTATGGAATGCTTTTTAATATTCATAAGAAATGACGTTTTCTGGAAAGAACGCTCTCATAGTCATAAGGTGTCATTTTTGTTTCCAAATATTATATTTTTGTGACCTGTCATTAGCTTCCGAAAGGTAATTTTTTATATTTTTGAAGATTATTCTCCGTAATAAAGACACCGTAAAAATAGATCCTTTTATGATATCATGGAAATCATCACAAATTTCAGGCTCTTTATGATTTTATTCAATGGAATATACGACTAACTGCGTGGTATAGAAAATTTTAATACACATAAAAAATAGCGTTCTTTAAAATGAATTTGTAAACAAGTAATGTTATGAAATTACTCGAAGAACAAACGGCCAAAAATATTTCGTCCAAAATTTCCGAATATGAGATTATTACATCACTGAATTGACCTTCGAATTTTCCTGAATTAAAATATTTTCTTAGCCCAAAACGCATTTTGTCCACCTAAATTAACTTGCTAAGTCTGGAATCAATATACGCGTCAATGCATTTGTAAAAAGTTATTTTCTTTTTCGAACGTACCATCTTAATGCAACAAAACATGACTTGAACGTTGGTCCTCAAATAGAAAGATGAATTAAGCACATAACAATAATAATAATAATGTAAATTTTTTTGGTAAATGTTTGGAAACGAACAAGTCATTTTGGAGAGAAATTTTAGAAAATATTCTTATAATTATATAAAACAATTTAACACTTATATTATATTACTAATTAACACAAAATTCGCAGTTGTGTTTTAAAACCGTTAGTTTACGTTTGACCATAAGGCGACTATTTTTAATAAATCAATTTCTAAGAATAATCATCAGAGACACGTTAGTAGATGTTGTTTGGAATCTGTATTTTCAAATTATTTTTATTATAATTGTGAAATTATAACTTGGATTTTCTTGAATTTTCGTAGAAATGAAAAATTAATAGTTATGTATGCAATAAAATGAAAAAGTTGAAAATACGAAATAATTTGCTTGTACTTTTGGATATTCAATTGTCCATTTATTCGACTTCAGATCTACAGAAAGCCTTTTTTACAAACATCAACTTCATACAATCTCCAGTATATTGAATGAAACTACTTATTATTAACCATCCAATTTCTTTATTCATGTTTATTATAAACACACTTAACATAGAACTAAATACACTTTCCAAAAACTCGGACTAAATCGTTGATATTCAAACAAAACACGTACCAGAGATGGTTTTCGAATAACAAATAATGGAACATTTATTATTCATTATTTTTGAATCTTTCCTACTTATCGTCTGCAGAAAGAAACAACTCCTACTTAACCGCAATCACATCGGAAATGGAAACGGAGAAGTTGTAGTGCTTTCTCTTCTTATTCGAAAGAGGACGAATAAAAACACGTCTATTATGAGTTTAATATTTAATGTGACGCATAAGGTAAGCGCTAGTTTTGTAAGCGGTGTTTCTCACGGTTTAACTTCTAAGTCATTGCGTCAAATCCCAGTTTGAGGACTTGCAGCGCATTTACGTTATCGGCCTAATTTAGCTCTAATAACATTCATGAACTGTACTTATTTGTCATAGTTACGGAAATGTTGTGATAGAAGTACTTTTTTGATTTTTTTTTATATTTGCGAGGGTTTTGAATCGTGCTTGGGAAGAAAATTAAGGCTTACTGAAATATTGATGTTCATTTATTCGTCGCATATGTAATTAGGCACACTAAGTTTGGTATATTTTTATGATCGTGGAATTTTTTTTAAAATTATTCTTTTTACTTATCATAATATCCTGAAGGTTGCATTTTTTATTTCAATAGCGAGTAATAATAAGATACTTTGAAGAAATATGTGAAAGTTGGTAATTAAAAAAGAGCAATATAAAGTATACAATGCTACTACTTTCTTTATGTTTTGTTATTATGTATGTCTTAATACTATTATATATGTATTAGAATATTTAAATTTGAAATAAATTTCAAGAAAAAATCTTTATTATGAACTTTCAATACTATTACTATAAAATGGAAAATATGTTACAGCCTTGAATAACAATTAAAACATCTTTATCCACTGAGTTCTTTGATTGACAACATAAATCGGTTTGGAACCAACTTTTTGAGAAACGCTTGGTGTATCTTTTGGCTAAAAATACCCATAAAAGTCAAATTCAAAGAAATATCATATAATTGATATATACCTTAATGCCAGTATATTATAAAATTATTATTGAAAAACGGTATCAAGTTAATTTGAAAATAAAAGATGAACGGTTTTGGACTGGCACAGAGTTTGTCACGTATTTTCGAAAAAAGATGGTAAAATTTTATAATTCGCGTTTAATAAAATATACGGTACTTCTTCACTATACTAATATTTTGGGTAATACACAAATAGTTAAATTTTTATGAAAATTGTATAGATTCAAATGTTTAGTATTGCACTACCCTTCATTGAACCTTCTTTCTGCTAAGAAACTGTTGCCTCCATTGCAAAAAAATCATAAATCTAAATTGTAACGAGAGTTAATTTGAAATAATCTTAAACGGTGGCAGATTATGACACTTTTTAAGTGATTGGCAGCAAAGTAAGTTTCCATAGCAACTGAAATTGCTAAAATATCAGCTTTTATATTCAAGGATCTGATAAAAGTGCGCTGACGTGATCCAAATTGAATGCAAATTATACTACATTTAATATATATATATATTGTAAAACAATAAAAAATGATTAAATTAAAAAAAAAAAAAACACTTTTGTTAAAGTAAAATAAAAATATAGCAAATGTAATGAAAGCCAAGTAATAAAACTAAAATATGAATTTTTAAAGTAAAAATTATACTAATAAATATTTTATTAAAAAGTGAAAGACATAATCAAAACGGTACTTCATCAGAGGGTGTAGGACCGCATTGAAAATTCAAATAGAGCTCTGTGTGTTAGCAATTTTAAAAACAAATTGCCAACCCAACCCCAAGAGCTCTAAATACTTCTTTAAGTAAACTAAAAGTTACTAAATATATACAAGAATATATACAAACTATATACATAGTATATAATAATTTTTTTATTTGTTTTACAATATATTTTTATCATTATGCTTCATGCAGCTATAGCGCTGATTCATATTTGATTTTTCTATGCATTTTTATTAAATTGTATAATTTTGTTTACCATTATCCATTGTTTTCTACTATGTTGTTGTTGTATATATATATATAGCGTATAGTAATACTATTCCCAATATTAGTAATTTCAAAACATATTTTGAGCAAATCCCGCAAATCATAGATACTCACATCTTAATTATGAAATCCATATCCCCCGAAATAAAATTTCACAGACTTTCCAAGAAGTAATTTTCAAAATCTCATATTAACAGCAAACTACGAAAGATACATTTCATAATGAATATAGACTTTCAACCAAACTCTCACTCAAAAAGCCTCAACGCGAAAAATAATTGCTTAAAATATTCTGTAAAAGTAGATAATTAACATGTTTAAATTTCCTAATGCACACATCAGCAGTCGCTCGTGAAGCCTTTTACATATTTAAGTGACAAATACGAGTCTTTAAATACTCTTATATTCTGATTATTTTCGGTGTCTAATTTACACTACATCAAATTCACGGTAAGCTAATGGAACAGCATCACTTCTTTTAAGCCCTCTCAGCCTGACTAATAAAATTTTTTCACTCGTTTTTTTTTCACCCTCCCTTTCGTTCCTAGTTTTTGAACGCATCGCCAATCCTCCATTAGTGTAATATACATTCTCCCACCTTAGTTTTTATTTCGTAATTCCACCGTACCCTTTTTTTCCCCCTGTATGTTCAAATGCATAAATATTAGAGATATTTAAAGCTAATTATACACATTCACTACCTTCCGAGGTTTTTTTTTTATTATTCAAATAAAAATCTACAATTTGAATATAAAAAGCGGCTTGGAGTGAGCCTAAAACGAATAAGCAAGCGAGAGAATGAGGAGGGGGGGAGGGGGAGGCGGTACCGCCTCCCCGCCTCCCAATGAAACAAAAACGTAATGCCCGGAAACACTAACAGAAAAGAAACGAAACGTAAAAAAAAATTAATAGAAAAAAGCTTTAAAAAATGAGGGTGCGTTTTAAAACTCTCAGTAGCGTAACTAAAATGCGCTTGGAAGAAATAAATATATAAATAAAAAATTAAAATCAAAGTGAAAGGGGGGGAGGGGGGGGGATAAAATATGCATTTGCAAGGAAGCAAGTACATGTTCTTTTATAAGTAAAAAGGAATTGCCATCGTATACAAGTGGCTTTTTCGGTGCCTGTTAAATATGCATTACTTCGGTGTAGAAACCCCATTAGCTGTCAGTTATCATCGGGATTTTTTTTATGCCCGCTACGTAGCAAAATTTTTGCATATTTTTCTTAAAGGATATAAAAAAAATCGCTGCCGAAATGCGCTAGGGGGTGGAGAATGCTTTATATGTTTCTTGGAGCATGAAATATGTAAGAGCCGGGGAAGCGATAAAAAAAAACCTCGCTCTTATGCATTTAAAAAAAATCGGAAGATAGTAGAAGCCCCGGGGTGGGGGGAGGGAATTGATGATGATAAAAAAAAAATGTTGATTCGATTTTTGGCGTTTTCTGTTTCCGTTATTTACATAATTAGTAAAATGCTGCGAAATGTTGGGAAAGCGAAGAGTGTGGTGGCGTTGCTATGGTAATATTCGGTTCAAAGCCGTCGAAAGGACATAAATAAATTATTTTGGAATTTGAAATTTCTTAATTCAAGTGGATCGTCTGCAATTTTTTTTCCCGGAATTTGTGGGGTGAGGTTCTCCCCAATTTGCATCTCCTGAATCAAACACCCTCCTTATTATTTTTTTCATTATCTATTTATTTATTTTACCAGAGTTTTTTTTTTGCTCACATTATATTTCTCCTTATCAGGGGTGTTTGCGTTTGTCGGAAATTGCCGGTGTTTTTATGGATTTTATTGCCATTAAACATCTTTGCTGCTCTTGCATTTGAATGTCATTAGCAAGAAGATGCTTTTATGGCACAAGAAATGGAGGGTGCACTGCACCAAAGTGTTTTTTTCTTATTTTATTTCTGTTAATACATATCCCGGAAAGGATTTATCTGCTGATTATATTTTGAAGAGTAACTAAATTACCCTCAGATTGGTTGAAAGCATTCAGGTTTTCTCCGAAATGGATTTGATTGGCAGAGAAGAAGGCATTAAAAGTGCTTTGCTTTCAATATGTAATGTAACCGGAATTATTTTTCTCGCATGCATTTTGCTCGGGAAGATTTGCATTTTTATGAGATTTATTTGGAG
Organism: Troglohyphantes excavatus; assembly: GCA_963932185.1. Lineage (NCBI taxonomy): Eukaryota > Metazoa > Arthropoda > Arachnida > Araneae > Linyphiidae > Troglohyphantes > Troglohyphantes excavatus. The sequence continues at coordinate 22,372,437 of OZ010674.1, forward strand.
ATTTAAATTTAATCTTTAAGTTATGGTAGAATAAAATACTCTGATAAATTGTAACGAAGTTTTTTTTATCACAATGATTTTATATGCGTTCTTGTTGAATTCCGTTGGGTAGATAGAAGGTAAATTTGAAAACGAGTCAATTTATTGCTAAAGATTACTTTATACTCTAAATGTTATTTCACCAATTTTTATTATTACAAATATTATAAAAAATATTATATATAAATAAATATAAAAAATATAATATAAAAATAAAGAAATATAAAAAATAACATAATATAAAAATAAAGAAATATAAAAAATAATATAATATGAAAATACCTGCACATATAAAAATAATAATATAAAAACATAATACGAATATTGACGACCAACAACAAGTTCAAGGCCAAACAAGGTTGGTCCATCTAATACCTCCTAAATTTCCCTCCATGAATATTTAATTTCTTCTTTAATCCGTTACTCCTGTACAATTAACAATATTCACTGACAAGTTGTTCCATTTGTCTATTACCCTATAATAGAAATAGTGTTTTCTCCATTCCCGATTAAAATGGGATTTGTTTAACTTTAACCCATGACCTCTCGTTCTATCACTCATATTAAAATCTAAACCCACCACATCCCCTTGTCTGATAAATTTGAACAGTTGAATCAAATCTCAACTAACCCTTCTCTCTTCCAGAATACACATATTCAAATTTCTTAATCTATCTTCATACTTCATGCCTGAAAACCCTTGGACCATTTTAGTAGCCATATGCTATTTTCTCTAACAATTCAATATAAAAATAATATAAAAATATAAAAATAATATAAAAATATAAAAATAATATAAAAATATAAAAATAATATAAAAATATAAAAATAATATAAAAATATAAAAATAATATAAAAATATAAAAATATAAAAATAATATAAAAATATAAAAATAATATAAAAATATAAAAATAATATAAAAATATAAAAATAATATAAAAATAATATAAAAATAATATAAAAACATAATATAAAAACATTATAAAAACAATATAAAAATAATAATATAAAAATAATTATAAAAATAATAATATAAAAATAATAATATAAAAATATTAATATAAAAATAATATAAAAACATAATATAAAAACATAATGTAAAAATAATAATATAAAAATAATGATATAAAAATAATAATATAAAAATAATAATATAAAAATAATATAAAAATATAAAAATAATAATATAAAAATAATATAAAAATAATAATATAAAAATAATAAAAAACATAATATAAAAACATCATAAAAAATAAAATAAATATTTTAAATTCCCACGCACAAATTATCACTGTTTTATTTAATAGTTTAGTTGAAAAACTAGTGTAGTGTAGTGCGGATCTGTGTTGGATACATGGATCTGAAAATGCCATGTAGTTAGATTTTAAAATATGTTTGGCATTGCGTGAATATTTAAATAATCATAATGTAGATGATTTTGTTTTACTTTATAATGGGTTCTTTGAATATATGATAACTGTTCATTTTTGCTGAAACGTTTCATTTCCTTTCTTTATGAAGAACATTGTGTTGTATAAACGACCCTGTTACAAAAATATAGATATGCTTAAAATTTTAACTAAAATGGTTTCCAAGTTAAGAACTTTGATGTATTTACTATGCAAAATGTATAAAAGTTGTAATATGTACTAAAATAGTGGTTACAAAAATATTAATGTTTTCCCGCCTACGTTTCCTTCATTCTGGTTACAGAAAACAACAAAGAAATCCTGCTCGCAACAAAACCTCACCGAATCGAAATACAATATCTTCCCTTCTTCAAAACAAACAAATTCATTCTTGCAAACCCTCTCAAATTTAAAATCGTGAGAACCCTTTTCATTTTTATCCCGAGAATACGGGAAGACGGCAACACAACAAAAAACACAACAAGGCAACACATTCCTCGAAGAGAACGCTCGCCAGCGACACGAATCAACGCAAGTCGTCATCAAAATTCATCCTCATCAAACAGTGAGCGTACGCTACAGAGTGAGAAATAACGCTAAGGCGCACGTAGGAGGCGCGAGACACAACAATTCGAGGAGGAGAGGCGACGGGCACTTGCGAAATGTAAGCACATCCCATCAAAAATCCATCTAGAAATCCATTTCTGAGTGTGAGGCACATTCGGAAAGATCCCGAGGAAAAATTTCGGGGAGAAAAGAAACTTCTCACTTCTTTAAGGAATACGTTGCCGAGTATTAATATTTCACTTTGGGTAAGAAGCTGCCTCAAAGAAAGCAGCCCTCGAGATTGGGATTGTTTTGTAGGTAAGGATGAGAGAAAATTAATGGAAGAAGGCTGCTTGGGCGGGAAGTGAGTGTCTCTGTGTGAGGATGTATGTGAGAGAATGAAGATGGCAATTCGTGTGCCTTTTTCATTTGGGATATGCAAGTTTTTGTTTATTTCTGTTGTTCAAAATTTTATGTCATTTTCCAAGCGTGTCACTTGATTTCGAGGGCCAACTAAAAATCGATAGGGACGCAAGATTCGAGTTTTAGAAATATCAAGAGGAGTTTTCTATTTTATATATCTGCGTTTCGTAAATTGTGATACTCTTAACAAACAAAGTCGCAGTTGTTTTGCCAGAGCGATGTGGTTTTTATTTGTATAAAAGAAACGAAATCGCACTGCAATGTTGCATAATAGTTTTGTAATACATAGTCGTATGCAATTTAATACTTAAAATATTTAAATATTTCCATAACTATTTCTTAAAATTATATTTAAACTTTTATTTTATTTTTTTAGCAAAAAAAGTTCGCATAAAACCTTCATAAGAAAAATCTTACATAAATCTTTAAAAAATATGCGTAATTTTTTAATTTACCGATGTTTTAGAAGGACATTTAATTGTTTAAATAAGTTATTTATAATTTTGTTTTTTAACCTTTTTTTCATTATAATGATAAAAAATTCAACACTACTTACCTCTAGACTTACAATAGGATCTTAGAGGACTTATACTATTAGAGGATTAATAGCCAGTTTAAAATATCAAAAACCGAAGTCAAACATGCCTAATAATATTTTAAGAAAACATCCACATTTTAAATTTAAGGCTATAACTATAAAATCAAAAATAAGTTAAAATATTTTTTTACTAGTGAATATTGTTAATGGTTACAGAAAGCTGTATTGTATTGTGCCTTAGATTATCATTTTACATAGTTTACATTGCCGTGTAATTAAAAAAAAAACACAAAATACACTTATAGTGACATTGCAAGCAGAAGAGAATAAAATATAAAGCAATATTAAAAAAATAAAGATGTCCAGAATGCCTTTCCATGCAGTATTCATTCCATAATAAGAAAAATAATAAAATATTCTCCAATTGAATAGAAAATCGTTCCTGAATTCATTCAGCGGCATTATTGGAACGAGAAAATGAAAGATTATCATCCAACGATCTTTAGCAGAAAGACAACAAACGGGAACAAGGGGGCATAAAAACCAAGCAATCTTCTTAATAAACGTCCTTTCATCGTTTTTGAATTTACCAACAACATTCACTCATTGGGCACAATTCATCCGCCCATTTATGGATATGTCATAAAACTAATGGGTCGCGCTAAAACGGAAAATGCGCCGCGTCTTTTTTTAGAAAATACTCTCTTTTTTTTACGATTGGAAGCTTTTCTTTAAGTAGGGGGGGGGGGGGGGGGAGGATAATACCATTACTAAAAAATAAATGATAAGAGGGGAGGAACTCAATGGGGGATAATTCTAAAGGGGGAGGGGCGACTGCTTGTCCTTAATCGAGCTGGCGACGAAAAATGATTTTCCGATTAATGCGCCAAGCCCTCGCTTGTGTCCGTGTCATTGCGGACATGGTAATGAGGCAGAACTTCTCGCCAAGACCCGCGCCAATAACAACACAAAAAAAAAGAGCCCCACTCCCAGCCAAACTGAAGGAATTATAAAGACAAAAAATAAAATGAATTTCAAAAGACTCCCCCCGTCCCACATGTATATACGCGATTATGCCCCAAGATAATAAATCACCATCTCACAAAAGAATGCGATGGGGCATTTCTTCGAGTCATTTTTTACTCCCCCTCCCCATAAAACATAAATGAATAATAATAATAATAATAAAAAATAGCATTCAATGGCCATTATTCTAGTGAATAATCGCCCCACTTTGAATATTTCCGTAAGTGAGTGAAACGCAGTTATCACTTTTCCATCGCTCGTTGATCATTCGCTTCTAGCACTTAGCGCTGCCTCGAGAAAATGCGCAGTGGCGGAAGTGAAATATAGTGTCACTGGAGGAACCGTCCCACCCCCCACCCAGTGGCATTGATGGCCACTGAGAGAGTTATTTTGGTGTGAAGGGAAAGCACCTTTTGATGAAGATTAAGATTAATGCAGGTCTGATGTGTTTGAAGAAGAGGGGCCTAATAGCATTGTGGGTTTTTGTGAGTGTGAAGATGAATGTGTGGGGAGAGGGGATTTAGATGAATATAATGTGAGAAAAAAAATTATGAATGATACTTTCTAGTTTCCTAAATGTTGATCTGTCTGATTTCGGATTCAAAGGCTTTTATTGTCGAACTTCACGGGTACTTTTTATCGATTGGGGGATTGTGAATGTATAGATATAAGCTGTTAGCACTAGGGGCATTCCAGCGTGACGTATGTGACATTCATACAACAGTTTTCAACACATTTTTAATTATTTTAATTTTAAAACAACTGGAATTTTGGAAACAACAAATTGATACCTGTCATTGATGTCTTTAGACATAATTAAACTCATTGGAATTTTTTTAATTTCCATGAATACAGGGATTTAAAATTTTTAATTTACGTGACTTGTGTATCCCGTTTACAAGCAAATGGGAAATGTCTGAATGTCACAAACGTCACGCTGGAATGTCTTAGTAAAATTTTTAAACGGGTTTGATTATTCCATAAATGTTGTAAAATGATGTTTGAATTATTAATAGAATACTTAATAAGAGCTAATTAAATTTTGCAATGTCATTTGAATTACAGCTTTTACATGGATTATTGCTGAATATACAGTAGTGAATGATTTTAACACTATAGATCTATCAGATTCTGACGGAATTTGGATAATATGTTTTAAAATGGCTGAAATATTTATTAAAAAATTATTTGAATCAGTTTATAAAGAATTTTATTTATATATAAATACGAGTCTTTGCGTACATTTATATTTCATGATATATAGTTAATTTAAATTTTATGTAGTAAACCTTGATCTTTCAGACTATACTCGGAGACAACCTAAGTTGAGCCTAAAGCAATTGAATATTTATACATAGTATAGCTTCTGCTTCAGGTTCAACTTAGGTTGCCCTCGAGTATAGTCAATTTTACTGAATCATTCAGGTATGTAAATAAATAAAAGTAATCATATTCACACTCAATTAGTTTTCTCGAAATGTTTCTTGGAAATATAAAATTATTAAGTATATTTCTGAAAAATTATAGATGAGTTAATTAAAAAAAACTACTAATATTTCAACCATGTTGTTAACCCTCACGCAGACCCCAGCCCCCACCCAACCCAATAGCATTCATACTAAACATAGAAAGGTTACAAGTAATTATCCTATCCTAACAGAATTTGCACTTTTAATGGATAATATAACTGGATCCATGTCTAACGGATACCAAAAAATGAAATCCATTTCGAAAAATTTATTCAAACCTTTTAACTTTTTTAATGAATGTATTTAAAAATGTGACCCGATTTCCATATATATGCCAAATATGTTTAATTACAAATCCCCAAAAGTAAAATTCAAATATGCCGATTCCTAATTTTAAAATATTTTTCTTAATTACGGTTTTTGATGGTTAATAAACTTCCGATTTCAATAAGCCTTCGTGAACTCTAATAGTTCCCTAAGGTTGGTAGCTATTTCTCCCAATTAAGATGTAATGAGATGGATCATAAATGTAACTTTCCTATTTATGCGTTAGTTCCCCGTTGCTATCGCTACCTTGGGCGAAATGATTTCCCTTACAAATTGTTTTTTATTAATCATTTTGATGAAGGATGAAATATCTAATTAACCAACTTTAGAGTATTTTTTAATTAATTAATATAACGTTAGCATTAAATATTGAAAACTTAAATATGCAGTTTTATATTGTTTTTAAAAAGTATATTTTATTCTTTTAACTATTCATTTCAAAATATCATAATGAAATATTAATATTTGAAAGTATTTTCGTTATATTTAGAGAATTATTTTAATTGATTGCCACTTTATTTGTCAAATTTGGTTAAATCTAAAAATTAAATTAATTATTTAAGACACTATTGACATGATTTCATTGTATTTAAAAGTATAACTGTAGTAAGTAAACATAATAAAGCGTTTTTCAAAAAAATATACCAACACATAAATTAATTGAAACTCAAAAAATTTAAACATTACCAAAGCATCTCCGGAAGTTTTTATTGAAAAGTTAGTGTGGTGATAACTTTACATAGCTTACAGCCTTGACGATGGATTTTGTCTCGTGGTAAGATATCCGACTATGACACGAAAGGTCCCGAGCTCGAACTCAACCAACGCACAAAGCTGTATATTAAAAATTCAAATTAACCTGATGGCTTGGGCCTTTTCTCCTATAACTCTGTTAGAGATACTAACTAATATATATACAATTCAAACACGAATCATTTTTCAAGATGTAATTTTTTTTAGCAACATAAAAGAATTTTGAAAATACTAAATGGCAAAAAAAAAATATTGAATAGGCACAGTCTCTAACCAACTGTGAAGCTTGGTGGTAAATACTTAATACAAGCGACTGCTTGGCCCTGCTCCATATTATGTTTTCGGTAAGCTCTAGATATCTCCGCTTGTCAAAGACTTCTTGATATAATTTTGTTCGTCTTGAACTACTGTTTCCGTTTGTTTTAGTTTACTATGCCCCAAATAGATTTCATTATGATGTTCGGCTTCATAGCGAAACAATCGGCAAATAGTCATTTTCCACTCCACACATTTTCAGACTAGATCGATATCGTTGTCTTCAGTTTAAGCACATACTCACCACAATCCGTATATTAGAACTCGAGTTACAGCTGTTGTTAAATCGGCCAGAGTATGCCCAAAAATTCAACGCACATACGAATCAGAGGATGGGATGGGGGGAGGGGGGGGGGAGTTAAAAATCGTACTTGTGGATGCGGCTTACTTTATTCTACACGATGGCAGATCATGTATCCCCATAGCCTAATTTTTTAGGGTTTTGAAATATGAACGTTTTATATGTCTCAAGTTTTTGCCGATGTGCCCTTACTGAAATGGAATCCAAGTGGAAAATTGTTTTTTTAAAGTCAGTGCATATTTTACATATTTCCCACGTACCGTTTCCACAAATCTATAAAACAATACCATTACCAAGACCCGACCTTTCCCAGCACACCTACAACACAAATCCACCCCCACCAATCTAACAACACCCTTAACCACTTCCAACCCCCCCTCGGACTCGATTTCCGATTGCAATTAAGATTTGTTTACCATTTCCTGGTAAATAAAATGCCCCGCGGGGCGCACACAAGCATCAATAACACTCGCCCCAAGATCGGATCCCCCAACACTTAAAGCGATCCTTTTCCCAGCAAGCCACACGTCACGCATTGACATGCAATTACCCTTTTGCTCAACTGCGCCCCTGCAATCGCCACAGTCACGTGGGTTTCGGACGGGATTTATTGGGAGTACGGTCAAGACAGTAAATGTGGAAGGATTTATAATGGGTGGGGGATTGGGTTTTTTTAGGGGGCACTTTCCCATCGTTTTTGTAACAGGTGGTGGGTGGGGGTGTTTTGAGAAGAATCCACCCTTGGAATACCTGTGGAGCGGACTTGTTTGTGAATTAGGTGAAAACTAAACTAAAGGAAATTATTTTCGGGTTTGGTGGTTTTAGTGTAAAAGCTGTGAAGACAAAAACTTAAGGGCCGTCGGATTTACTTTATATATATCTTACATTTTTATATATCTTATCTATATCTATAATTGAATATCTTTCGATTGAATAATATGAGGGGGTGAGAAGCCCATTGACAATTTCATCGTTTTGTGGGAACGAAGTTTAAAGTTAAAATAAAACAGCTGATTTTTGAAGTTGTTGATTTTTACGCAGCTAGAACTCAGCGCACACTTGTATCCTTTTGCCATCAACATTTCATATGTATTAACTTTTCATAACTGCACTTAACTATATATTAAAAAAAACACCTGTACCTCTTAGCTTCTCACCCCTTCATATTTTAATAACAACTTCAAATGTGAATGATTTTTATAAACTTCTGCAATAACTCAACGAAATTTTGTTATCCCCGTTTCTTCATCCGCTTTGTTCAACCCCTAGACGTACGTGGCACTAAATTGATTGGTTTCCCTTCGAGACACGGGAACCAACCAAATTAGTGTCACAATCTTTGACGAACGTCGAGCATGGCGTCTTCAAATGAAAAAGGCGAAGGCATGTTTGTCTGGAACAAATTGGGGAACAAGACCTTGCACTTTTCATCGGTAGACGCTGTGCTTGACGTCCCCGCACTGAATTGGTTTGTTTTCCTCCAAGACACTGAAACCAATCAATCCAGCGTTTCGAATGTCAAGCGAAGCGTCTACTGATGAAAAGCACGAGAACATATTTCCCAGCGTGAAAATAACGAATATGCACTCGCTTTTTTTTTCATCTGCAGAAGCCTCACTCCGCATCTGTTAAGAACCCCTACATCGGATTGGTTCGATTCCTGGTAGGTCGTGCTTATAATTCTCGATATTTATTGAATGATTTGGTTTGGTTTGTTTTAATTAACGTCGCACTAGAGCTGCACAGTGGGCTATTGGCGACGGTTCGGGGCCTATCTCGAAGGAAAGACCCGGGAACGATGCCTCGTATTTTTGAAACATGGTCAGATGACGAGGACAACACCTGAGATGGCACACGATGCAACCTCAATAGGCGTCAGGACATTGGACCCTGATCAGATTTATCGTGCACCAGTCCCGTATACACGCCAGTATAATTTTTGGATGTTCTGGACGACTTTCTAGTATTTTTGTAGCGAAGCTGGCAACCCTCCGATCGCAAGATCACTACTTTTTTACTTTTCTGTGTCAAGTCCATCGCACGGATTCGAACCACCAATCCTCTGATTAGTAGCTGAACCCCTTATCCACTGAGCATCTGGGGCTCCGATATTTATTGAAAGTGATTTATGAAGACAGCCTTATTTTACAAGCAACTGCTCTTTTTATTTATTTTTACTCATTTCCCTCATTTTTGAGTACATGTCTTTTTCAAAAATGAAACTCATGTAGTCGGAGCTACAATAAGCATGAAATGTACTCAAAATGAGTACATTTTACTTATCTTCGAGTACCTATTTTTAACAGTGAATTCGCACCCATTTTTAACAGTGTTCTCTTGTTGCATTCTATGATATAAACTATACATAAACACTCTTCCCCACAACAAACCACACACCTTCTTACGTCATAATAACCCATCCCCACACAAATCCCCCCCCCCCCAATTGTTCCCGTCCCCTTTCCCAAAATAAAGCCCTGCCCTCAAATCCTCGTAATTCGGTGGTTGTCGTAACAACATATTTTGCCTCGGTGGCGACAGACCCCAATTGCCTAATTCACCCCTCTGGAACTCCACTTCACTTGATCGGGCCCCCGCGATAAGGGGGCCCCCTCGTAATGGAGGGGGAGACCTTTTGACCCAGGGCCCTGCTTGTCCTCCTATTATGCAAACGAGAAGGGGAGTTGCTTTTTGAATTTACCGCAATCAAAATCGGCGATCGTGGAAAGAGTAAAAGGGTCTCGTATTCGTTGATCGTTAGTCATCACCCTCGCGTGAGGGGGTGGGGGTGATCAATTTGGGTGAATTGGCGAGGACTTTTTTAGATTGTGCATCGGGTGTGGGATTTTAGATGGATGTGATAAAGTGAGGAGATTGTCGTTCTTGCTATTTCTATAAAAATTCTGAATAATAATTATTTTTAGAAATAGGATGGTTTAAAATATTTTAACAACTACCTGAAGTAAATATATGTAATATATTTTATAACTCTTTCCCCCTTTAAAATGTACTTTAATTAACTTTCTTTAACTATGGATATCGCCCCCTTTTCGCAGTACAAAAGCATCCCTCATGTGACTGCTTTCCCACCCACGCCACTTCAAAATCTCGAACCCAAACCTAAAAATGCGAACCAAAACCGAGATGAACCAATCAGAGGCGTCCACGGTCCAGTCTCCTTCTCAAAGTATCCGTTATCCACAGATTCAAGATGTAACCTCGAGCTAGCAAGTCGGGCTGTGAAGTCCGGAGAAATAAATATTGTGAACTTGATCTTTCGGACTTTAGTTTATACCTGCTTCATGGAACTTATCATTAAATAATAACGACTGCAACAACTATAAATAATAAGCATTACATATATATAGTTTTAATCAGATAGCTAGCCGATTTTTTCATCGTCGCGCCATTTGTCGGTTTTAGTCTTCGAGCATTGGTCCTTCATAGTAGAGAAAACATAATGCTATAAGCTCGCTAACATCAAAGTGAGGCCAACATATATGGCCACAGACACGTGGTTAATTACGTCATTCCATTAATAAATTTTCACTGTTATACATTTCCCAATTCATCAGCCAACAGCCAATCGCGAGTCATTTTTAATTCATAATTTTGAAAAAAAGTCACGTGTTTAAGGCTATTCGGTTTGAGATGTTGGTTTCACGATTAAGACGTCATATCCGCTCTACTACAGTCCATTCATGCTCGAAGGTTTTAGTAAGGAAACATTTCTGTTAATTAAGGTGAGGGTTATGTTTTTTTAAAACTTTTATGCAGACAAAGACCTTTCTCTTGTTTTGAAAATCAAATGTTCAAAAGGATATTAATTTTATCATTATGACAATATTTTCGCCCTTTTGATGATATTTTTACATGTACGACCATATTTTAGTTCATGTGGCGACAAATTTAAATCATTTAGTGATATTTTGGCGATATTTCCTTATCAACCAACCGGAATGCATCGCTTAATCTATCTTCACAGCTACGTAAGATATGTTACAATGTTGACATATTTTGTTGCTACAGTATTCCATTATTATAATTAGGTTTTAATAAGAAGTCCGGGTTAATCGAGTTAAGGTGCAAAAAAGAGGGATCGGGGTGGTTATAATTGTATTTAAAATATATATATATATAATATATATATATATATAATATATATATATATATATATATATATATATATATATATATATATATATATATATATATATATATATATATATATATATATATATATATATATATATATATATATATATATATATATACATGTGTGTGTATATAGATTGTTTAGTTTGAATGTGTTTAAAAAATAATGAAGTTAAAACGTTCAAACAACGGCAAATAAGTTGGAAATCTGATATGAAAATTGACACTTAAAAAATAAATTATAGATGATAATTTTTTTAATCATGCTACGTAGTGTTTTAGATGTTACTGAGCTTTTGTTTGTTGTTAAATATATATTACAAGATAATAACATATACAACACATTTTCTTCTTTATAAGTGAACATCATAATTTTATATTATGGGAACTAAATGGATTATTGAGAATTATTAACGTTCAACAACGGCAAAAATGTTGGAAATCTGATATGAAAATTGACACTTAAAAAATAAATTATAGATAATATTTTAAATCATGCTACGTAGTGATTTATATTTTACTGAACTTTTTATTTGTTGTTAAATATATATTACAAGATAATAACATATACAACACATTTTCTTCTTTATAAGTGAACATCATAATTTTATATTATGGGAACTAAATGGATTATTGAGAATTATTAACGTTCAACAACGGCAAAAAAGTTGGAAATCTGATATGAAAATTGACACTTAAAAAATAAATTATAGATGATAATTTTTTTAATCATGCTACGTAGTGTTTTAGATGTTACTGAGCTTTTGTTTGTTGTTAAATATATATTACAAGATAATAACATATACAACACATTTTCTTCTTTATAAGTGAACATCATAATTTTATATTATGGGAACTAAATGGATTATTGAGAATTATTAACGTTCAACAACGGCAAAATTGTTGGAAATCTGATATGAAAATTGACACTTAAAAAATAAATTATAGATAATATTTTAAATCATGCTACGTAGTGATTTATATTTTACTGAACTTTTTATTTGTTGTTAAATATATATTACAAGATAATAACATATACAACACATTTTCTTCTTTATAAGTGAACATCATAATTTTATATTATGGGAACTAAATGGATTATTGAGAATTATGCAATTAAACGAAGAGAAATAATAGATTATTTTAAGCCCCTTTACTTTTATCTATATTAATGGGTCAATCGCTTATAACTGCTAACCCACAAATGTGCACATAATACACTTTCTAATATTCTTGACACAGACTGTTCTTTCTACGAAGCTCTTACAATAAGAATTTACTATTCCCTTATTTAAGTTTCTTAATTAAATTACTTTTCTATTACTTTAGAACTACTGACTTTTAAAGACACATGCGATCTGGATAGTTCTCTACCAGCATCTTATGTTTTCAACCGGAAACTCTTATAACATTATTATAATGAAATTAACTTAAATTCAAATGACTTAATCCAGAATTCAATGACAAATTATAGAACACATTGAATTTTTTTTTTGATAATTTATGAAATAACATAACACAAATTTCACATCAAACGAATATTTCAATTAACAATTTAACATGCAGTATTTTTGAGTTCTATCGATTTTCATAGATCTATTGCAATGGCATACCATAAAATTAATGGAAATTTTCCAATACCAAATATCCTGCATCAACATATCTTACGACTGAAAGGTAAAAGGCTTTCGCAATAAGCCAGTTCTTTTCGATGACCCCTCATCAATTTTTAAAGTATCCAAGCAGCGTGCTTGAACTGCTCGAGCAAGCAATCCTTTTCCAGCCATTTTCTATCGGGAGTGACCAGGATAAAATCCGAAAACGTCCCAAAAAGGACTATTCTCTGGAGAGTTCCAAAGAAAATTGCCAACCTTCCAACCAGCCAATGGTGCACTTACGAACAGATTAGGATTTTCTTCTTCCCCAACTAAAAGACGCGGACGTGTGGGTTTTCCTACATAGCTAGAGGAGTAATACATCTATAGCCATGTACAGAGTGTCTCAAGAAAGTGGTAATTTTTTTTTTATTTCTTTATGCGTCGTATATAGATTAAGTAACGTATTCTTGAAAATTTCTCAAAATTAAAAGGAAGAAATCTTGAAAATGACATTATTATTAAACCAATTTTAGGAATATTAAAATTTCTAATATTGCTTGCTCCAAGTAAAAAAGTAAATTATAAAAATATGTCTTAAACCACTTGGACTTTCTCTAGATGGTTCATGCTATATCCATCTAACAAAACTGAACTACTTAAGTCGTCCATGCATTTTCAGTTTTTCTGACAATTTCCATAAACTTAAAATTCATATAAATATTCAATGTTGACATATTTTTACAAAGCTAAACTGTTGGCATGTTTCTTGGAAGCTAAATCTATTAAAATAGTGAAACTTAGAAACCCATATAATATACATGGAACGAGAATAAAAAATAAACAATTTTTAGATAAAATAATTTTACAATTTGGACATTTTCCTAAACGCTCAGAGGAATATATATATATCCCTTTTAAAACAATTCATCCTTTTGATAACGTAAATTATAGTCCATTAAATATTTAGCTTAAAAATGTGTTTAATGATATTAATTAAAATTAATTCAGACCACTTTTATTGAAAATAAATTCAGATTCACGACACATTTTATTTTGTCATTATAACAGTTACTGTTATTTATATACCATATTGTGCTTAAAAGTTTCCAATTTGAAATTTGATCAAAATATTTCAAATACAAGAAAAACAAAAATAGACAATTTGGAACATACTTAATAGGTATTTGTTAAATACGAAGATAAAACTATAGTAGAGTTTGCATAAAAAGAGAACGAAAATGCCGAGATTTTACTAATTTGACTTTTTTTAAAAAGAGGAGGTCATATAAAATTAAAAATTATTTAATTTCAGAAAGTTTTTAAATTCATTTTCTTATTTCTTACATTATTTCAGCATTTTTGCGATCATTTCCCTTCCTCCAACGCATAAAGAAATAAAACACCTAACCACCTTTTATGCCTTGTGACATAAAATCCATAGATATATCCATGAGCGATGAAAAAAAATAAGCCTCCTTGATAAATCCAGATAGATATACGTTCCAAAAGCCAAGTGATCACGTTCCGTCGAAAGTAAACAGATCCTAATCTGCGGAAAGGCGACGAAGACTGGCATCGGATTGGGGAGGCGAGAGCCAGAGACTAAGAGCTGGTGATTGCCGGGCCCTTGTCATTTGTCATCGAGATTCCCTTTTGAAAAGGATTTGTCCCCGATTCCCTTTCATTTCTTTCCTCTTTCGAGTCCAGTCCAGTCCAGTCTTCTTCTTCTCTCTCTCTAATGACGGGCACTTCGCGGAAGCCTGAAAGATGATCATGGTTTCCGGAGGATGAGGAGCAATAGGGATCGGGATGGTGAAAGGTTCGTTTCAGGGATAAGTTGTTCAATGGTTAAAGTTTGAAAAGTGGTAGAGTTGGGGATTTAATGCTGTTGAACCCTTTTTTTTGTGGTTTTGGTGTAACCCTAAAAGTGAAATGTTTTTCAATACTTTCTGACACACCTTTTTAAAATGTTCAGGATAACAGCTTAATATATTTCCAGGGCGTATTCATTTAATGTGGTTTCTTTCTAAGTTGATTAATAAATTATTAGGACCATTCTACGTGGACGTGATAAACGTGCATCGCATATTACAGAAACCTCTGTGATTAGTGCATATAAACCACGTGGTTTGAATGCACCAATCACAGAGTCTATTGCAGGGTTATATTTATAAATATTATACTAAGAAAATATACAATAAGCAAGTATTCATAAGTAGAAATTTTTTACAGCAATACATGAAATATTAAAATTTTTAAAAAAATGGCTGCTCCTAAATCCAAATGTGCTTTAATGGACTCTTGGTAACATGTTTACCAAGTTTGTTGCAGAAGTTTTAGTTTTTAAGGCAGTAGGTTCATAAATACAAACCAATTTAGTGTCTTGGTAGGATTCATGATCACTAACTATAGAAAGTTATCGCCCCATTCCCTCTCGTCAAAGAGTTTTTTTTTTTATTTTTGTTAGATGAAAAATAGATAATTTCTTTAAAAAATATTTTTTAAAAAAAGCATGTAAAAGCACTTTGAAAAATAATAACATTATTGAAGATATATATTTCAGCTATTTTGTAGGATACTAATTTTAGCCTATATCTCTTGATTTTTTTTAATTAGAATTTGAGAAGGTTTATTTTGTTATGGAGTGAATCAAAATGCAAAAATCTCGTTGATAGTAAGCGTGTAGTGGATGAAGGAATTTTACGAAAAAGATAGAAAGGTTTTACAGGATTTTAATATGAAAGGTACTTAAAAATTAATATCTAAACCTACTTATTTTTCCTTAAGTATAATTATATCGTAAACGAATTGTTGATATTTATTGAAAGGGTTTTAGGAAGACAACCTATGCAGGCAAGGATATGCTTATATCGAATACATGTCTTTTTCAAAATCGAAATTCATGTATTCGGTGCAGTGACAAGCATCGAATGCAATCAAAAATGAGTATATTTTACTTATTTTTAAATACCAATTTTTATCAGTGTAGAGGAGGCTATGTACATTATATCTATTGAAAGCTGAGATTAAATATCCGAAGAAAATCTTCAAACGTTTATACCAGAGGAAATACCTCGTCGAGAAGCGAAATACAACTATCGTTTTTACAATGTCACAGCACTTGAATAAATGATTTCACGATAAGAATAAACCACAATAATTTTCTGAGAGCAAAAAAATAACCCGTGTGTGCGAGAACTAAGAAAGCCCGAGTTGGTCTACTGAAATTGCGCCGCACTAAAGCTACACAATGGGCTTCGTGCCGGTTTGGGATCTATTCCAGCAGAAAAAGTCAGCATGAAACCCTCATCAAAATTGAGAAAATAAAGGTTTTATGTAAAAAACTGCAATTTTGTGCGAAAATACTGCACGATGTATTAAATTAAATGTTTTTTCCATTCCTAAAAAAATAAAATCTTAAACAATCCTGTAAAACCTTCAATTTTGAAGAATAAAATTATTGAATAAAAATGCAGATTTCTTTAAAAAGTTAAAAAGTTTTCATGCAGGTAAATTAAAAATTAAAAAAAAAACCTGCAGTTTTTACAAATCCATAATTTTTCTGGGATCAATTCCGCAATTTTGACAAGTTTTATAGCGGCTTTTTTGCTGGGATCCGAAAGGAAATACCTAAAACACTCACTGCTTTGTAATTTTGAAAAGTGGTCAGCTAACGAGCACAGCGCTCGATCTGGCACCCCTCGCACATTGAAAGTCTTCATGAAAGTATCAAAACATCAAATTCATACACATCAATTTTGACCACCAAAAAATTCTTTAATTATCCGTTATCACACATAACGTAATAAAAATGAGAAGGAGGGTTGGGGAATGATAATTCCAGATCAAAGTCTCCGTTGCGTCGTCTATTATTCAACCACCTCCACGCATCTTACACGTCCCCCCCCCCCTTTATCAGTCCCTTCCATCTCATCGCAACTCAATACATTCGAAATGTGACAGATTGAGTAGAGCGGAGTTGGTGGATCATGCAAAAACCACCGGATACAGTAGCCATTAACATCCACCCCCCCCCCCCACCTCCCGCAGTCCTTGTTCTGGCGGGCCTGCACAAAAGGGCAGAGGCGGGCAACCTTGCACGTGCCCGGGTTCCCAGGAGGACTCGATCCCGCACAAAGATGGCGTCCGTCGCCACTTCTGCGGAACTAATCTTCTTAAAAGCTGTCGATTATCGTAAATTAGGCTGATGCTTTTTTTGTGTTCTCTGTGCCCTTTCGGGATGGAGTCGGGTAAGGACGCTGCTTTTTGAGAGCCACCCCCTTCAAGCGGTGTCCGTTTATTCTTGTGTTTAGAAGCGAGACTGCGGTGGATTGGCAATGGAATTATCCGTCCTTTGTTCGGATCTCGTGTTGTATTCGGGTATTAGAAGAGGTTTCGTTCTCTTTCTTCTGGAGGGGGAAGTTTTGTGTTTGTTTGTTCGAATTGTTTTTGCGAGGGGATTTGCTACAATGTGAGCAACTTTTTTTTATATAGGCTAATCAGGGTACAGATACTGTAAGATGAAAATAAAATCTTTTAGAACAGTACAAATACCAAAAAAGGTGTTACCCTAGCTAAAAAGCTCAGCATAAAACATCCATGAAAATTGCGAAATTGCGGAAAAATACAGTACTGAAATTTTTGTAGGGAAAATTCAGGGTCTTATTTAAAGATTTTATGCAGGGAAATTAAAAACTTTAAAAAAATTAGGTGTATAAAGATATTTTGAACTTGCGCGTTTTATGAAAGTTTAATGCAGATTTGTAATGAAGGTTTTATTCTGATTCATTTTGGGTGGGATGTATTCCAAATATTGTTATACTAATAAGATTTGTAGAAGTTGGGAAAAGTACCATAAACATGTTAATTTATCCTTTTTCTTATCTTTTAAATTGCCTTGCGGGTGTTCGATGACTTGTGAGATATTTACAAAGTTTAAAAATAATATTTTATTTATTAGGTTAAATATTTAGGATCTCTGGATTTCATTAATGAAAAAATCGTTTTATTAAAAGTTTTATGAATTTTAATGATATTATAAAAATACTTTTACTTAAATCGGAAAAAAATAAAGAGGGAATCTTATAGATAGACTTAACATAGCACATACACCCTTTTCACATCTTTTGTTTCGATTACTAATGTTTATAAGATCCGAGCAGCCTAACGGAAAAAGCGGTGAACTCATAATCGGAGGAATACAAGTTATATCCTCGTCATCCCCGAAGCATTCGTCGTGTGTTCGATGCAAAGAGGATGGTGCAAATTAAATTTTTCTTTACCCACATTTTTACACGTTGTTTGTGGTGTGGCAATTCGGAAGCGAGGAAATCAATGATGTGCCAGGTCAGATGCTGGTCGTTGTTATCTGACCATGGTTGAAATTTGTGAAACAGTGAAGGTTCCTTTTTGGAATAGATTCCAAACCGTCTACAGTAACCCATTGTGTAGCTTTAGTGCGACGTTTATTCAACCAACCACCACACATTGGCCATCATTACAAAATTTCTATAGCACATTCTGAGTTCTACAATTGAAGACGTCGGTGCAAGAACAAGGCATCTCCACTTTTTTTCTGATTTACACTTTTTCACTTATTCCTATAAAGAAACAAAATACGATCGACAAGTATAACGACAAGTATACGATACAAATCGATAAGTGTAAGAACCAGGCAACTCCAAGCAATGGATTTAGATATATAAAGGAAAAGGAACTGTACTTTTGTATCATACGATGCAAGAAACGCGTTCAGTCATTTTCGTCCTTCCTGAACAATTTTGAAAACTGGAGCTGCCTTGTTCTTGCCCTCACGTCTTCAATTGAAAGTAAACGAAATTTCAACTGATAGAAACCTATCACATTCAATTTCAAAATTCATAAACAAGAAATGAAATGTTTATATGTCAAATCGTCAGTGGGGCGTAAAAAAATCAACCCTATTCATTGCCGTCCCGACATCCCCATGACAGATCTACAGAGTCGTGGTCGCAACACTCACTCCTGAGCGTGTCCAAAGGACGGTGCTTATGTCGACGAGGAGGTTCTGCTTTTTTCCCCTGCCACCCTTTCCGCATTGTCGGTTTTAGCATCAGTTAGCAAAAGAATAACGCTTCACGTGATCTCTGATCCAGAGACACGGTGATTTTTCCCTCAATAGAGCGTGGAATATGGACTGCAGTAATCGCCCTCATGCAAGCGGTAAAAACGAACTCGCCGGAAAAAGGGAGAGTGGTTCTTTAAAAAAAAACTTCCATTCTCTGTATGAAATATATGATATAGTGAAAATACTTGTTAAAATTACAATACCGGGTTTTCACCTAATTTTATATTCACTTCGTGCAGAATTTTTTTTTTAAAACCCGTTGATGATATTTCAGATTCAATGTCTTAAAGATAGCTATTTGTGTGATAAACAGATGTGGTTTTTCTAAATAATTATTTTTCAAGGAACGTGAGAGCCAGGCCATGTTAATATAGGAAAGCGGATATATAAGTTTTCGATTTTGTTAGTTGGTTGGTTAATTAACCGCGCTAGAGTTATACAATGATAGTTTTTTAAAGCATACCTTTTCATATCAAATCAAGAGAAAAAAAAGAACAAAAAATTCTGTGTCATGTTTCTCTAGGTCAAAGGCGATACATTTATAATACACATTTCAATGTGTAATCCAATTTGAAAAATTCATTTTTCAGTTCATTCAAGTTTAAATATATTGTTGTTTTGTATTTATTTTTCCAATAAAAATAAATAACTAAAAACTATTATAGATAAATTCTAAATATTAAAGTATGAATATTTCAACTCCAAGAGTACTAAACACATTTTTATAGATAAACACAAAGAATATATTTAGTTCCAACATTTTAATCAAAAATCAAATACTAGATTAATGTTGAAATAGCTTTTTACAAACGGGTTATTGACGTTGTTTCGAAAACCTTTATAAACATAAAATTTTGACCCAAATATGATGTTATGGGTTTCAATCCGATTTATTGTTTTTTCAAGCCATAAAATAATTGTCCCATTTTAATTAGTCTTGGCATGCAGGAATTTCAGCTACTGAACACCATGCAGCTAGTACTAAATAAAATAAGCATTCAATACTTTAAATTGAGATTTAAATCAAAATAGAAATTCTTGACATAAATGGAATAGTGATACACTTTCAGAGAAACTAAGCACAGTAACCGATTTATTTTCTGAACAAAACTGAGAATAGACAAAGAAATATGAAACAAACAATCGAAATGAAATATTTAAAAAACCCACAAAGATACAGATCGCTATTATTTGGTGGCTTCCCAAACGGCCAAGCTTGAAAATGGGATCCTTAAAGACAACGCCATCTCCTCTCACCCCCCCCCCCCTCCCCCCAACACAGAAAACCGCCCAACCACAATTCCCATCGCTACAGATGTCACGCGAGCCAAAATGGCACGCTTTACAGAACTTAACGTCGTGGTCCTGACAGGAAGACGCATATCCATTCCCATTAGCGTCTTCTCCAGCGAGTCCTGGCCAAGCAGTCCTGGCTCAAGCCAGCATTAATAAGTGGTCATCGCCGCATCATCTGGACACGGCAGACCGACCTTGCGTGAAACTCCGCGACACTGAGGATTACTGCAATTCTGGAGAGAAGGGGGGGGGGGGCTTTGAATTTATATGGATGAGACGAGCAGAGTCCGGTAATCCGGCCGTGACGTCATCGAGCGTGAATCGGGTAGGGGTGGTCGGGGTGGGGCGGATGAGGAATTAACCGTGACCGCGGTAATTGTTGTGCGATATGCCCCTTTGGACAGCTGCCGTTAAGAACAAAAGACAGCTGCTTGGGGAGAAGGAGATTAGCCACGGGTTTTGAGTGCTGTTAGTGGTCTGAAGTATCTTTGAATTCGGTGTTCACCATTGGATAATGGTGATGTGGGTGAGAAGGAAGTGTTTATTGTGGGTGATTGTGCTGATTGTATTGAAAAAAAAATCCCTTAAAGTATTTTTGTATGTAAATGTTCTGTTATGGTGTTTTATGGTGTGCAAGTTTCTACTCCATTCTTGGTGGTTAGACTTATTTAAGTTTTTTTTTTAGTATTGTCCTAGCTGAAACTAAGGATTAATGATCTACTTACGCTGACAATAATTAAAGGAAATTTCTTTTAAAAAATTGTAAATGATTAGAAAATTAATTATGTTAAATAAATATTGGAATTCACTTGATACTATAGAAGACTTCAATACACATTTACAAAGAATCAATTAAGGAAAGGACTTCAAAATCTTGTATAGTTTGTACTTTACTAAATTTTAACATGAAAGTTAAAATTTAAATTTAAATAATGCTGGATATAGACACACATATATCATATTTTTACATGTTCTTAATCTTAATGCCTTTATTTTTCATAAGATAAGAAGATAATTATTAAAAATTAAAAGATAGAGTACAGAACAAAAAATGAAAAAACAATATTTAAATTCCTGGCTTGAAAATTTTGAATTTATGTTGCTAATTTCAGTTTATAGCCAATTAAAACAGCCTATTTTATTCAGAATTTCAAAAATATATCAGAATTCAAATGTGTAATACCTCAGCGTATTAGCATAACACAATATTTTTAAATGTAAAATGTTGTTTACAGAAATAGAAAAGCTAACAAATTTAAATCGAACAAGTAAAACTTTACATTAAAAGCCATTTGCAACCTTACTTAGAACGTTCCTTTCAATCAATAGATTTTAAATACTTCATTGCTGGGCTTTTAGTAAACGCAGAGAATCCTTCTCCAAAATGCATATATTTCCTCATCGAATCCCTCTCCCCGTTTAAGGAAGTGCTTACGACCATCGGTATCAATTTGGTGAACTTATCTCTCCTTTAGAAGAAAGACCAGAATCCAGCGCCCTTTCTAAACCCGGTCACGCCCCGCAGCCCCCCTGTGAGATCAAGTTAACAGCTGTTGACAGCACCCTCCCCCACTGGGCCTTCTGAAACAACCCCCTTCACTGTCTTCAAAGGGTGCTTTGTCAAGACGGCTAAAGAAACGGGCGCCGTAATTGCATTTTCGAATCGCGCCGAAAACATTTCACCCGGCATCACACAATGGACACCTCGCAGCAACCCTCCCTTCGCCATCTCATCACTGATTAATTTCCTGCAGCAAGGAGCCTTGACCGTCCTGATGTTGTCTAAAGCGATTTAAGAATCTTCCCTTTCCGCTGGTAGTTTTCCCCCAAAAGGGATGTATCACTTTACATCGGGGAGTCCGTAATATTGGATCAATTACGCGTAATAGGAAGAAGTGAAGAGGGGAGATTCTCGAGGTATCTCGTCCTCAAACGAGATAAAGGGAGAGCTGTAAATAAGCATTAGAAGATCGGAATGGAGAATTGAAGTGAAAAGGGGGAACCGTGTCCCTTTTCTTAAAGAGGAAGTTTCAGTTAAAAGCGTCCTTTTCCCCCCCAAGGGAAAAAAGAACACGTTTCAAGGGTTTGAGTGTGAATTTCTCATGAACTGTTGCAGGATAAATTAATTAAGCCTTCACTCTGGCTTCCTCAGTGTAACTAGTTCAACCCCGAAGCTCTTGAGAGGCAATCCGAGAGGGTGTGATGCGATTTAAAAGTTAAAACTTTTAAAATTGTTCCGTAAAGTGTCTTCCGACGATGCGATTTGCATTTAAAAGTTCCGGGAGATTCCCGCCCTTGTGCATAAGTGAATTAGCGCCAATTCTGGCGGAATTGAGTTGTTTGTCATTTGAAATTTTAATGCGGGAGGGCCAAGTGGGCGATTTGTAAGGTCGTCGGAAACGGATTTGAAGTTGCCGATTGGGTGCCTTGCATATTCCAATTTAGCAGCTTTTAAATGTTTAAAATGAATTCTAATGACGCTTTCCTCTACGACAAAGAGGCCATTATGCAAATCCCCTCGTTGAAACTGTCTAAAAAATTGGGACTTAAAAGTCTGTTTTCTGGTGATCAAGATTCAGGTAATCCACTTGAAATAGAATTAGATAACGCACTATCTTGTAAGTAATCAGTTTACCTGGTGCTACTTGGAAAGTGTTAAATGTTAAAGCTGGATAATTAAGCCCTGTGAACTGATTTGGTAGCAGGTAAGAGTAACCTTTTAAAAGGACGTAAATATGCTAAATTGAACTGATCTTTAGAATCTCTGTTGAACTAATCACCAGTTAGTTTTAACTCATTTCTATAAAGATCTCATGTGAAATTAAGATTTTAAGTTAATAGGATAATACCGTCTGGTACTAAAATTCTACCAAAAATAATTAGTAGTTTCTGTTAATGTTCATAAAATACCATTTATTTAAAATTAGATTTGTTTAAAATTAATTCAATTTATTTAAAACCAAATACTTTTTATCGTATAAATAAAGAATCGTTTAATATATTACGTTAATTTTTCTTTTGAGGAATTATCAAAAAAATAAAGCAAAAAGGAGGTTTGAAAGGATTTTCAGACATTTTTTTGCGCAACAAAAAATAATTTCAATAAGTAATAATAATTATAATAAGTAATAATAATTACAATAAATAATAATAATTACAATAAGTAATAATAAATACAATAAGTAATAATAAATATAATAAGTAATAATAAATACAAGTAATTATTTTTAATAACAGTATTTAAAAAAAGTAATTAAAGTTGTAGCGAAAGTTCAATTTAAAAGTAATAAAAGAGTATTTTTTTTAAACAGGATTATGTTAGGCATCGTATTCAGATAATATAATTTGTTATATAAAATTAATATTTTTAATAGAATGAATTATATATATTACTTGTAAATTTAATTATTGTAAGTTAAATCGAGTTTATGTATTAATTCAGTTATAAGCAAGGTAAATTAAGTAAATTTATACATACAGGTAAATTTACTTAGAAATAATATATGTTAGATATTGAAAATCTATTTATTCGAAAACAAAAAATCGGGTACTCTAAAAAAATCTGGAAAAATTAACATTATTCTAGAATAGTCAATGCATTTTTCTAAACAATTTAGATAATTTTCCCGTTTTGTTCTCTGTTATTTTAGTTGTAATGTTTTATTTTACTATACAGGGGAGGGGGTGTGAGAATTATATTTACAACTTTGACACACAAT
The DNA here is from genome assembly GCA_963932185.1 of Troglohyphantes excavatus. Lineage (NCBI taxonomy): Eukaryota > Metazoa > Arthropoda > Arachnida > Araneae > Linyphiidae > Troglohyphantes > Troglohyphantes excavatus. Next base: position 22,396,458 of record OZ010674.1, read on the forward strand.
AAAATTTAAAGCAACAAGATAGCTAAGTTATGTTGTTTGTACTTACACCAGCAACGCATGAAATTTTATTTGTATTCAGGTTTTTTTACAACGACACAAAAGGTGCTGACAACATTTGAAGTTTTGATCATAGAAAAAAGCTGTGACAGTTTCCTGGAATTCGAGGAGATGGATGCACCGATAACAAGAGACTAAGTAAGAAGTCGTCATGGATCCTCAAGAAAAAGCTCAATGCGAATTTTCGAATACCACGGTATTATCGAATTTCGTGTATTTATTCAGATATTCACAGAATCTAGCCAAAAATAACGAAAAATAACGACGCTTATTCCTACATTCATATCGACGCCTTAAGTTTGTTTCCTCTTTACATGTCTACTAGCGCGGCGAAAACAGTTTGACAGAAACGTCCTCAACAAGCAAGAAATGTTTTGAAATATGTTAGTGTATTTATAGATTTGGAACATGTTACGTTTCTTTTAAATAAAAGTGAGAAAATATCACCTTGCTTGCGAAATTAAAATTTGTAGACTTAATTTTTGTTAATTTCTTTTAATAATTTCTACTTACAACGTTGTAAGCTTAAATCACTCGACTGACTGACTGGCTGGCTGGAAAAGGCAAATAAAAGAACAAGCGCTATTTCAAACAAATTAATTAAAAAAAAAGATCAAATGTATGATTTGATAAATTCGCTTTCCATTTTTACCTTATCAATATCATTTAAAAGTATAGATATCTTAAATTAAAAAAATATTTATATTACATTAGGCCGAAAAAGGTATATATTTATTATTATGATCCCGACAGCGAAAATTAATTATATTAATTAAAAATTTAACAGCTACAATCGCTTTTAAATATATTTTCTATGAGGTAAATTGTTTTAGTAATACGTTTTAACTATGGTTTAGGGCTTATAATTTTAATTAACTAGTAGTACTGGATACAGTAGACCTCGTGACACACACAAAATTTTATTGAAATAGAACTATTAAAATGGCCACGATTTTGATACGAAAAAAAAAAACTAAAAAAAAAAATTTTTAAGACTTTTTTTGAAAAAAGGAAAAACGACGTTAAAAATAATTTTTTTTTTAAAAGTATTTTTTTATTTTTCCAACAAGTTGAAAAAATATTTTATATTAATTTTATAATTATTATAACTTTTTGAAATCGGCACTAAAAATATTTAGGAATTATTTTTGTAAATTTGCATTAACTTCAAAATGTTGTAATAAGTATAAAATTATGGTTAAATAATTAATTTTTTTCAACGTGTTTGCAAAACATGAACTGTAAACAAAACATCCGGTTTAATAAATGCCGGATAAACGAAATTTCATTGTTGGATAATCCCTATCTAACAATGAAAATATTTTGAAATCGGAGAAAATGTTTTATAAAAGTCCGGTTAATAGATAAATCCGGCTGTATAAAACCCAGACAACCAATTTATTTTTGCCAAAGTGGATTTTTTCCTATCCAATAAAAACCGGACAGTATTGTTTTCAAACATCCGGGCTATTTAAGATAAAAGTGAACTGCCGGTTTAAGTAAAATGCCGGATAACCGGATATTTCAAAAAAAATTCCCAAAGTGAGACATTTCCCATCCAACAAAAAAAATTGTCCACTGGGATTCAATCTAATGCACTTCTAAAAAATACATTTTTATTTAAAAAGTGTCTTTTATAATTCGGCCATTATATCATCAAACTCAAAGGCGAGATTCATTGAGCATTATTCCCGCATTCACGAAAATAACAAAATAATAGTGAAACATGGAATATTTTTTTTTTATAAAAACAAAACAAAAACAGTAGCATTTCTCATTGGTATAGTAAATTAAAAATTGTTTCCCTAAAAATTTCAATGAAAGTATGCTGCAGTAAAATGGATACTTTAAATAGTGTATTTTAAGATTAGCTAGAATGAAAGTTCACACTGGCCCCACGCACAAAAAAATTTAAGGTGGTTTCACAGCCAATGCCTCTTTTTTAATTATTAAACACATTGCGATCCTGTTCTTGAACTTTTTTACCTGACTGGTAGAATAATTATTGTGTATAAAATTAATAGGTGACTATTTAGTATTGAAAATTACAACGCTAAAACAAAATCACTTAACATAAAAAAAAATGTTTCATCCATTTTTTTTTATGTTGGAGCTGTCAGTATTAAATTTTTACAAAAGGTGATGAACTTTTTTTCATTGTAAAATCTTAACATATGGATGATATTTTCTATTATTTAAAACATTTCAAATTACATTTTTATTTTAATGGGCCTATCTGACTTTCAACGCAAATTGCCCATCTGTACAGCAAGTATTCATAACGACAAGATAATTTGTAACACACATATTTTTATCTAAAAATGCCGATAAGTATAACGAGATTCATTAACAATAGCTACTAATTATCTTTAAATTATACATTCGCCAATACCACCATTTCCAAGTCGAATCGAACACAACATGTTTCCAAACACTTGGAAGAGACAAGAAACACAGGAAAGAAGAATAAAACGACCATCCACGGGTTGGGGGGGGGGACAACCGAGGCGAAAAATCGTCTGCAGACTCGAAAAAGTGGGGAGGAGATGAGTTCCCAAACAATTTATTCTCATTCGGCCTCGCTAGGCGCATTCGTCAACACTTGTATCGTTTCGTAGATTATGTAAAGAAGCGGGGGAGAAAAGGAGGGAGAGGGGAGGAGGCCTTAAAATCTGTGCATGCCCCTTACGTTGCCATGACAACATATTTCATGCTCCGAGAGTCACATAAAAGAATCCTCTTCCCCCCCACCCCCTGGTGTACAAATATGCAAAAAGCGAAAGCGCCCCAGCGACTTGCATATTTAACAAGCGGAAGGGGTTTTATGGGAAGAGGGAATAATGCTTCAAATGAATGGGGAAATACAGGGAAGAGAATCTCGACGGTGGGGATAAAATGGGACGAAGTGGCGGACGCTTTTAGATTTCTCCCTTTTTCGTTTCTGGGGATTATTTTTTTATGTGGGATGATTAATTTTTAATTTTTCACTTTTGGAATATAATTTCTCTGGTCAAAGTACGTCTGTGAAATTGTTTCGGCTCAGTGTTGAATTTCAGATGCAAATGGAGTTGTGAAAAAAAAATCGCTAATGACTATTAAGTTAAATTTAGATTATATTACAATATAAAAAAGAAGTACTACTTAAAAATGAGTATCTAAACCCACTTGTTTTTCTTCAAGTCTTTAACATGCTCAAATACAAGTAACCGTGCACTATAAAAAAAACAGGTAATTAAAAATGAGTACCTGAACCTATTCGTTTTTATTTAAGTAGAATTGCATCGTAAAGCGATGACGTTCTCCAAATTTAAATAACTGTACTTTCTCAAAAATGAGCAGGGTGGTTTAATATTGCTAATCTTAGCTTCTGTTCAAGCCTTCTTAACAAAGTGACAGGACAAACTTTAAATAACGTTTCAGAAGATGGTTTTCCACATTATTTGATGACGATTGGTCAGATGGAAACTGAGTTATTACAACTCAATTGTCTTACTTCCCATTCTTTCGGCACACCTTTTTTTATAAAAAAAAATCTGTTTATTACTTCTTAAAGTCGATCTGGTAGTTTAACAGATAAGGCAGATCTGGACTGCGATGCTAATGATCTGGGTTCGAATCCCAGTAAGACTTGGTTGTAAATGTCTAAATTTATTAAAAGGTATTTATGAAGGAAGTCTAATGTAGGCAAGTAGCTACTCATTGTATTCATTTTTAAGTCATGTTTTTTTCAAAATTGAAAGTGTGGGAATAGAGAAAAAGGGAAATTTGAGAAATAAAGTTAAATGTTATAATTTTTAATATCGCATCCAATTATTTTTGTTTCCATCTTTTCAGAACCTCGGATTAAATAATAATTGTTTTATTCATTTCTGCAGTTATATCGTTTTATTTAATCCAGTGGAAAAAAAACCGGTATTTCTCCTAGTATGGAAATAAAACTAAATATTGTATTTCAAATTGTTGATGGTTCTTAATGTATATTAATCTTCAAAAAGTCAGGTGGGAATTTGTAAATTGAAGAAAAAAATATTAGATATCTTAAATTTGTTTCTATTCATCACATTATTAAAAAAAATTGTATTAAATATATGTAAAGATTAAACAACACTTTTTGTTAGTATTGTGAAAATCACTGGGATCATTGATAGTAAAATCGGATGATTTTTATACAGAAGAATTAGGAAACCATTTATTTAAAGCAATGCAGAATGTTGAGAAATCTTTTATGCAAATCTATTTCATTAGAAATGCAATAGTTGTCTAAAAAAGTTTTCATCATTTTATTTATTTAAGCTCGTAATTATTCACCTCCAGTTTATTTAGCTGTTACATAATTCAATACATTAACGCCAATTTAATCTAGCAAAGGCGTGACAAACACAAACCCTACACTAATTAGTATCCAACCCACGCTCCTTTCTTTTACTTCATTGCATTGCACATACCTCCAAATAAGACAGTCAATTAGAGACAAAGCCATCTCATATAACACCATCAGTTGGGAGCTAAATAACCAATCACAGCGAGACCACTATGGCCCTTACTCCGCCCACTGGATCAATATCACCGCTAATGTGCGTGCTCTGTGCGCCATTTAGACGCACGTGTCCCTTGTTGTCATGACAACATGAAACGTGCTTTCCAATAGAGTTCCAAGGGTTATACTATGTTAATTGATAGTGTTAGATATCCGCACCTGTGATTTACCACTAGGATGTTTGCTTTCCTGCAGTGGTATCACGTGTCCATGGGCAGACACTGACACGCATTATGATAAGTTTTGTGTCGGTTTGATTGACTTTAAGCTTGCTTTGATTATTGGCATTGACATTTCAGCAGGTTTTGAGTAGGACCGTTACCTTTTTTTTAATCAGAAATTCAAGGTTTTGCTGGTGAGGGTTACAGGTGGGATTCAGACATGTGTTTATCGATTTGAACTTATTTTTAGTAATTAGGTACTGCGTGCTAAACATGGCATTGATTGAGATTGTTTTCTAAGGTTACACAAGACCAGTGATGCTAGGAGAATAGACTTATGGCGATTTTAATACTCGCCATGAGTTCATTAATAAGTAAATTGAAAGTCGGTAATTTAATTTATTTTGTAATTGGTAAGTAGTGAAATTAAATTACAAATACAACGTTAAAATACGCAATAAAAATCCATATAATCCGGACATGTTTCGGGAAATACATCTCCCTTCCTGAGCAGGAAAAAAAAATTCTGCTGATGAAGGGAGATGTATCTCCCGAAACATGTCCGGATTATATGGATTTTTATTGCGTATTTTAACGTTGTATTTGTATTTTAATATTCTTAACGCAATGTTCTATAAGACGAGTTTTTATCTTAGTGAAATTGATTGACATTTTTATATAGGATGATGTAAATAAAATACATTATACGATTTTTTTACAAAATATTACTAAAAATTTAATTTAACAAATACGTACTACAGAAAAACTCCAATTATCTCGAACTCCAGTTATCCGAATCAAATGTAGCGGATCGTCAAATATCCAGATCGCTTCGGAAAAAAATCAGCTAAATTTACACTGTAAACGTTTATTATCGGTGAATGATATTGTGTTTAATACTCAAAAAAAATACGTGTTTTTTACTAAAAAATAACCTTTTTTCGTGACCTATTAAATTATCCGGATATTCGATTATCCGGATGGGATCTAGTCCCAATTGATCAGGATAGTTTGTGTTCTACAATATTTGATTTTTAATACCTTAAAAATACTAATTATTTTTTAAAACTGCGTATGGTTTTTATTTCTATTTAGGTTGTGGATATGTATACAATAGAAATTGAAGAGTTTGAGGGAACACCAATGACGATTTATGGGGAGCGAGTATGGAGAAAACCAAAAACATAACGTTTCATATCTTGTAGTTATATTTCACAACATCTATGATCTATTAAAGGTCTTTGATGGACTCTCCTTCTTATTCCCATTTTACAATTTGGTGCAATCAAACTGCAGCCGTTGTATTTAATATAAGCGTTAATATTAAAATTTTAACAAAAAATTGACTCTTTTCACTTTTACCCTGAACAAAATTGCAAAATAAAATTAATCAAAACAGAAAAAAATTACAATAAAAATTAATATCTTAATTTTCTTAAACATAAAGGTTTTATTTTTAAATAAGAACAAAAACAGAACAATTATTTACAAAGCAAAAAATAAAATTATTGAGGGATTTTATTTATTTCTTCAACTGGAACAATTAAGGGTAAGTGGTAAAGTTTAAGATAAGAACTACCGAAAAAGTAGTTACAATTATATTTATTCCTTTCGTAACTTCTAAACTCTGCTTTACTAGACTTGTGATATATAAACTTTAAAAAAAATATTACATAATTTTTATGAATTCACATATAAAAACAAATGTTACTTAATTTTTAATTTGTCAAACAATGATAAAATTCTATCGTAGGATTTTAAGCTTAAAACAAGACAAACACTCTACTTTAACCATTATTTATTTAATAATAACTTCAAACGATTTCTCAACTTTTACAGTTACTTTATTCACATAAAATTCAAAATTTATGAAAAAATAATAAATCTTTTATAAAAATTCAACTTTTTTTTTTATTTTGCACTTGCACTATTGAGTTAACTCTGGAGCGCCGAATTTGAAGGAAAAGTTACCGATTGAATGGGAATAAAAAATATATAAAGCCGATAGAAAAGCAATTTTTAAGTTTAAAATTTCATCGGATTTCCTTCCCTGGAAGTGAAGCAACAACAACAAAAAAGGAGGACTTCGGCAAGTGACAAATGCCCATTCGACCAGCAGCGGAATATTTATTTGAAGGAAAGCTCCAGACATTCAAGGCAGGAAAACGAAAATTCCAAAAAACCTCAATATTTCATTCGCTCTGTTACTCCGCTTCGGGCTTTTTGGGAAGAAACCTTCTTTTGGGAAATTCTCAACCGCAATCACTCAAAGACCTCCAAGAAGGAAGGACATTCAGAAAAAAAAAAGAATGTATAAAAAGCAAAATAGATTTCCTCTTACACTATTCAGGGTGGCGCCCTCTCCAAAACGTGCCACTTCCCACCATATTCACATGTGTATACACATACGTATATAAAGATAGAGAGATAAATTTGAAAAAGCACCCCTCCGATCCAGACCAGGGTTTTGAAATTTTAAACTCTCCAAATCTCGACCGGTCATTTTTTATTTATAGCCAGATATATGTTTTCGGCCTTTTTTTCCATTGATATTTTATTTTTCGGACTTTCAACTGAGAATTTTGATTTAAAACGCACCCTATGCCTCGGTCAGAGGGGGGGAAGAGGTCGGGTTTTTTTTTCTTCTATAAAATATAAAATACTTTTGGTTTATAAATAAATATATAAAAAATTTTGAAAAAAAAATTATAAAATAAAGTAAAATAGGTGGGGTGAGCAGACATTGTGCTGTAAAAAGGAAAACCCAGATGCGGAGGGGTCGGAGGGTATTCAATTGGTCCGAAACGTCTTCGATGGAATTTTAGTGTGGTACGGTTACTATGGCAACGCGTATCGATGTTAGTGAACTTGAAATGTGATTGAAGGAATGAAAGGGAGGATAAAAAAGGAGACCGGGGGTGGAAAAAAAGAGCAACACCTTAAAGTGACAATTTTACAATTTGACTTTTCGTGAAAATGGATCACGGACGAAGAAATCTCGCTCGAACACAGTGAAGTGAAGTGAATTGGGATTGATGGAACGAACAGAATGCGATGGAAGGATTCTATTCTATGCTTTCAAAAAATTCGAGGATTATTTTGGGGGGAAGGCATTGTGTGTTAAAGATATTGCGATGATATTTAATGTAGTTAAAAAATATAAGAATATTAAAAGCCTTGTATATAATAATTGAATATTCGAAGTTCTAAATGGTTTGAGACTCAACATACTTAATTAAATTGATTCCTGCTGTAACTTTTAATCCTTCCAAAGTTAATACATAATATCTTTGATAATAAAATATTACTTAAACTATGTGCTAAAATATTATTTAATTACATATATTATGTTATTTTTTTATTTAATTAGTAATAATAGTTGAGGAATACCACCATAACAGAGTACAAAGTGAAGAAAAAATCAGAAGTTTGCATAATAAAATATATAAAAGCTTCCTTATGTCACATATAAACTCGTACACTGATTTTCAAGTGACATTAAGTATACTTTAAAGTCAGAGCATTAAAAAAAGGTATACATTTAAAAAAAAATTATCATAAATAAATGTTAAAGTTAAAATTGCCACACTCGTGACACCAGGATAAACAATATTCATGTCCATGCATGCGAATTCAAATTCTAACTTCCTTAAATAAATTAGTTAATGTGTAATCAAAATAACATATCTACCAAAATTTTGGAAATTGGGGAATGCATACTCCTAAATATAATCAGTATTTCAAAATATCTTGAAATACTGCTTGTAAGAAATGTGTAACACATACAACTCTCACGAAATCCATTTTTTTTTCATCTCTACTCAGTAATTGATAGTTGTTTATTACGCATACTTAAATAAAAAAAATTGACAGACGATGAATGACACAGGGTGGTTACAAATTGTTGGGTTATGATCCTTTTTTTGTCTGAATCACAAATTAGCTGTACATAACGTTATTTGTAACGCTATTTATACATAAACGTTATTTTTGCCCTAATATTTCGATTGTATTTTTAACAAGTCGTTTATATATAGTAGCAGCAAACAGTAAAGCAAAAAGAATGGTTTAGTTAAATAACCAAACAATGACATCAATTTGTGACTACCCTGTATTATTATCTTGTCATCCGAGTCTCTAGTCTTACATTTTGACATTAGAAAAATAAAAATATATTTTACAGAGTGTGTTGTATTTTGTTATCTATCAAACGTCCTTTTAAACAAAATCAAACACATAATAATTGGGATTCTGTATTAATTTCGCTCAAAGAATCGTAATGTTTCGTTTCATGCCATAGACATTAAACGGCTTATTTGAAAGCCTATCGAATTTCCAGATTAACACTCCCCCTAACGTCGAATCGGTAATAGACCTGCCCCTTTTGCATGTTGCAACATCTGTCGGCGTCGCCATCCTGCCTTATCGCCTTCATCTCCCGTCCTGTCTAACTCTATTCATTATCTTTAATCCCCTACTTTGCAATTGAGTTTGCACTTTGCGACATATGGAAATGGATCAAATTTCGATCGATCTCCGAAGCTTTTAGGAAAATAATAAATATTTTATAGCACTTTCACGTGAGCGTATGTCAGTATGTTGTAACACTGAAAACGTTTTCATACGTTTTGTGTGTGTTTAACGTTTTATTGGGTTTATAGTATGCTGTATATTTAATATTTAATTTTTACCGACTTCAGAAATGTTGTAATTAAACAGAATGTTTATTTTCACTTTATATGTAATAGTATCGTCTTATATAGTGTTAGTTTTGTAGAATATTACGCCTTATGTGTCTAAAATATAGTCATTTTTTTAAATCTTATAATATACAAGTAATACAGTCAGTGTTAAAATTCGTTTTATTTGTATTATGCATTAGACTGTTATTGATAATTTAAATAATTTTTACAGTTGGTCACATTTTGTTTGTTTATATTTTTATATTTGTGTACTTTAAGGAATATAGTTAACGCACTTTTTTAACACTTTTTATAAATACAAAATCAAAATAAATAAAAAATAACTTAGAAGCATTCCACACACGCAACTTTTTTGTTATCTTTACTTCCCTCTAATCACACTTTCCTTGAGATCATTTGTTGCATATCATAAATTTTTTTAATACAACACCCAAGCTACCAAACATGACAGCCTCCACCTTCGAAATCGACCTCAGCAAAAAAAAGTCAGCATAAAACCTTCATCAAATTTTTGAAATTGAAGGTTTTATGCAGGAAAACTGCAGTTTTTTTTAATATCTTTAAAATTAAAGGTGTTTGTTTCAATATCTTTCATAAAAACTGTAAAAAACCTTCATAAAAACCTGCAAACACCTTCAATTTTTAATCATGAAGGGAAAATGCAGATATTTTAAAAGGTTTTATGCAGGAAAATTAAAAACTTAAAAAAAACTGCAGTTTTTTGTTTCTATATCCTTAATAAAACATTCAATTTGACAATTTCGATGAAGGTTTCATGCTGACTTTTTTTGGTAGGGCCCGCAAACTAAGAAATAAATTAAACTAAAATGTAGCCTATTAAAATCATTATCACTCCTCGCCTGATATAACATTATCACTTGAACCTTATTGATTATACTAAAAGTAAACATATTTATTAATTCACCGCTCACGAAAATCAGCAAACATTTCCAGAGAAAAAAAAACACAGATGTGTCTGGTTTCCACAAACTACTACTGAAGCACTGATCTCTAACTGTAACTTCTGGATAGGGCAAGACATTTTGTTGACTTGAAGCCGATATGGAGGCCGCCATGACGGGGCACACTTTTCTTGATACCGCAATATTTCGTATATTTAAATAAATATTTAAATATTAATTTCGCATGTTAAAATACGCCGACATATATTATTTTTGGGTAAGTTTTTTTTATTTTCTTTTTAAACCCATTTTAAATGTAATCTGCTATTAAAATAGGAAGTCATTTGCAAGTCAAAGTAGAAGTAGTTAAAAAGCAAGAGCTAAAACTATCTATTTGGCAATATAAAAATTAATTCTATAAGAAGAAACTATAATATTTATATATATTTAATTCTTCTACAATGCTTTGGTAATGACAAACACCACTAAATCATTTTTAAAAAAATGCTGGGACACAGTATGGCAGCTTTCAATTGGTTTCAACGCGCCCGTAGAGGAAATAAAGTTTGAGCCTTCCAGCAGTTACAGTTAGAGTTCAGTGTACTGAAGGGGAAAGTTTCATATTCCAGGTAGTGATTGCCAGCTACCAGCACCAATCAAGAAGGTTTGTTTGGTTTGGTTTGGTTTGGTTTGATTAATTAACGTCGCACTAGAGCTGCACAGTGGGCTATTGGCAACGGTTCGGGCCTATCTCGAAGGAAAGACCCGGGAACACATACACATTCACTCACACATTCATACATGCACCTCGTTATTTTAGAACCATGGTCAGATGACGAGGAAACACCTTAACTGGCACCCAACGCCTTCAACAGACGTCGGGACTTTGGACCCCGATCAGATGCACCAGTCTCATATACACGCCGTTAATTTTTGCGGATGTTCTGGACGACTTTTCTAGTATTTTGTAGTGAAGCTGGCAACCCTCCGATCACAAGATCACTACTTTTTTACTTTTCTTTGTCAAGTCCATCGCACGGGTCAGCCATGACAGCCTCCACCTTCGAAATTGACCCGCAAGCTAAGAAATAAATTAAACTAAAATGTTGCCTATTAAAATCATTATCACTCCTCGACTGATATAACATTATCACTTGAACCTTATTGACTGTACTAAAAATAAACATATTTATTAATTCACCGCTCACGAAAAACCAGCAAACATTTCCAGGGGGGGAAAACACAGCTAGTTTCCACAAACAACTACTGAAAGGGAAAGTTTCATATTTGTGTAGTGGTTGCCAGCTACCAGCAGTAATCAAGAAGAAACCGTAATAGGCGATATTACCCTATATAAGTTTAATTAAAACCATAATCTGTATATGGAGACTTTGACAATAACCACGAGCAAAACCCCTAAAAATCACCTCAACACACGCATTTCCTCTCCCATACCCATCGACTATTTAAGCCAAGGAGAATTCGATCCCCGATACGTGGTCTCTCCTCCAACGCGAGTCCTCATCCCCAACCCTGGTCACACACCCTACGCACACCCCACCTAAACAGTTTACCACTTCCTCCTTTCTGATGGCAGAGTGCATCAAACATTGAAGGGATGGTCCATTCCACTCTTCGACTTCTCGTGGACTCGTGGACCTCGAGACCTCTTTTGACTCGTGGACACGACTAATGGCCGCAAGTCCTGCTGTGGGAATGAGGGCTAAATAGCGCTAACTGGGACGACGTGAGAGGATTTGTGGAAAAGGGACATCACTTAGAGGAATGTCGTGTTTATATGTAGTTTTCTCGTTACTTGTATTAAGGAGTGGGATTGGGAAACTTGTCTTATCTATATTTGAGATAACCTGAGAAAAATATATTTTTATTATCCTAATACAAATAGGATTTCAGTAAAATAAAATTTTAGTTCAATAACGTATTATGTCACGTTCAAATTGAATTGATAATATTAGAAGGCAATCCAAATCCTGTTATTCCAAACGCATTGTTTGAAGGAAATCTTTTATTTTCCATTGCTATATTGTGTGATCGGTACTTGTATAATTATGTATATAACCATTATTGAGGTAAAGTTATGTTATTACTCTTATAGTTAACAAAAAATAATATAATTTGTTGAATGAGAAGTGAAAGTTTAAAGCTTGTCTTATCTGGAACCCTCTATTGTTGGTAATGAGATAGGATATGACGATTCTTCACGTTCAGGGCATATCTTGTTCATTCAGGTCAGGATCATTTTGGGCATATTCAAGACACAATCATTATTTTTTTTTGCCCGGTAAAAAAAAGTCTTCATAAAAAATTGTCAAATTGAAATTTTGAAGGTTTTAAAAAAGATATTGAAACAAAAAAAAATGTATTTTTTTAAATTTTTCTACATAAAACCTATAAAACATCTGCATTTTCCCTTTATGATTAAAAATGTAAGTCTTTTGAGCGATTTTTGAAGGAATTTTACAGTTTTTTATGGCGAATATTAAAACAAAAAACTTTAATTTTATAGATCTTCAAAAGAACTGCAGTTTTTCTGCATAAAACCTTCAATTTGAATTTTTATGAAGGTTTTATGCTGTATGTTTTTCTGAATAATTTTAAATTAAATACTTGTCAAAATAAATACACATTTAATATTCAAAATTACACAATTTTGGTTAGACTAATACCACCCTGAGGTAAAACCTTTTACTGTTTCTTTCATGTGTCAATTTACGTCATTTTGGTTTGGCGGCAAAATTTAAATCATGCTACTCTTACTCGTGTAAACAAACTACAAATTTCACCATACTTTTTGTGCAACTGTAACAAGCTTTTTTTTCAATAAAGAATCTGAGAAAAGCTTTCAACCAGGCACAGAAACATAAAAGTGTATTGTGTAATCCTCAATGATTGCCCTACAACGTGTATCTACTAATCTATTACTAATTAAATAAAAAACAATTATAGTATTATTTATCCCCATGCAATAACAATGCTTATTCAATTAATAAAACAATAGACATTAAACAAAAACCTTCATTAAACCTCTGAAAATAACATGAATATAAAAACTGAACTATTTCCTGGAGAAAAAAAACGTTAAATTATGCATGTCTTCAACAATCACAATCGACTCCAAATACAATTAATGCTACATTAAAAAAAAAATTATCCGAGAAAAAATCCTGACATTATCCTATTTATCTTCTTAAAGCGAGTAAATTTCTTTGAAGTCTTTAGACTTTTTCTGAAGCATACACAAAAAAATAAGGCACTTTTTGTAACGCATCAATAAGATTTAATTTACTTTCAAAGTTAGTTCTTTGTCAACTACTCTCGTCTCATAAAAATTATCTATTTATTGAATCCTTTTTTTAAGACATTGAGAAGGGTGGGATTGGAATGATTGGATAATTGGCCTGTTTCCGGGGGTAATTGATAAAAGTGGAAACACTTCGAAAATAGAGTGAATTTTTAATGCTTCATAAATTAGATGAAAGAACTTAAAATGTCTTTATATCCTTTTTATTTATAATTTTTTTTCCTAACAAATAGTTCTTTGAATGGTTTGGGTAGCTTAAAAGATTTTTTTTAAATATGGCAATAAAAAATATAAATTAATAAAAAATTCATCGTGCTTTTCAGATATTTAAATTATTCAGAAATCTATTTTATACTTTAGTTATAAAGATAATTTATTTAATTTATAAGTATTTAAAATTTGCATCATGACATAGGCATATTTCATTGCTAATTTTAGAATTTTATCAATTCTTAAGGCCGGTCTAAATGAGATAGTTATTTACCTTCTTAAATATGATAAAATAACCGAATAAACACACAAGTTGCGAATTCTCATTCAGAAGTATTTTATGACTTAGTTGTTCCACGATTACAGAGATCGTCAACAATTGTTTTTTTTTATAATAATTAACTTCCTAGAACAGTCTGAGAGTGAAAACTCTTCCATGTTTGTATGGAATTTTTAAATTATTCTAATTAATCTTACATTTCCAAAACTTTAGTACAATATTTTTGTACTATCATTATTATTTTTATTTTATAAAAAAAAATTTCATTAAATCCCCAAAATAATTCGTTAACTTTATGAAATATCAAATTATAAGGAAAACGTTCTTTATTTTATTTTTCAAACTACAAATCTGTCATTTAAACTTTTTAGTTCTGTGCCAATTTACACCCTCTTACAAAAACTCGCGATATAATCTAGTTTATTACACATAGCAAACTGAGGATAAACCTTTTTAACTCGTATACCATTTGAGTCGTTGCGACATGCAATTCAAATGTGAATTAAAGTATATGATGCAACATAGATAATTTTCTATACATTTGAAATTTATCTATATTACATAATACAAATTTATGGAAACCAAAAAGGAAAACAAGAATAGAAAAACCCCAAAACATATATGAAAATGTAGGAAATATTCACCGAAAACACTAACAAAAAGCTGCTGTATTAAAATATACCTAAACAAATCTCATGCAAGAATTGGCGACTAAAAGAGATTTCCATACAAACCACCATTCAAAGAATTAAAGAGATTGTGCACGCAGATGTGGCAACTTCTATTCATTAATCCCCACCCCCTCCCTTCAATTGTTGTGGTTACAGTTAACACATAAAAACGAAATTTTCACCCGCCTACCCGCAGAGCCACACAACAAACCTCGGGATTCCGAACGATGTTATAACAAACAAAATTTTCCGCACTGTTCTAAAAAGAAGTTTTGGAATAGTTCGTTTAAGTACAGTTAGAAAACTAACTGCGTGCAAAGCACAAAAGCTTCTTTCTAGGTGTCCAAAACACGCGATGCTTAATAATTCATTCATTTCTGTGTCGCGGATGGCAACACCGATTGAAGAATCCGTTTCTGCAGTGTTTCGGGAATGAAATAAAAATGGCGATGATTATTGTCCTCTTTCGTTATTGCATTGATGCAAACGATTTTGACGTCGTGCGAAAAAAAGTTAACAAAGCGACATCCATGATTGCACGTGAATAAGTTTTGGAGATGAAAGGAACACCTGTGGTTAAGAATAACATTGACCATGTTATTTGCGGTATAATCTGTTTAAAGAGAACAAATATAAAGCTTTCAATTCCGCCAATACTGGAAAGAATGGGAACCCAATTTCCTGTGCATTGTCGATGGAAAGTAAAATCAGGGAGATTATCGGTTGTATTTTTCGCAGCTTTTCATTGAAAATTGATTCCATTGTTTGAATCGAATTATTATTGTATGTTGTAATCCTCGTGAAACATAAAAGAGTTCTTAATAAGTATTTTATTAGTCAAGACGGGCTTGATTCGTGATGGGCTGATTAGTAAACCAACAGACTCAGGCATGTAGGTATAAATTTTTCATGGGGGTGGTTCAGTATCTGAGCAACGGATTTCTTTTTTAGGTAGCTTACCCACCCCCCCCCCCCTTCCAAATTAATAAACTCTCCCCCCCCCCATTTTTTCAAACTTATGAATTTTTATTCAAGTAAACAGTAATAAATTGACATATACATATCGAAACAGCAAATGCTATCATTTATTTTTCATGAATACATAATGAAACACGATGACGTCATGTTACGCTTAGTTTGAGGTAAAAATGCCCTCATATCATGTGTTTTTAAAGCCTTTTGAAAACTATTTTCCAGGTTAGGACCCCCGAAAAATACCAGATTTCCCTCATGCAACTCAACAAGAAGTATCATACTAAAAATTGAAAATTTTCTGGTTTTTTTTAAAGTATTTTTTTTATGTTTACAGTTTTCTGATTTTTAATTTTTTCTGCTCTTGACTTTCAATGGGAGGGGTTTAAACCCCCTGAACCACCCCCTTACATACGTACCTAACAGACTGATGATCGCACGATATCAAGTTCGAATAACAGAAATCTAAAAATGTCCTTACGTTGATAATAGTGTGAAAGTTTGGAGAGGTGTGTCTGGGCTATCTGCTGTTCTGCTGTTGTCCTCATATCATGTGACTGTGTTCCATTTTTACGAGGCCATATTTGGGATAAATATGAAATCATTGAAATTACTATCAGTCAACTATTGCAACCTTTTTCCTGCAACATAGATCCAATCCGATGAGTTCAAAATCATATAAATGCTAAACGTTTCAAACGAATTATAGCAAAGTTAATGATTGATTTAAAAAAATACACAGATCCAAGATTAGTGAAAAAAAAAGCATACTTCTAGATCTGCAAAGGAAAGACTAATGAAATCTCGATTGAAAATTGTAAACCAAATCTTACAATCCTTACTAAATAATCATCATGTACATAATGAAGTTGTAGTGCAATTATTTCTGCCGTCATCCAATCTTCGTAATGATCGTGTTGTCTTCGTCATTTGATCGGGACTTGAAATTATAAGGCAGAGTTCGTGGATTTTTCTTTCTAGATACATACCAAACTGTGTCAACATTGCCCATTTGATCAGCTAGTATGAACTATTTGTTAAAAAAATTAATGATAAAAATCTGACAAATAACTACTTAAAACTCTTTCGCAATTTCAGCTACTATTATTCATCTTAAAATTAATATCACAATTGTTTAACTTTTAGAATATATTGAATTATACGGATTAATTCACACAAAATTATGCTTTGAAATATATTAAAAATAAATCCCTATAAATATTCAATTATAAAAATATCAATTACATACTTAATCCTGAATTTATACAAATATTTGGCGCAGTATATCTTAATGGTTGCCGTAGTGTCAAAAAACGCAACGACTCAAACCAAACACATATTACCATCCATTGAACACCATTAAAAATAACTTTTTCACTCACTTAAACATCACAAGTCGAATTTCGCCATTCAAACTTAACACTCTTTTTTAACCCATGGATTTGAGACATAAATAAATATAAGCACACGAAATAAAACCTTTCACATGGAGAGGAAAAAAAGTTGCCAAAAAGCGGCCCTTTCGGACTGTAAACGGGGCCGTAGAGAAGGATTAGGACTTATTCACGTCAGAATATCTGCTTCTGGTTCTTTATTCTTTTCAAGTGGGCGCCTGCCTCGGCCTTTTCACAGATGGATTGCTTGTTTTTATAAAAGGCCCTTCGCATAAAAGGCTCGCCTGTCTCGGTAAGGCAAGAAGTCTCGCGAACAGACGCAATCACAGAAATCCCGAAACCCCTTTGTGCTCTTATTGATTGCCCTGTTATGTTTTGACATGAAGATATGGAGTGTACATTACAGCGTCCAAAGAAGACGATTTTTTCCCGCTTTTCTTTTGGGGGTTCATTTTTGTTCTTTGCCACTTTCGTCTCCTTTCTTTGACTTCTTGTTGTGGCTCTTTTTTTCTTCTTCTTCTTCTTCTTCGTCGAGTTCTTTTTTGGTGGTGGTGGTGAAAGAAGGAAAATAAAGAGTGGTGGTGGTGGTAAATAAATGCGGTTGATGGAGAGGTTGTCAAGTCTCCTGGTGATTGGTTGCGTGGATGGGGCGGGGGTGGAAGTCATTGGGGCGGACGGATTATGTGGTGTTATGAGTTGGGGGTCATTATGCGCCTCTTTTGCCCGGGCTGTTTGCTGATGGAGACTGAGATTTTATTCATCGTTTTTTTATGGCCCCTTACTGAGGACATGAAAGGGCTTTGATGAAGGTAGGGGGTGTGTTTGGGGAAGATGTATTATTGATAAAGTCGTGAGTTGAAGCAGTAGGATGATTAAATAAAGATGTATGTAATGCATATATGTACTATTTAAACGGGGAATGGATGTTTTTAGAAGTATATCAAAATAAAACACGATATTTTTACGGATGAATTACTTACCATAAATTTGATATCACCAACACTGTCACCAGTTTTTGAAGTATTATATCATTAATAAACTTACTTATTTAGAAAAGTCTTTATCGTTACAAAAAAAATTAATATATTTTTTTAATTATACATGTTTAAAGAAAAAACTATATCGTGAAATAATTAAATATAAATTTTGAGATATTTAATATTTACGCTATTATAGATGTTTTCCATTGAACAAATGCAGACACTTATATCTACTGCTCAATACTTATCAAAACTGCCCAATGCACATCCGTATCCCTCAGATGGTTAAAGAAATTTCTATTATATACTGTATACCATAACACATTTCCTCAATAAAAAAATTAGATATATACGTGTTGTAGGTTAAAACCAGGGTTCGAAATTAAGAGATAAAAGTTAGGTGTCATTGGCATACGATAATATTTTTTTAGTTGACAAAATGTTTTACTTAGACGCAATTTTAAAATAATTTTAATTGTTTTAGCAGAGTTGCCAGCTGTTACGATATTTTTTTAATCGTTAAAACTTCTTTTGAATAAAATTAGAAGCATATTCCCATTAATTTTCTAAAACTATCACCATCTTACTGACAAAATTACTGAAAAGTACGAGCAATTACATGAATTCAACGTTTTACACGTAAAAAAATGACAACTAGGTGTAAAAATACAGTTGCAAAACTGAAATTTTTTTATAATCATTTAGGTGTCAAAAATGACGACGGGGTGTAAAATTACGGTTGCCAAACTGAAATTTTAAGGTGCAAAATACGACTAACAACCGATAATTTCGAGTCCTGGTTAAAACATCCATGCTGATTATGTTGGATACGATGAGTGTTCGTCACGCATTGCGCCATTTTGTTGCGAGTGAGTTGGTTTGGAGTAAATTGCACAGTGAAACGAGAAAAGTGATATGTTGACAACTAAAGACACCATCCTGCCTCGATTGGAATTATCTTCGGTGGTGATTACCGAGGTGTCACTCAGTTCTGTCGGATTAAGCTGAATTTGTTACTCTTTAGAAACTTAAAAGATTAGAGTTGGATAGAAATTGCGCTGCATACCAAACAGTTAAAACAGGAAGAGTTCATTGTTTCATGTTAACTGAATTGCCGTACCATTGAATTTTCTTGGAATTGGTTTTTTTACCCATAACTTTTTCTTAATTTCAAAAAAAAATTTCAGAATTTTAAAGATGTCTGATTTAAATGATAAGATCAAGGGTAAATTCATCATATCTATAAAATTAGGAATTAATTTTTTGGTAATTTTATGGGAATTTTTTACGAATTTTAATATAAAGCTATCTAATTAGACTTAATACAATTCGATTACTGACGATATAAACATAATGTGAAATGTTAGTAGCTGAGTTTGCCTGCGCACTATAAAATAATCATCACGCACCACGTTCTTTGCTCTAACCTTAAGGTTATTCCCAGTTTCCTCAACTCAAATTATTCAGCATCCTAGGAGCAGAACCTACAACCCCATCCAAAGGAGACTCCGGAAGTCCCCTTGACGTTATTCCCATCCCAGAAGTCTTGACCTCTTGGCCATTAGTCGCCATTACCATCTCATCTCCCAACCCTTTTCTGGAGGAGGTCTATTTTTCATCCGCTGAGAGTCTCTCACTCTCTTGCTCTTCCACATCCCTCGGATGATCCCTTCTCCCTCCGAGGGATGAAAGGGTTCTGATGCGGAAGATGATGGATGCTCAGAAAGAAGGGGGATGGGAAAACAAAAGCGATGTGGTCTCTCGGATCGTTTGCTTGATGCGGAGAGGGAATGGAAGTGAAGAAGGGTTGTTGTTGTATTTTTCAGAGAGTCCATCGTATGACGCAATTCGATTTGTTTTGTGTCCGAGGCTTTTGTGGGGGAGGGGGGGGGGGTTATTAGCATTCAATCTTCGATGGTAAATGGGGACTGTGATTTTCGTCGATGACGGGCTTCGTAAATAGTGTGGATCCGGGTTTTTATGGGATTTCTAAATTGACTTCATGAGATCGGGCTATTTTTAGTTTATTTTTTTTTAAAAACAAGTCTATATATTATTATTGTCTTACATAGCGTGTTATTATACGGTCAAATTGGACCCTATCAATTGAAAATGATTATTAGGATTTTAAGTTATTTTCCATTTATATAATGATATGCTTCACCGGAATATGCTACCATTTTTTTTGCTTAAAAACTTAAACAAACCCTTATAAAAACTTTGAGTTTGTATTAAAAAAAAATTTCGAGTTTAATTTGTTTTCCAATAAGTTCTTGAATTTTTTCGACTTTTGTCGAAATTGCATTACGTTACCTAATTCCCAATGTGCTACTAAAAATAACTTTCAATGATTATATATTTTAGGCCGTCTTGTAGTTAAAAGATAGCGGGTTTTTCTTTGGTAATTGTAAAAAAGGCTTAGATTTTTTATAGGTATCTTGGATCAACAGGTTTGTTCAAAAGTTATTGCTAAATGTATTACCCAACTACATTTTTTATACCAATAAGTATTACAATACCTATAAAAATATTCTGTAATGACCCAATTTTTATTTAATTTATTAACTTAGGGAATACTATTTTTTATTTTTTTCAGCTATTACTATTCAAAATTGACCCTTTTTTGTTTATTTTTTGCTTTGTTTTCTAACTTTTTGGTTTTCCATACTAAACGAATTATTGGTTAGATTTATTTAAGAGTGTGAAGCCACATACAAACTAGTAATATCATAAAAAAAAGTCTTAATATTTATATTTTTAAAAAACACACTTTAAAAATATTTGTTTATCTTTTTAGTTTCTACACTTTGAAAATATTTTGTTTAGATTATTTTTGAAATCAAGCTTTTAGTCATAAACTAAAAGTGTGTTTGAAAATTACATGAATATCACGAAATGATGGAAAAACCAATCTAGGATAAGAAAGCGTCGTTACGTAATAATATCCTATACTCAATTTTATATCCCAACAAACTGCTTACAGCAAAATATATATTCAAAATGAAATACAAACGCTTTCAAAACAAATAAACAAATCGAAAAACGACATCAAACACTATGCTTTTATAAAATGCATCACCAGAAAACTACCTTAGTTTTAGAGATAAATCAAAGCAATTGCTATAAATTGCTATAAACAGAAGATTTACTTCTAAGAATTTTTTTTTATAAACGAAAGCAAAATTTGAACATCATCTACAAAACATACACATACATAATCAAATACTTCCATCCACTCCTGGTCGTATTCCAACTTTAACCTCAGCCACATAATGGCACCTAATCGAAACAGAAAAACACCGTCGTCAGAAAGAGAAATTGGCGATGAAAATATCTCTCCTAAAGCTGCATACAAAACATCCAATTTTGTTTATGAAGCTGTAATTTTGAGGAGGAAGTTACTCGTCCTATCTCTCGGTCTATCTCGGAAGGCACTTTTCGGGACTGCTAAGAAAGATGGGACATTGCAAGAGGTTATGTTTCCGGTTGGGTGGGCAAATTTGCCACTTTCCCCGCAGGGCTGCCGGATCCGAAATTACAAAAATCGCCAAAGTAAGAGCGGAAAATCGCCATTTTGTTTCGATTTCATAAATATATTGTCGAAACCTTAGTTAATCCGAACTATCTTGATCCCTTTCAAAATAAGTACGAAAATGCAATGTTTTATATTTAAAAAATATTGTATTTTATTAATTAATATTGCATTTGCAAAACATTGCACTCTGTGAAAATTCAAATTGAACAGTAGCACCAGTTTTTTTTTAATATCTTTTTCGTTGGCATCTTAGTAAGACCATTAAATTTAAAAGGTCAAAAACAAAAAATACTCAAGCTTACCATTACAAAATACTCTTTGTAATCTAATCGTACAATATTTTTTTAAATATAAACAATATATTTTTAATATTTTAATTAATTAAAATATTACAAATGCAATGTTTTATATTTTAAAAATATTGTATGATTGGATTAAAAAGAGTATTTTGTAATGGTAAGCTTGAGTATTTTTTGTTTTTGACCATTTAAAATTAACGGTCTTACTAAGATGTCAACGAAAAAGATATTAAAAAAAACTGGTGCTACTGTTCAATTTGAATTTTCACAGAGTGCACGTAAACTTTCCAATATTACTATATTGATATATTTTTTGGTTGATAATATTTAAATCAATAAAAATTTAAGTTGGAAATTTTTGATTTATCAAAAACTAAAACTACATTTTTCTAGGGGGTCCGATACCCAAAATTCGCAAAAAAAGTCTTTTTTTTTTATATTTAAAAAATAATATTCAAACTTATCTTAATAACTCACAAAAAACTGCTTCAAAAAATTCCTATTACTTTTTTAGTTATGAATGTTTTAATGATGTGTTCCTATAACATAGTTGTATCATATGTAAACTTTAAAAGCAAATATCTCTGTTCGTGGTTTTGAAATTTAATGAACACTAAAAATGCTAAGGCTTTTTTACTATTATACTTAAAATCATAATTTTTGTGTGTATATAAAGATAAATATATTTTAAATAGATGTATGCATTCATATTTCCTATTTTTACCATAATTTGTTTTTTAAAACCACTTAAAATGGAATTTTATTTTTTTTCGTCAATTTTTTTTCTAAAATTTCTAATATATTTTATTTTTTAAAAGTGATGTATCTGAATCAAAATTTGAATGCATACATCTATTTAAATATTATTCAAAATCTTAAATAAAAAAAATTGCTTCAAAATATTGAAAAACAAAAAAGGAGTAGGAATTTTAAAATTGTTAAAAAATTTACTAAAATTTTAATTTAAAAATAAATGTGCAATTTAAAAAAAAAATTGAGCGTCTTAAAATGGTTTTTTATGCATATTTAGAAAGAGAAAAAAAATTGGATTGTACAAGTATAAAAATAAAGAAAAAAATGTCGAAGGTATCGGACCCCCTTAAGTGAACTATTTTTTCCGCGGACCTATTTTAATAACTAATTCAAAACTCATATTAACTAATACAGGAAAACTAACTCAGAACGTAAATGAACTCATACCAGACTACTAATTCAGAACTTATAGTGCAATATATCATGCAACAACAAAAATGACATTAAACTATAACATTTAAAATGGGGGATAACCAAAGCTCAAACTTTTCTTTTTAGCAATTTTTCAAAACTTACTCTTGATTTTCTATAAAATTACTTTCGACAAAAGTTTGATTGCTCTTAATCACTGAATTAATTAATAGAAATTATTATAAATAACGTGGAATCCTTTTTATAAAATTTATTACAAATTAGAAAATTACTTTTTCCTGTATGAACTTGCTTTGGTGGTTACAGGGAAAATTTGCCACCTTTACCAATTAAACTGCTTTTATAAAATCTATTTAAATATTTATTTTAACCAAACTTGTGTAGCAGATAAATAAAGGTAATATAAAGCTAAAAAAAGCTAAATTTTAAATTTTGCTTAGGAAACATCTCATTTTAAAATTACTAAAAATTGCCAAATAAACGATTTTTTGCCAAATGTGGCACCACTTCACTTGTATCCCTATTTAGGAAAATTCGGAAGGAAAATGATGGGCTGAGCATTTTTTTTTTATCGTGGAAGCGACTGATCGATTTTAATGGGCACGTGTATTGACATGACCATTGCAGTTCCCAATTGACGAGGAATTTAGATATTTCTTTTGTTTTTCAGCACCGTGGGCGATTCAAATTCGAAACAAAAGAGCAATTTTATGGTAAACTCTTCCTTTTGTTCCCAGTAAACGCTCCTTCGGTAGTAATGGTAGACATTTACCATCATTCTTTGTTCATGGTAGCATTTCTGAATAGTAAGATATATATTCAATACCAATTACGTAATTGTCATTCATATCATGCTTTCCTTAAATTGTTAGACAGAGTAATCTGAAAATGTGCTATACATTTTCAGATTTCTTGCCTGATAGGCCCGTGAAGCCCAGACTTACACTTTACATTTTAGAGAGGATTCCATATCTAAAATTTTATATAAATTTTTAACACCCCTAAATAGTTTGCAAAAATTTACTTTACAAAATTTTCATTACAAACTTTAGTAAAAAATACTTGCCAGTTGTGTTAAATTTATTCACATATTAAAAAAAAACTCCTAACATATATACTATTAAGAATACTCATTGCTTATTAATATATTTTATTGCATTATTTACAATGTGTTTCATTTTAACGCTATTCGGGGGGCAAAGAGTTTAGTTCATGTTAAAGTTTGACTTGATGTTCCGAGGTCAATTTGAGAGCAATAGGACCCCCATTTAAAAGCTGGTTTCCCTTGCTTCAATGTCTTAATCGTGCCCTGATGAAAGGTGTTAAAAATATGAAGGGGTATCCATAAGACATCTTAATAAAGAAGTGTACAATTTTCATTTGATTTAGAAACGTTTTTAAAAAGAATTGAGCGCGACTGCGTAGGAACACTTTAAAAAGAGTTTTACGTGAAGCGTCATTCCATCAGATTATAGTAATTATGACTTGGTTGTCAACTAAATCCTCACCAACAAAAGGATGATAAACTAGTTGATTGTCCAACAACGCTGACACCCATCCACAGTGGCGGCGATTCGGGGGGTGGGGGCAAGGGGGGGCGGTAGCCCCCGCACTTTTTTCGGATGTTGACCCTCACTTTTTTAATATTGTACTTTTTAAAATAAAACCCTCACACATACTTCTACAGACAATGGACGCAAACCTATTCTGCCTTTAGAATACTTTTGTACCACGTGAGGACAAGGGGAGTCGTCCGCAACTGCAGTATACGATTCGGTCCTCATAAATCTCCGTGGAATAATGTTATTGGGATAAATTGCATATCATCATGTAGAGGAGGGGCAATCGCGTTCTCCCCTCCTCCCACACGTCTTGTTTGCTCTTGATCTTTCCCCCGCACTTTTAGCACCCAATCGCCGCCACATCTACACCCCCATATGTGCTTCGATATATTTCAAATTTTTACACGCATTACCGCATAATTTCTTATCGAGCGAAACCAATTTTTGTTAATCGTGCTATTTGCTGTAGAGTTACAGTATCATAATGGATCCCTCTAAAAGCGTAACGAAGTGTTTCGATCATAATTCCTCAATTGCTGATTTAAAAGACTTTTCACGTAAAAAAACAATATACAATTTCTTAAAACGAGCTAAACACATCGAAATGCACCTTTCTAAACCTTTCGCACCGTACACACAGGGTGGTCACAAATTGTTGTACGATGGTCATTGTTTGTCTGTACCATATTTATCTGTATTGGAATAATAAAATATTTTTCTCAACTACTTTACTTGTATTTAAATTAGAGGCTTGTTTAAAATATAAGTAAAGTACAGTTAAGGGTGTATGGAACACATAATCCACAAATATATCCAAAAATATTTTATTGCTTTAAAAAAATAGTTGGATTTTATTTTTAATCGAACAACCGACGTCAAAATTATATTTCTACATTAAACACACGTAATTAATTTTTGCTAATCAATATTAAGCTTTCGTACAAAATTGCATGAATATGTAACTTTGAAGTCATTTTTCTCAGTGATGATTTCTGCCTGTTTGATTAATTTTAAATTGTTAAAAGTTTATATATATTGAAAGAAACTGCTCCTAATTTGCTAAAGCGTCTTTTCAAACATATTACTTTAATTTGTCTTTAGGGATTAGTAATATATAAATTATATGTTTTTAGTATTTTTTTAATAAATAGTTAGACAAATTAAATTAGTGATTTTTTTTTCAAATATTTTTCAAAAATATTATTTTGCAAATAACAAAAATCAGTAAAAAACAGTTTGTTAAGTTTGTTAAACACATTCTTTTGCTTATAAAAAGACAAAAATATAGTGTTTCAGAAAATATTTTCTTGACATACATCAAAAATAAAGAAAGGCCACTTTTTTTGTAAATATTTACTTTTAAAATGAAAATGATATTTTTTTTTAAATGTTTGATCATGTGATTAGGATATGCTTTGCACACATATGTGGAAAAAATTACTAAGATATAAGAAAAATTAAAGAAAAAAGTAAAATGTGTCGCTTTCTTAAGGAAAATTAATGTTTTATTATGCCAATACAACTAAATGTGGAACAGGAAAATTATAACAATCTCTCAAAAATTTGCGACCACCCTGTATATTAAATATAATCTGGGATATTATCATGTATACCTTTAGTTTGAAATTCTCTAAATTGCCCCCCCCCCCCTTTCCTAAACACGATCCCCCCTTTTGCTATCCCTCACCATTGTTGGCGAAACCAGATATTCCCCTGGCGCAATCTCAAACTCAAACGTCGCTTTTCCATCAGCCAAGGAGCCCGCTAAACAGATCCTTTATGGCGCTGTTTGGTCAGCTTAATTAAGTCACTTAATACAATGACGGGCCCCCTAATGGGGGAACAACATCAGGGGACGGATACATTACCTTTGTGGAAGTTGGGGCCCTTGACAAGTTGTCTAATGCATATTCATTAGATGTGTGGTAATCGGTACAATGCCTAAGATGGTCGGGGGAGGGTGTGTTTGCAAGATCAATCGCTGCGATTTGGAGTTGTTTATTTGTATTTTGCGATAATGGTTCGGGATTTAGGAGTTGTACTGTAGGTGGGAATTGGGTTGTAAAAGGGTTACTCGGGTTAGAAGTTATATGTATATTTGCTTTTAAAGTTTTAAGGTGCGCATTGAAGTTACTCTCAATGTATCATTTGAATTTTTATATCGAATTTTAAGTATAAAGTTTGATATATGTATACATTTTTAGTTTTAAATATAAATGTTAGAACGACGTCAACTAGATGTAGTTATTTTGAAGCATAATATTTCTATGATTAAAATTTATAATTTTTAAGATATGTTTATTTTGTGGGAAATTTCACATAAAAAATCAGTTTTTAAAAAAAGTTTTTTTTTTTTAATATATAGATAAATGTTTTACATGTGACATAATGAAACGCTAACAAGAAATATTGAATTATTTATCTCTTACCATGTACGTCTTTTAAAATAAGTTATTTATACTAAGGAATCAATAATTTTGTTTTCAAAGGTACAAATATAGTCTAATATTTTGTGGCGAATAGAAGTTTTGTATCTAACGTTATATATCGATTAAAATGTAGAAGCAATATGTAAACTCATAAGCTATAATAAAAGTGTTATTTTATTATAGTTTATGAGTCATCAGTTAAAGTTACCACCTACAAGTTGTTTTGCAATTCAAACTCTAGAAACTTTCGGTTGGTTGTAGATAAACTGTGATAACTGCAACCATGACGTTATGCGCACATTCTTTATCTTCAGTTAAAAATAGAACTGTATAATTGAAGAACTATCATTCAAAACTTTTTTTGTCACTTTGAGGCGATTCGAAAAAAAACGCAAATAACTTTTCTTAAATGCATTGACTTATGTACACATTCCAATCTTCGCAAGTCAATTTCAATGTGACAATACGTGTTTTGCACTAAGAAAATAGTTTAGGTCGATATAAAAATTCGGAGATGAATTCAGTGTCAATCTAATTTTTTGAACTTTTGGACAAAACATGTTTTGATTCTTGACTTCTGAAACACTTAATGAGTTTCGCCGGATAATAACCTCTCAATACCTTACTCTGGGACTGTAAATAACTCACGTGTAAATTTTAGCGATAGAAAATACTCCACCTATTCCAAATCCGGCCATAAAACTGCTGAGCTTCACACACGCTTAACTCACCCCAGCACTCTGCCTCTAACTATCCCGAGCTTTAAAACCTCTCCATCCCTAAAAAGCTCTCTAGACATTTCTGGCACCACCCCCAAATTATCGCTGACGTTGGCAAAAGGACTTACATTTCTCACCCCCCCCTTCCCCCGTGCCCCTCAAAAGGGGGGTACGTTTTACTCCTTTAAGTGGATTTCTCTGTTCTCCTTGACGACTAAACCGTTAAGGAAATCGATTCAATAGTTTTTCTCTCCATTCCTTCTTTCCACCCCTTTTTTTTATTGCTGTTGTTGTTATTATTATACCCTAAATATAAATTTCGAAAGCACTCCCCATTGTTGCTCGGCGTGAGGGTGGGGGGGGGAGGGCGTTCTTTTGTTAAACAGGGGGGAGGGAGTAGAGGGGAGGGTCAGTTCCGGTTGGGTGCTGAGTTGAGTGGTGGAGAAGGAGGTGGTAGGGTGGGTGGGGGAGGGATGGAGGTATCGGTTTTATATGCAATGCAAATTAAGGAGGTTTGTTAGTGCTTATTTTGGCACTAAGAGGGCATTTGGATTGGACAAATTGATGGTAAAGAGGATTTGTTTCTTTAATTATGAAGGAGGGGTTTTTGTCGGGTATAATTTGGAGTGGGTTAGGGAAAACTCTTTGAATGTCCTTTATGTGTCAATTTATAATATCATCTAGCTGTTTGGCCCCGCGTTTCTAGAGAACCGTTGAGGCATATACATTTAAAAAAATTGCTTGATCCCCGTCGGGATTCGAACCAGCGACCTATTGGTTCCGAAGTCTCGCGCGTTACCGACTAGGATACCTCAACACGTTCTTCATCTTGGAGGTATTTTTTTAATGAAGTTCCTTTATGCCATATTTATGAAATCGAAACGAATTTTTACAAATTTGATACCTCAGGCACACATCTTGAAAAGGAATAGTACTGATATATAAATAGTCAGCCTTTTATGTAGAGAGGAAGCAAGTGTTTATTTGCGATCCACAGGTATACACTTTATTATTATAGAAGATGCAGCCAAAGAATGTAAATGATAGTTTATTAGTGAATGTTATATATAAAAGTTGCAATTCTAATAAATAGTTGGTACAATGGCGTATAGAAAGGGTAGTGTATGGGGATAATACACACTCCTGTAGATGTTAGATTTTGATATTATAGAAATATTTCTAAGAGGGATATGCAGGATAAGGATCCCCTGAAACACTTCTTAAACTTTTTCTTGCATACATAGATGGCTGAAAAAAGCATATTGAGAATAAAACTTTTAGTAATAATGGCATAGATAAACTTTGTAATATTAATGTATATGAAACACTTCTAAGAAGCAAATATTATTTTTAAAAAGTGCACCTTTAAAAATAGGATGTACTTTTCTGGACTTTCCTAAATGTTATTATAAGAAATAAAGACACATTTTGGGCTATTTGCAAAAGTTGAACAACTATTGTATTAAACTCGTATGACGTCTCATTAAAAATTTATTTATTTTTAAACATAAAAAAATCTTATATAGTATAGTTAATTCTAGATATCGCATTATTGGTTAAATTAATTATAAATTATGCTATGGAATATCGTGATTTTTTTACACTAATATGTTTCATGCCTTTCATCATTTTTATGAAACTGTGATGCATCAAAAACAGGCAGGAAATCAGGAATATTATTCTACAAGATAAAAATAATAAAAACAAATTTAAACAAAACATTAAGTGGAATATTTAATATTCAAGCAAACAATGATTTATCGATATTTGTAGAATATATTTGACAAAATATATTCTATCAATCTAATGAATTTATAATGCATTAACAATTACTAGCATAGTCATTAATAAGTATGCATAATTAATATAATTATATTAATATTCATTTATATTTATGAAAAGAGTTTGCAAAAAAAATTATTACAAAATCATTCGTGCGGCAAGTAGAAGCAAAAATAAGACATTAAGCATTACAAACAAAATCTGAAGATTTGTTCAATTGAAATCACTAATCGATGTTCATTTTTAGAAGACAGACAAAAGATAATCGTTTTACACTGCTCTCAAGGCAAAATGATGATGTGCAGTGATTTAAAAGACAATGTCATTGCCTAAGTTTTACACACACGGAAATCTTTATACGAGCAAAATTTAAAAATAGAAGATTCAATTGAAACATTTTCGTGTACAGTATGCATTAGATTGAAAACCATCTTCGAAGAGTGATCCTGCATATGAAATGATTTCCTGGTACGAGTACAGTTGAGAGACATAAAATTTAAGTATTACTATAAGAAACATTCTATTTTTTAATCAAGTGAGATAAGTGCAGCCACGAGGCAAGTGTGGCTACTGTTTCTTGTTTTTCGAAAACATTGATATTTCACTAAAATCAACTAGGTATACAATACTGGAACTTCTTTTTTTGATGTTCACTAAAATGTCTGGCAATTTATATCCTGATAGTGTTTTTTTTTTAAATAGCGCTTACATTTAAGCTTTCAATGGAAGTTCGATTTTAAAAGATCGTCACTTTTTTTTATCTTGTCGTTCTATTTAGAATATCAAAACGTTGTATTGTCCTCAAGTTTATTGTATAGTTTTTAACCATGCACCTTATATGTAAATGTAACTAATGGAAGTATTAATTTAGCATTAGCAAACATGGTTACAATTGCCCCGTTTTTGTTTGCACATGGTTCAAGTGAAACTATGATAGTTGGGGCAAGTGTAACCATGACTATAACAACACACGTTCAACTTTTACTTGGCCTGAAAATAAGGATGTCAGTTCTGTTGATGATGATGTCATTATTACAGTAACCCATGAACCAGCTATTCGCATGTGAAGAGATTT
Organism: Troglohyphantes excavatus; assembly: GCA_963932185.1. Classification (NCBI taxonomy): domain Eukaryota; kingdom Metazoa; phylum Arthropoda; class Arachnida; order Araneae; family Linyphiidae; genus Troglohyphantes; species Troglohyphantes excavatus. The sequence goes on from OZ010674.1 coordinate 22,427,233, forward strand.
GACATTTCCAGTCGCTACTTCCTTATACAACCAATGCCTTCAATTGCACAATACCTTCAATAAGTCGTCTGACTCATGTAAATAGTGTTTTTTAACCACGTTTTCAGTTTTTTAAGTTTTGAATTAGATGTGTGTTTAGTTAAATAGCCTGATAGGAAAGGAAATAAACTAGCTTTTTAAGAAATATTTTAATAAAAATATTCAATGTAAAATGCTTAAATTAATGTAGTAATAGCTCTTAACAATGGGATATTAACAACAGTTCATCAACTATCAAGAAGAAATGAACCAAGAACAGTGCTTCGTAATTTGGTCAGATGACGAAGACCGACTAGAGAAAGCACCCTACTCTAAAAAATTACGAACCATACCGAGCGAGAAAAAATGTAAGTCATGACAGACATAACGTGCACCAGTTTGCTTTATATACTGAGGATTTAGTTGGAATTACCCATCAATTTCATGGTGATATGTGCAGTACCCATCAAGCCAATACCGTTCACTATCCAAGTTCGTTGTTCTTCAGATCAGTGGCACTGGGACTAGTATGGCAGCTGACATGCATTGTTGATACTAAGCTTATACTCTAAAGTCACACAGTAACAACTGCGATTTATTTAACAGCTGGTGTGCCAACTCACACTGCCTTCGTTTTTTTTACAATATTTGAACATTTTGAACAAATTCTAAATAAATTGCACAGGTGTCGACCTTAAGAACACTTAGAAATATATTATTAAAAAAGCTATTTTAAACCAAATCATTATCATAGTTTCTTTTAATGATGCCATTTTGTCAATTGTGATCCTCTTCAATTTCAATATTCCCTTTACAATTTTAACTAAAATAATTAATTTAAATCAAACTGTAAGTCCTCATCGTAAGGTGTTACATTAAAAAAAAGATAATTTTTTAAATGTTATTTTTAAATAGTTTTTATAGGATATCAAAAGTAGTAAAAATAATGGAAACCGAATTCAAATTGTTTTACCGTAAAATAAACTTTTATAACCCTATATTAACATATAAAGAAAAAATTTAATGAATATAAGGAAATAAAATGTAATTGCCTCATAAAATTTGGAAGTAGCCTAGCATCGCATTCGAAAGATGGAAACTTTGTAAAAGGTCAAAAATAAAAGATGATTTAAAGAAAAGCTTCGATTCCAGTACTGAACGGTTCACGTTACATGCATAAACCATAACCTTCTTACAGTGCGGTAGGCCAATTAAACCCAAAATGCATAACTTATTAGTCGGCTACCGAAATGCATTCCATTAGAGTCGGATATAGTCGTCAAAGGGCCATTTCCAATCCAGCATCAGTAGGTGGCTCCAGCTCCCTCCCTCCCTCATCAACCCAGCTACCGGATAGCGATTACGGGAACGGGTGGCCGTCACAGGGTGAGGAACGGAGGTGTTGCCTCGTTAAGGAGCGGCGGCATGCTGTGGACCCGTTCCAATTAGCTTGGAACGGGCCGTGTGGGAAAATATTCGAAAACGGGGCTGTTTATTCGTTGAGATATGCGGTAGTTGATTGGGCTGAGAGTTTATGATTGCTGGAGAGGATGTGGGTAAAGCGTGTTTGATCGGGTTCAAAGACGCAACTAATAAGGGATTTTGGATGTGGCAGTTGAAATAGCAACCTCTGCGGGATGTTATCGCTAATTGAGTTGATGTTTATATTGCTGGTGGCATATTCAAGTGTTTTACTGGGAGAAATAAACTTATAAGGGATGTTAGGGAAAATCTGTATGGGGAAATATAAATTGCGCTAACATCATTAAATTATCCATTACTCCCTTCCCCTCTCAAATGAAATCCAGAAAGAATAACATATGATTTCGATTCCAGAGACTACTTTAATAACGCGAAGACTCGGTAACTTCTGCAATGATTTAACTGTAACTTAGCATTCAGATGATGTTTGCGTGAGTTTTAATTTATTAAACGTAGCACATTTGTTACATATTCGAATATAGTTTAAAGCTAAAATATACAGTGTGTTTTTCATTCTCAGCCAGTGGTTGTAAGTAAAAGCGGTCATGTAAACAACTATCCGATTGTTGTAACCTCGAAAGAGGCAAGTCATATAACAGTTCTAGAAAAAAGTTAAGTTTGTATCTGGTGTATCCACTCTAACTTTTTTTTTAACTGAAATTTCTCCATATCTCAAATATTACTATGTAACCATCCTGTATATTCTTGTCTTTACATTGAAAATGTGATTTTACTAAATTTGAAACCCATTTCAACAATTTGTACTCCTATTTTATTTCTCTTAATCTTAATAAGACTAATAAGATAAATTGAAATAATTTAGGCAAATTCTACAGTGAAATGTTCTAAAAGTTCTATGAGTAATGAAACTGAAAATGAATATATAATTTATAAAAAAAAATGTTGTTTTGTTAATTTCTTGGCGATTAATTTTAAACTGAAAATACTTTTTTAATTTTATATTTAATATTTTGGTATAAAAATGAACATATCAAACAAATAACTTAGTTTACCCTCTGACGAAGCTGAACAACTTAAGTCGTCCATCGATTTCCAGTTTTTCTAGCAATAAACATAAACTTTAAATTCTTAAAAATAATCGATTTTGACATTTTTTTTAAATTTAAAGCGTAGGGGCGTTTCTTAGATGCTCTATCTAATAAAATAATAAAAATTAAAAATATATATAATATACGTGCATGGGAAATATAAAATAAATTAGAAAACAACTACACAGTTTTGCCCTTTTTCCTAACCACTCAAAGTGTTAATAAATATATTATTGATAAGTAACATTCTATTGATTTTTTTAAAAAGTTTAAATGAAATAGTGTTTTTTTTTGCGCTTAGACTTAATCTTTGAAACCTTCACCTAATCCATAATGAAATTGATTTTATTTCATTCAAAAGAGAAGAATGAAAGAAAAATATATATATATAATAACTACCCAGAAAAATCTGCTAAAACCTAAAACGACCCATTCAAACGTGATCGCCGACACGTGACCATAACCGCAACTGTCTATCTTTTATGAACCTAATGATGGCATCAAGTAGGGTGTGGTCCTATTAAAAGCAACGAACAGCAGAAAAGAAAAAATGGCGACTTTGAGAACATTCCAGATGTCCGAATTAGGACTCGGTAAGGGGCACCCCCCGCATTAATATACCATACAAAACTGGAGTTAAGATATTAGACAGAGTAATTTGTAGCCAGCGACAAGAGATAATTTCGTGCGGTATTAGCTTCTAAATTGCAGGTGAGACTGGCCCCGAGTACATGGGATTTTGTTTTAATAGATTTCGACATTTTCAATTACTGGCGCTAGGCCCTGGTTATGGGGATTACAAGTTTTTAGGTTCTTATGGTTTCCAGAATATGATAATGGTCGATCTCTTTCGCAAAATCCTGAATCTGTGTTGGAAAGGGTCATTTATGGAATTAATTTACGTGCGTTTTATAGCTTCCGGTGGCCTCAATTGGCTTGTTGAAGGAGGTATAATGGAGTGTACGGGGAGGCTTTAATAATGTCTAAAAATATGATTAAGCTGGTATCTGAATTGAAGTATGGATAATTAAAATTATTAATTCAGGCAGTATCGTACTTAGTGGGGGAACGTAATTCAAATGTGCTATATTTAAAACTATGAATATAGCTATGAAATATGAATGAATATGATTAATTCATATTTTAAGTATTTTAGTTAACAAAAATATATAGGTGATCTTTACCCGGGGACATGGTAATTAAAATATTATTAGGAGGGGGGGCAGTGACGGCCCTATAATATTTTACAGGTGGTGCGAGATCTCCTAGTTGCAGTCCTACACCATAAATTTCAGAGCACCTTCCATACAGTAGTTTAATTAACCTTCCATTAATTAAAAGACATATGCCACATTTTGTTTATTACTAATTGGAAAGAAATTAAAAAAAAAACTTTATCCGATAAGTAGGGTTTTTATAAGCAGCCGATCTCAATTACGTAAAAAAAGAAATTCTACATACTATACATCTCGATTTAGCACTTCTTGAAAATATCCTGACAAATATTTTGTTTATTAAGTTGAAGTACTTCCTATTGGCTCTTCTGATTCAGAACCTTTTAAAAATGGATTCAAGCTTGTTCTCGAGTTAATTCACAATCAGATATGTCGCACTTTCACCATCGTTAAACTGATTTGTAAATCTCCACAATCTGTTACCAGACTGACTGAACTGGTGGTAACCAGGGAGGGGATGAAAGGGAAGGTAGTAACGAAGGCGAGGTATGGTGCTCAAACAAATCACACATTCACCATAGTAGTTTAGTAATGTTTACTATTAAAGTCTATTAAAAATTACACCTGAATGTACAAACGCTATGGTTTTCTCCGTTGTTCAGTATTTGATTTCGACGTCCCCCAAAGGCAGGACACTGTTAGGGGAAGGGGGGAATTTGCTCCATACACAGATTACTTAATACTATGACAAAAGTAATTTCATTATTGTGTTGAGGAATAAACAATTTCGTTATTTAAAATTGGAACTATATTAATTCTCGTAAATTATCTTTAACACATTAACTGCCGTTGCCTAAAAAGATGCAAGTCGGCTATTGCCTTTTGCATGTTATTTTGAAGTTCGCATCACGCGTCTGTGCGTGTTTGGCAGCGAAAGTGCTTTTAAAAAAAAATTGAGTTTTGAGTTCTTATTTGGGATATAAGAAAAAATTTACATGAAATATTGTCTGGGGAGGAGGACTTTATCATGTTCTATAACTATAGAATTAGTCAATATTTATTTATATTATTAATATATAATTTTTTTTCTTTACAGTTAAACGGTTCATCCGAAATGATTGATGGCAAAACGAGAAACCAAGTTTCATGTCGCATAGACATATGCAGATCTCTAATCTTTTCATATTTTTGGACGTTGATTCCCTGTTTATATATCAGTTCGATGAAAGTACCGCTCAATAAATAAAATAAGACGTTGATATCTCAATTCCATAAAAAGTGGACTCCGATCGTATTTTAACCAGATGCCCTTTACTTACATTTGCTTATTGTGAGCGAATGTCTATTATGAAAAGCAAACTTTAAGCCTATATACTAAAAAAATCAATGCTTAATTGGTGCCAATTTGGAATTCTCTATTTAGAGTTAAATTGGTAACTTTAATAATAGACAATATAAATTACTAGGCATCTTTGGCTCAATTCAAAAAGTTAATTATGCCATTAGAATAGGGCGGGTATTTTTATATAATTAAATGCAGAACTTGCATATCCATCCGGAGCAAATAGAAAGTAAACAAAAATTAAATGTCCTTAATTCGACACAAATCCGACCAAGTGGAAAATTTCGCAGCCAACCCTAGAATGGTCCTCCTAGCCATTGCTATTCATCCAACGAGTCCATTTCGCATCAATTAGCAGAAACGGAAACCGCCACAATGGAGCTTAAAAAGAGCTCTACCCATAAACCTAGAAATAAATGTCCTGTTGGTCGGACAAAGACAAGCACTAATCCCTGCGGTGCGGTCAAAAACTGAAAAGTCAACAGTGTCACCAATTTTGGCGAATAATATCCGATTTGGCGAAATTTAAAAAGATTGTTTTTTATTATTGGAATTGATTATAAAAGAAAATTGTGTGCGTTTTTCATTTTTACAGTTTGTTGTTAAGTTTTGTGGTTGTTTTTGGTTTGTTTTATTGTCTGATAAATTGTAGTAATTCTTTTGTAGATATGAGAAGGAGCAGTATGTCTCAACTCGAGTGAAACTGTGACTATCCTGCAGCAATTTGCAGGAAGAAGGTTGCGACTCAATTAAAAGTATAAGAGGTTTTGTCTTTTCAGTATAATACTTTTCAAAAGAATTAAAGAAAATATCAAATTCTTCTGTTTACTTTTGCCATTGCATACTCTCCACATATATATTTACATAAACAGCAATACATTTAAAACTTGATTTTAGAGAGTTTCATTGCAATTTTATTCCTTTTTCTCCTAATTGAATTTATGTGTTTGAATATATTTTTTAAATATTTTGTTCGACATACCAATTACCTTTATTTCAATTATAATCCATTTTAATTGCATTAAAAAAGATGTTTTATTTTTTTCAGTAGGGGAAAAATATATATTAGCATGATATAATTTTGAATACAGTTATTTTTTTTAATATTTATTTAATAGTTTAAATATTTTTTTAATTTAAATTATACTTTGTACCAATTTTTTTTATAGTCATTATAAGCTAGAGGCAGGCGACTCTTGAAAATTTTGATTCAATGTTACGTAGCTATCTGAAGATTGGAAACCAATAATCAAAATATAGTTTTAAATATGCTGAATAAACTAAAAATATCTTTACTTAAATAAATCTATTAAGGAAAAGAAAATGAATTTTTTGACATTTTCTTTTAAATATTTAAAAGATTAATAAAATATATTTAAAAAAAAAAGTTATACAGTACGAAATCAATGTTTTATACGAATATTTTTATTTATTGTGTCGAATGAAGCATAGGTTGATTTACATTTTTTTGGAATTAGTTTATCTAAAAGTAAACTACCGTTTTCAAAAATCCAATTTTAACTAAAATATTTTAATTAAAAAAAAAGACAATAGATATAATAAAAATAACCAAGCAGATGTAAAAAAGCTGATTCAATCAATAAAATAAACCACATCAAAATATTTGCATAGAATATTGATTTGTTACTTTATAATTTTCTTGTTACTATATTCTTCTGTTACTATATTTTTTTCTTTTCCACTGACTTATCATTAACGGTCGAAACTTACTAACTTATTCAAAAAATTGTTTTGCGATTCACGCGCGACCGATTTTATGATATTTTTAGTCTGGGTAGATTGAAGTCCATCATTAGAAACTTCAAGTATATGAATTTTAATGCTATTAATTATTGCCAGTTTTTAATCGTAGTAAATTTTAAAATTGCAAGAACTTTTACAAAATGTTTTAAAATTTATATCCATATGAATAGCTAATATTATGCTGCATACTATTCACTCAGATTTTCTTTGAGAAGTATAAAAATAAATAAAAAATACCATAACTATTTTAAAAGATATTTTAGAATCATTGTAATGGCGACGACGTTCAAATTCGGTAACCGTCTGCAACCGGTTACAAGTCTGTAAAGTTGTAGGTCAGTTGTTCAAGACAGTTTGTATATAGATCAGCCTTAAAAGACAGATGCACGATATCAAAGAACCCTAACAATTTATTTAATTTTGAACAATATTTAGCCACTTTTGAAATTAAATAGGGGATGGGCGTATTTGTAAACAAACCGGCTTCTCGGAAAAGCTGAAGGCAGAAACGTCGTTCGCGGGTCAGCGTTTAACATGGGTTTAGCATGTTTGTTCGCGATCGACCAATGCGTTATTCGTTAATACTTCATTTAAGGATTACCTGAAACTAATTATACTGATTAAAATTATAACTTAAAAATAAAGTTATATATTTATTACTGTTTTTGTTTATTTTAAGGACATTTTAGTTATTTCTTGGGGTTTTCTGCTTATTTTAAATGTTAAGAAAAATGTGTATACAAGTTCAACGAAATTTTTTTAAATCAAAATTACTTAGTTTTAATTGTATATTTATACAATTAAAGTGTTTATACAATTAAAAAATAAATATTATCTGTTTTATTCGGCGTAAAATTCAAATTAAAAAAGTACTTATATGTTAATAATATCCACATATTTAAATATAAATTAACAAATATTTTTCATTGTTTTGTTTTCTCTAAGAATGATTAAAACATTACCATAATTAGTATTTATATTAAAATATCAGGCAGATAATTGTAATTAATAATTTCTTTTAAAAACATCAAATTATTAAATGCATATATATTATAAAAGATCGTCATGGGAATTGTATTACAGCGGTTCAAGGGATGTTTGTGCACAAACGAAAATTATTTTGCTTCATAATTGAAGGTGAAGCAAAAACAATCACCATACAAATTTCAAGGCGCGAACTTGAAGGTTTTATGCAGCAAAACTCCAGTTTTAAATGCTATTAAAATCTAAAAATAACTGCATTTAATGAAGATTTTTGTTAAAAATTCCTTATACAACATGAAATAAAGCCTTTAAAACACCTTTTATTATAAAGTATTGAAATTATTAAAGGGAAATGCAGAATTTTTAAAGATTTAATTCATGAAAAAATTAAAAACTATAAAAAAAAGTGCAGTTTTTTCAAATTCCTTTATAAAACCTTCAATTTCACAAATTAATTATGTTTTATGCTAGTTTTATTTGCCGAGTAACAACATAAATATATATAGTTCTTTTATAGATGATTTGACAAATTTGTTTAAGGAAATCAGCATAAAGCCTTCATCAAAGTTGGAAAATTGAAGGTTTTTTGTAGGTTTTATAAAGGAATTCGGAACAAAAATCTTCAAAGCTACATTTTTTAAAGATTAGCCTGTTTAAAACCTTTAATTTCACAACTTCGATGAATTTTTATGCTAATTTTTGTTTTTGCTGTATTTTATTTTAAATACAGGAATTTTCTAACTTTGCATGTCATTTTTTTTATTAGTTTCATGAAGACGCCAAATTTCAAAAAATTTGGGAGAAATTACTATATTATAAAGTGTCAAACATGCATTTTTCAAAACTAAATCCAAGCAATATATAGCCGTCTTAAAATAATACACGGATAATGTTGCGAACCTCAATATTATCAATTTACTCAAATGTAATGTACAATTAAAATAAAAAATATCAATCTAAAAACATCCTAATGTAGACTAAAATTTTTCGAATAAATCTTCTAATTTTTTCTTTTTCCACTGAAATTTTGCACCCTCCTTAGTCCATCACTCCATGAGACAACTTATTGTGTCATTTGGGCCTACTTTTACAAGAAAACATATTTGCAGAATCGAAGTCATTTTTTAATACATTTATGTGTAATATTTTTTGTGCTTAAAGTTTTTATGCATATATTTATTGGATTAGTATACAAGCAATTCAATATAAGTAATACGATTTATATATTTATACTATTAAATAATGATTTACAACTTCAGAAATCCAACAAAGTCGCCGATGGATTTCAAAAAATGTTTAAATATAGTTGTAACAACATTATTGTTAGGTTCAATTATTTGTGTTTAACGAACCTATGATGGCATCTCATAAACAAAACTTGACACAAAAACTTATAAGTTATTGCTACAAATATAAAATAATAGTGCACAATTAATGTATCATTAGTTTACGTTTCATTATCGTCTATTTTCAGTATTTTTTTTGTTCGAATATAAAAAATAAAATTATTGGAAATTTTTGTTTTTATAATCCTTATGTTACTAAAACTATAATTGGACTTGTATTTGTGCCTAATCGTGTGCTTTTATTTTGAGTTTAAAACAAAATACCGCCTTTTAACGCGACGCAAGCATAGCGAAAGGCAACGGAATTCTGTTTGTTTTGCCTTTAGATTTTCCTCGTTGCTCTGCGCGGCAGCCTGTGACGTTGCAGTGCCCATCACCTATATGTTGGCGCTTTTCTGCCAATTTGGCGATTTCGACGTTTGCGATTTGGCAGCCTTGTCAAAGGCCACCACCAACCGTTGATTGCCCACCGTTTTACAAGCCGTACGTGCACACGCAACATCCCACGGTTATACACCCCCATTCTTTCTATTTATAATGAAAAGAGAGAAATAATAATAATAATAAAAAAGAAATAACAGAGATTATAAAAATAGATAGGTCCGTGGAATTCTTTTCTGTGGAAAGTGAATGTATTTGGTCTCGCTTTTATGAGGTGAAAGGGACGTTTTCCATTTCAGCGGAACCGGCCTTTTCATGAGCCAGAAAAGAAATGGAAAGCTTTTTAGGGTTTATAGAAGCTTTTGCCATTCATGAAATATTACTTTGTTGCAATTATGCTCGATGGAAATGCTCATGAGGACACAAAAAGAGGGACAAGTATCCATCAAGGGGTTGTTTTTTAAGCATCATCCTTGCGACGGAATGTGACACAGTTCCGTTTATATAGAAATGTTGGATGTTCAAGTGAAAGGAAAAGTGAATCTCTTTGATATTTCAACTTTGAAGGACATGCGTGCGCTATCAAAAACTATATTGTGATAAACGGAAATTGTACTGGAGGAACATATCAATATGTTTTCCGTTTTTCCAAAATGTCTCATTCTCCTAGTTTCCGATTTAACCCTTTTGAGAAGCTGTACGGCTTAAGTCGTCCATAGATTTCCAATTTACTAGGAGGCTCCGCTAACGCTTCGCCAACCCCCTAGTATTGTTCGCAATCCTCATCGGTTTGCTTCGAAAAATCACTTCTCGCTTCGCTCGCTAAAAGGTAGGACACAATAACAATGTGTCCAAGTAACAATACTTTTTTAATTATATTACTAAAAACTTTAAAAGTTGAAATTGTAAATTTAAATTAATATTCATCTTGGCATCATTACATTTTTTCGCCATGAACGTCAATATAAAATCATTTAAAATAAATTCTTTTTAACTACAAATGAAAACAATGGTACCACTGGCAAGCCTACCATTATTTATTATTTTCCACGTTATTTTCACACCCTTCCCGCGTTTCAGTTAAATTTCTAACATTATTGGTAGTTTGTTTTGGCCATAATTGACGTTAAGCTTACTATAAATCTTGCCTACCAGAAGTGTGTGATTTACTGAGTTTTTACGTCATAAAAATGAAGCTCATAGAAATCTAGTTTTTAAAATTGCCAACAGATGGCACCACCTCAATTTTCCTTCATTTAAAGTTTGGAAAAGCGTTTTTCAAAACTTCTATTTTTTTTAATTTAATAAGGCTTATATTATTCCTAATTTAAGCTGACATCATCAAAATAATTATTTACCAATGAATTGAAGGGGTTAATCGTCAAAATGGCTTACATAATGGGAAAATAAAAATGCGGGCGCAACAGAATTTTGTAAACAAAGTAACTGTTGCCATTCCGCATAGAGAAAAACAGCGTTTTTCAATTACCGCGTAAGAGAATTATATATAAAGATATTTTTAATATAAAGTGTTTGTATGTTTCTTGGAAGCTATATATATTGAAATAATAAAAATTGAAAAATATATATAATATACATGCATTGGAAATATAAACAAAACGTTTTTTTAAAAGAAAACAACTTTACACTTTTGAAGTTTCGATAATCCGTCAGAGGGTTAAAATGGATTTCAAATAGATAGTTCGTGTCTATCAAAACAGCCTCATGGTTTAAGGAGTGTAATGTCAAACCCAAGCAAATAGCACCTTTTTGGATTCCTGACAAGGAAATCGTTACTTTTGTAGCTCCTCGTGTGGTCAACATCGATAAGAGCATAATTAAAGCATCATTTTTAGTCACAAAGCTACGAGAGAGTTAACATTTCATGTTTTCCTTACGGTTCACTTCCCTCTATGTGCACTCCTTGCTTCCTAACCGTTGTTTCGCGTCTTATGTTTTTGTAATGGTCGCTTTATTCTATGCATCATGCATCTTTTATCCTAAACCAATTTAAAGATGTCCCACGTTAAAATTATTTTATTATTAAATGAAAATAAAAAAAAACCGGTATAAGTTACTTAAACAGCAAAAAACTTCCAAATCAGATACAAAAAAAATGGGTATATTACGCACTTCTGGTTCCGAGATCCTTAATTGCTGCGCACTACTGAATAACCTTTTGTCCGCAATTACCAGAGGACTAAAAAAATAAACATCAAAGTGAAGTGTCAAACCCATTACAGGAAGTGCAAAGTAATGGTTGCAAATTCAAATCTTTTGTTACGGAATTAATTTGCTGTGACTGATTCTCACTGTACACAAAGGAAGGGTGTGCTCAAATTAGCAAGCTGTGGTCAAAAGGAAGAGACTCTAATCATTGCTCTCAAGCCTAATGATTCGAGTTAGATTGTGAATTCTATTCTAACACCTGACGATTAAAGTTTTTTAGACGCATTTGATGAGGGGAACTCCACCCTTGACACGCTTCTGTTATCGTTAAGAGTTTTGTGGAGGAAGCAGCGTATGTCGAAAGGTTATTGGTGATAGGTTTGAACTGCTAACAAGAAATAGATTTTTGCTGCGGAATGGATAACTGAAAGCAGTTATATAAAGATAGTTCTCTTTTTGTGCGTCTTTAAGTCTTTAAAGTCGGTCCTGGTCCAGGGGTCACTGGCAGAAACTGGCGCGACATATTTTTTTAAAAAAATATTTTAAGTCAAGTAAATCTACAGAAAATTAGTTTACGGGAATAAATGACCTACACTGTTAAAATGGATTATCATATTTGACGAAATTTTTGTCATTACCATTTTTTTACGAAACACACCCCGTTATATGCACCGATTAAATAGTTCACTAAATTTAGGAAATTCATGTTGTCGTCTTTTAAAAACGAAATTTATTTCTTCAAAAATGGAGGTGATTTTAAATAATATAATAATTCAATATCCACGAGCTTACCTCTCGTTCCAGAGTCCAACGCTCTATCCACTAGGCCAATAAGACTCGATTCAATGAGGGAGTTTCACGTGACGTATGAATAGGGAAACTTGCTGGTAGTTTCGATTTCTTCTCTGTAGCAGACAACTCTTCCCTTATTCATTGGGTCGCTATGATCCCTATTATGGAAAAGTTTGTTTAGAATATTCGTATTTGCCAAAGTGTCATCTTTTTATTCTAAATTAGAATATATTTAAATAGGGAAATACTTATCTTTTATTTGTTTTTAAATTTCCTATAACAACAAAATACAGAAAAATACTTTTATTTCAACACAAAAAATGCATCACATAGATGTGTAAAATTTATCAACAAATGCATAAAATAATGTGTAAGGTGCGAAAATGCATACAAACACTTCAATGTTATAACTTTTGGTAGGGTAGTTGTTTTAATCCCGAGTTTGTGCTTATGGCTTTCTATTTTAAATGTTAATAATTTTTAATATGATAAAATTTGGAAAATGTGAATTGTCAGCTATATTTTTCTTATATATTTACATATATACAAAAAATAAAAATGGTTCATTGAACTTTTGTTTATCAATATATGCTTTCTTACCAGACTTTGGAATTTTATGCATTTAAATATGTTACTCATTTCCAATGCATAAAGAAATATATCGCGAATAAAAAAGAATATATCACCATAAAAACCTAGTTAGTTGATTGCTAGAGAATTCAATAACTTACACATAAATCTGAAAAATCATCAATCCAAATTTCAATTCCCGATCTAACTCGATTAGCCTCCTCACTTTTTTTTATCGTTTAAATTATCCCCATTCACTTCTGGGCGTGAACACGGAAAGGCGTGTGAGAACAAAGAAAGGAAGTTCTCATGCCACCCCACAAACACCAATAAAAAAAATACTCAATTCTCCCACCCACCCCCGATCCGCAGACGATAGAGGTATAGCAACAATGCCCCTCTGCGGGTGGGGGGGCGAGCAGAGAGAGCTTCCGAAAAAGGCCGAATTAGATTAACGGTGCTTACGAAACAAATGAAGACAAGTCCGCTCGCAGGGGGTTGAACAGCGGGTAAAAAAAGCAACGGAAGCTGATACGCGGGGGGCGAAGTTAAAAAAGGTCGTATCTCAATTTCCTGGGTAGGCTACCACCCCCTATTGGATGGAGGGTGAGAGGGGGGGGGGGGCGGTACGATATACAGCTCTGGGAAAACAACCGGTAATGATTGGCAGGTAAGTGGTGTGTGTGTGGTGGATGTTTTGTCTGTTTGGGAGACAGTGTGGGGTCCATTTGTTTGTGGAAAGAGCTGAAGCAGCATCAGGAATTTCCGTAAAGAAGCATCATTTTCCACGATTAGAGTCTGGAATGGTCGTTTTGTTTGCAAATGCGTAAGTACATATGAAAGATGGATGGTTGGTGGTAATGGAAAAAGAGCCTTCACACGTAAACGGCAAAAACAAAAGTTGTTAAGAGCAATTTTTTCCAGTTAACTCCTTTTTCACCACTTATTTACTGGATAGTTCTCTCAGATAAGCTTGTTGTGCTTCAGAATATAAAATTTGAGGGTATGTGTTGGTAGAGTTGGAAAAAAAGAGTGTAATATGGGTTTTGCGTTCTTTTCTGTTAGGTTTGCATATCTTTTTCATTAACTGGAAATGTTATCGCAAATAAGCTTCCTCCGATTTGTCGAAAAGAAGGGGAGTTTCAACGAATTTCAATTTGCTGACAAAAAAAAATCTTTAAAGTAATTGTTTATATATTAACTTCTGAAAAAATAATCGAATGATTATTCGTTGGAAACGTTTTTCGGGTTTTTTACATCAAAGACTGTCACCACTTTAGCATGTTGGTATTCATTGCTGTAAGGTGCACTTATTTCTGTAAGCTCACTCCTTTCAGTGGCTCTCCCTTCAAGAGTGAGGCCTCCGTAGCCAAGATGTTAATATCGTTCAGCTACTAATCCGAGGATTGGTGGTTCGAACACGAGCGATGGACTTGACAAAGAAAAGTAAAAAAGTAGTGATCTTGTGATCGGAGGGTTGTCAGCTTCGCTACAAAAATACTAGACAAGTCGTCCAGAACATCGCAAAAATTAACGGCGTGTTTACGGGACTGGTGCACGATAAATCTAATCGGGTTCCAAAGTCCCGACGTCTATTGAAGGCATTGGGTGCCAGCTCAGGTGTTTCCTCGTCATCTGACGATGGTTCTAAAATAACGAGGTGCATGTATGAATGTGTGTCTGAATGTGTATGTGTTCCCGGGTCTTTCCTTCGAGATAGACCCCGAACCGTCGCCAATAGCCCACTGTGCAGCTCTAGTGCGACGTTATTTAACCAAACCAATCCTTCAAGAGTTCTCACTTCTTCCATACCTCGTTAACGTAAGGATATTTTAACTGAGTCAGATTCAACGTTCGTTAACCTGCTCAGTATATGGTGACTGAATAACAAAGGGTTCGAGCATGAATCGTATGGGCACGGGTTCGATTCCCAGCACGTGTGTAGCGATTTAATAATCGAATTGTCAAATTCGTTGATTTTGCGAACAAAAAATATCCTAATTGAATAAGGTAACTGGTACTCGTTAAATCTGGTCATGGTATCGTGGTCCGATGTCCTGACTCCTATTCAGGTTGGTCGGGTGCCAGCTATGGTATTGTCCTCGTCATCTGACCATTTCTCAAAAATACGAGACAGTGTTCCCGGGTCTTTCTTCGAGATAGACACTGAACCGTCGCCAATAGCCCAATGCATCTGTAGTACGACTTTAATTAAATTCATCATTCAAACGCTCCCATGCCTTTCTTTCGAGATAGACCCCGAACAGTCGCTAATACCCATATGTTCAGCTATAGTACGACGTTAATTACCCAAAACCAAACCAAACCAAACCACCAATCAACAACCAGTCATAAAATCACTGTTAGTTAGTTGGCTGTTAACGTCGAACTTGAGCTGCACAGTGTTGCTGTTGGCAACGGTTGTGCACGGTGCAGCGACGTTAACCTTCGAGCATGAATGGCCAGTAGTAGAGAGAATATGACGTCATCAGTGGTGGATTTACATAGGGGCTAAAGGGGGCTAAAGCCCCCCCCCCCCTTAGGCTGCAGCCAATTTTTTTTTGAAAAAATCATCAATAATTTATTTTTTTTAATTTGGAAAATAATGGCTAAGAGGGGCTATAGCCCCTCATATAGTTAGAGTTTTCAGGGAGTTGAGGAGAGGACCAAGTTTTATGGTTCTCTTTGGGGATTTGGGGATGGGAAGAGGACGGAGGGGGGGGGGGGGCTACGGGGCTGCGCGTCCGTCTTGTCGCACTATCAAGATAACGTGAGGATAACCTTGGACGCTGCAACTGCCCAGAAACACATTGCATGGACGGCAGTGGTGGATTTATACAGGGGCTAACAGGAGGTATAGCCCCCTGCTTAGCTTATAAATAAAAAAAAATCAAGAAGTAATGTTTTTTCTTTAAAAATTGTTCAGCAAAATAATAGCTATGAGCTTTTGCTTTGAGATCCACAGCTTCGCTTTGAGACCAACAGACCACCCATAGTTTACAAGGAGTCTTGGGGGGAAGATCAAGTTTTACGACTCTCTCTCTTTGGGGGTGACAGGGGCTACGCGACTTTTCGCCTTATTTCGTCTGTTCGCCTAAGATGACCTTGACACTGTTGCCCAGCAAATGCCCAGAAACAGCAAAACTGAAACCCTTTGTTGTATCATCCGAGTACGGTCATTCGTTAAAAGTTTTAAGGGAAGCGGGGAGATTCGCTGTAGTGGTCAGTGGATCTCAGACCCTGAGAGTGAAAGAGGGAAATAAAAATTCGTGTCGTCATGGTTAGTTTTGATGAGCGAAAACATAGGAAAAGGCGAATTCTATGCTATTGCTTCATTAATAGCTGGGTTAGATAGTCAAGTAATTTTTCTTTCTCTTGTGTTTTTATTCGTGTAATTTTATATATTTTAAGCGATGCAAAAAGAGAGACTGCAGTTGTAAATACTATTGGGTTTTATTCAAGTATTTTAATGAAGTAGTGATACCGGAATCACATTATCTTTGACAAACAATTCTTAACTTTTTATATGACAGTTGCTCTGTTTTAATTAGGAAGACCGAACCAAATATCTTTGAAACGTATTTTTTAAAAACATCAATTTTATGTGAATTGAAAATTAAATTCAAAGAACTTAACATGTTTAATGAGGATTTTTTTAAACTTAAATTTGACATGTATATAAGAAATATTGCACCATTTATGAAAAGCAAACAATCAAAACGTATTTTGTTAAATTAAATCAAAAAATTATATTATACATCACTGATTTCGCCACCGACTTTTCTATCTAACTAAGGTATTTTATTTGTCCAAAATACGTGTTGTCACATTTGAAATTAACTTGCTAACGTGAAATATGTCTATGTGAATTAGAAAAATTAATTTGAGTTTTCCTTATATTCGTTTCAAGTGACAATGAATTTTTTCTATTCGTATGTTAATAATTTGTCTGAGTTTGTGTGGATTGAAGCAAGTACTAATAACTGCTAGTTGGTATATTCTTATTAAAAGCGTAAAGTCTTCCTTTGCGCAGTTTAAGTAATTTATTATTTTGACAATCAACCTAACTATTTCAGTTCTTATCAAAATTTAAGTACAATGGTGATATTTCACATATCACCATTGTACTTAAATTTTCGTAATCTGCGAAATTTAATATTCTTCGAGAGATTTGGTGAGATGTTGTTTGTCTCTTGTTCTGTCAATTAACTCATGAATATTTATATTTACATGATTTCCACAACAACTAATTCATTGATAGAAGTATATTACTCATCAGTGGCGAAGATTGCTACCCATAATTTTAAATGGAGCTGAAGCCAATTTTAATTAAAGAAAAAATCATATGGGCTGGACAAAAACAAAATCTGGAACAAATCAATGAATATATATTTCCGAAATTAAAATCTCTATTATACAAAATTCAAATAAAAATAATTGATTGCACTGTTAGGGAGCATTTTTTTATTATGTCATAATATATTCCACCTTTTTGTACAACCACTTCTCTCTATGTTACTTAATTTTAAATTTATGCAGTTAAAAAATAGTAATTAAAACTTTCATTCTGTGCATTTTACAATACATTTTAACCCATTAGAAAGATATAGTGATTTCTATAAAAAGTTTCTTATCTCAAAGTTTGTATAAGGAATGTTTCAGGAACTTTTGCTACGTCTCGCAATCACCGAGACGCTTTTCCCTCGTGGCATACCACAGTCACGCATGATGGGCCCCTTCTCCAAGGGCGTGAGTCGTAATAAATAAACGGCCTCTTAAGATTCAAATAAGAGCAAATTAGACTTAAACAATAATTTTTGAAACATTTAATTTTATATTTTAAAACACAAAATTCAATTTATATTTAAACGTTAGTAAACAATTTTCAATATTTGTTATTTTCTTTGTGTACATTTTCACATGAAACTATTTTTGGTGTGCTTTTTTTTATGTTGTACTACTAATTTTTTTTGTATCTTACGTTTGCTTAAAAAAAAAAAAAATATTCTCAATAAATCGGTATAAAGAATTTCCGGCGCAAATTTTTTCGTTTTTCTAAATTGATAGGTAAATTCAGCTGCACGCATTATCTGTTCTTTCACGCAATATATATTGTAGGCAAATAGATTACTAAGCCAACTTTGGCAGCCCTGTAAGTTGTTGTGATGCAAATACTTAGTAAAATACATTGTTTAACTGTGTATATAAAGTTATAATATATATTCGATTTTTTTTATTATTTGTGAAATTAGAGCAAGTTTTTTTTTGTTGTTAAATTTAGGTTACATTCATTGGAAAATTTTGTTATGATACGAGAATCCCAAAATGACTACGCAAAAGGGAGTTGAGATAACAAAATTGACTGCTCGATGCAGGGACGGATTTAGGCATAGGCTACAGTCTAGGGGCCCGCACAACTCACCAATAATAATATAGATTACTGAAAAAATGGGTGTTTCAACACTTCGAAATTATGACAACGACTTGTTTGAAAATAAATCCCTTAGACAAAAAAAAAGTTATAAGTATACCAAACAAGTTCAAGTTTCTAAATAATTAGTAAATCAAACTAAATCCTAATGAAAATAATATTCTACAACATTTTTATGATGCAGAAAAATTCTATTTTTCTTCATGGATTTGTACAATGCAAAAATAACGTAGATATTCTTTTAAAATATGTGTTTAACTTGTGATAATTTAAAATGGCATTGTGTTACTATTTTTGGAAATCAGTTGTTATATATCACATCTTGCTCTACATCATCTACACAGTTATTCTGTGCATGGTGATACGGAAACAAGTGCAATATTTTATTGTAATTTTCATAAATTCCAAAATTACATTGCACATTGAAATTGTTGAATTATTCAACATAGTATTGGGATTTACAAAAAAAAAAAAAAAAACATTATATCCCAATTCTATTAAAACTGAAAAATTATTCAGTTTGCAAATTTTCAATTCTTACATTTCAAAAAATTTCCGATCTCCCCTCCCCATTTCGATTTACGAAGGAGTATTCCATACCACTAAATAGTTGTGGGTTCGCACCACATATATAGCATAGAGGTTCACTAACTCTAAATCTGGCTTGGTGGGAATACCCCTAGCAACTGCCCAAATGGTGAGCCAGTTGTTTATGAGCAGCGTGGTGCGCAAAAAATTTCCCTTTTTTATAATCAGAAGGCGTCGAGACAAAATTAATTCTTATATAAAATAAAGTACATTGCACCAGAATAAAACACAACAAAGTTGTTTCTTTACATTGGAGACATTTATCTCGCCAAGGTAACAAAATAAGATGTTTTAGGCGGAATTTACACATACCATTTAACGGCAATCGTCGAAAATAGGAATTTGTATATATATAACCTCTCCCCATGAAAAAAAATTAATTAGCCCCCCCCCCCTTTGGATGACCCTAGATCCGCCACTAGACGTCATAATCGTGAGGCAAACACCTCAGACCAAATCGCTACAAACACGTGACTTATTTTCAAAATTATGAATTAAAAAGTACTCGCGATTGGCTGATGATTTGGGAATTGTGCAACAGTGAAATTTTATGAATGGAATGACGTCATTAGTCGCGTGTTTGTAGCGATACATGTTGACCTCACTTTGATATCAGGGAGATGATATCCCGATGTTTGCTCTACTATGATAGATCCATGCTCGAAGACGTTAACAGCCAACTAACTATACAGTGACTTTGTGACTGGTTGTTTGATTATGGTTTGGTTTGAGGTAATTACGTCGTACTATAGCTGGCTATTGGTGATGGTTCAAGGTATATCTCGAAAGAAAGGCCCGGATGCGTTTGATTGATGCATCGAATTAAAGTCGTACTGCAGATGCCTAGTGGGATATTGGCGGCGGTTCGGTGTCTATCTCAAAAGAAAGATCCGGGAGCAATGCTTCGTATTTTTAAATCATGGTCATATGACGAGAACAATACCTGAGCTACTCAATAGACGTCACGACATTAGACTTTATGAATGTAATGATGAATTAAATTTATCATTTCTGCTACAATCTCTCCATCAAAAACCAGCGATATGGTTAAAAAATACGAGGCATCGCTCCCGTGTCTTTCCTTCGGGGAGTCCCAGTTGCTCCGTCGATAAGGCGTCCAGCTACTAATCAGAGGATTGGTGGTTCGAATCCGTGCGATGGACTTGACAAAGAAAAGTATAAAAGTAGTGATCTTGCGATTGCTTTTGGTTTGGTTTTGTTAATTAATGTCGCACTAGAGCTGCACAGTGGGCTATTGGCGACGGTTCGGGGTCAATCTCGAAGGAAAGACCCGGGAACACATACACATTCACACACACATTCATACATGCACCTCGTTATTTTAAAACCATGGTCAGATGACGAGGAAACACCTGAACTGGCACTCAACGCCTTCAATACACGTCAGTATAATTTGTTGGATATCCTGGACGACTTTCTAGTATTTTTGTAGCGAAGCTGGCAACCCTCCGATCGCAAGATCACTACTTTTTTACTTTTCGATTTCACGGATTCGAACCACCAATCCTCTGATTAATAGCTGAACGCCTTACCAACTGAGCAACTGGGGCTCGATCTTGCGATCGGAGGGTTGCCAGCTTCGCTACAAAAATACTAGAAAGTCTTCCAGAACATCCAACAAATTATACTGGCGTGTATACGGGACTGGTGCACGATAGATCTGATCGGGGTCCAATGTCCTAAGGTTGCGTCGGGTGCCAGCTCAGGTGTTATCCTCGTCATCTGACCATGGTTCAAAAATACGAGGCATCGTTCCCGGGTCTTTCCTTCGAGATAGGCCCCGAACCGTCGCCAATAGCCCACTGTGCAGCTCTAGTGCGACGTTATTCAAACAAACCAAACTTTCCTTCGGGATAGGCCCCGAACCGTCGTCAATGGCCCACTGTGCATCTGTAATGGACGTTAATTAACCAAACCAGCGTATCCTTACTGCCATCTTCCATTCCATGTCGTTTCCGAAAGGGCCACCTTGACCGGCCCAGTGTGCATCGGCGGGACAGGACACCGGATGGCCGGGGACATGTCGCCGAAGAAGTCGGAGGAAGGGCGGAGGTCTTTCGGTGGGCGCTGGGGCGTGAGCTAGCCCAAACAAAAGATGACGTGCCCACTTCCCGCGATAAACACCTAATTGGTATTTAGAGTGTCGCCCCTCTTTGCGACAGAGCACCACGCAACACCAGGGATCGTGTCTCTCCTCTGCCCGACGCGCTTTGGTGGGCTACTGACTGCAGAGATCCTAATCTGGGTATGTGGGATTCGATTTGACATGGATCAGTCATTTCAGGTATTACTGCCCTGAAGAAGATGGTTTGGTTTGGTTTGGTTAATTAACGTCGCACTAGAGCTGCACAGTGGGCTATTGGCGACGGTTCGGGGTCAATCTCGAAGGAAAGACCCGGGAACACATACACATTCACACAAACATTCATACATGCACCTCGTTATTTTAGAACCATGGTCAGATGACGAGGAAACACCTGAACTGGCACCCAACGCCTTCAATAGACGTCGGGACTTTGAAGAAGATGGACCTAGAAACCCTCGTGTAGAACTATAGGTTTTGGTAAAAGACGTGAATGTTTGAACTGGAGGTATCACAAATAGCCCATTGTGCATCTCTATTGCGACGATAATTCGGCAAACCAACAGAGGGATCCGTAGCCCCGAGGTACCGTCGTCAGCTAGCAACCAGAGGGTAGCGATTCTAAATAAGGTTGATATGAGAGACTTAACAGAAAATTTTAAAATGCAACTACCTCGTGATCGGAGGGTTGCCAGATTTGCTGAGAAGTAATACTATGTTTACTCGTTTTTCTACCCCAATAATCAAAATATTCATTAAATACCTGAAACCTTCGAGCATGGATCAGTCGTCCCACCTCCAATTCGATTCGCCTTGGGTTGCGCCTCGCATTCACAACGCGAGCATTACAGTGTGGAATGAGTAACAACATCAGATGCCTAGATTCTCATGCTTACAGTTTATAATATATTATAACTGTAACTGCAATCTTCATAACTCTTTTTATGAAAGTATAGAATTCAAAGTTAAAAAACTAAAAATTGAAGTAAAGTAAAATGGCACATTCTGTTTTTCTCAAAATTGCCTATGTATTTTAGGTTTCGAGCATGAATGGACTGTAGTAGAGCGAATATGACATCATCATCGTGATGCAAACATCTCAGACCTGATGGCACCAGACACGTGACTTCCTTTTAAAATTTATAAATGAAAAAACGTTCGCGATTGACTTGTGATTTGGAAATAACAGTAAATGTTTTCTTCATGAAGTACAGAATAATTTTATGAATGAACTAGAACAAATTTATGAATGGATTACGTAGTAAACCACGTGTCTGAGGCCATACATGTTGGCCTCACTTTGATTTTAGCAAGATTATAACCTTATGATTTCTCTACTATGAGGGATCATAACGTTATAATCGTCTTCTTATTATTATTATGATTAAATCCTGTCAAGAACCAGAACACATTCGACATGAGTATAATAAGAAATGATCATCTTAACACATAAATATATTTACATATTGCACAGCAAAAAGCTATTGCCTAATTTTTATTAATATTTTTACTCCAGCTATTTTTTTTTACTTTTCCCAGCAGTGCAATAACATTAAAAAAAAATAGCAACCACTCGAACCTCTGGTCACCTTTTTCTCTCTATGAGCAAAATCTGGTCGATTAAATCATTTGTTAGTTCTTGTAAGCCTTCAAAGGCGTAATAAGTGACGATCCTTAATAGTAAGTGATTTCATTTTCGTAAAAATCTTTCCAATTTGAGTAACCTTGTATTGAAGAGAACGAGCGTTGCAGAGCTAATAATTCTCTTTTTATTATTTCTATCTTTAGAAGACAGTGACATTTAATTTTTTTTCCTACCTTTGATTTCGTCATCTGACCATGATTCAAAAATACGAGGCATCATCCCCGGGTCTTTCCTTCGAGATAGGCCCTGAACCGTCGCCAATAGCCCCCAATGTGCAGCTCTAGTGCAATGTTAATTAACCAAACCAAATTTTCCTTTTATTATCTACCTAAAATTAAAAAATATTTAACTAGCAACTTAATTAATGAATCAAGTGTGAACGCAATATATAAAACTGAAATTTAAAAAAAAAAAAAAGGAATAAAATAGATTGGTTTGGTTAAAAAACGTCGCACTAGAGCTGCACATTGGGGGCCATTGGCGACGGTTCGGGGCCTATCTCGAAGGAAAGACCCGGGGACGATACGCCGTATTTTTGAACCATGGTCAGATGACGAGGACACCACTTGAGCTGGCAACCACGCCTTCAATAGGCGTCGGGACTTCGGACCCGATCAGATTTTTCGTGCACCCATCCCGTACACATGCCGGTATAATTTGTTAGATGTTATGGATGAATTTTTAGTATTTTTGTAGCAAAGCTGACCACCCTCCGACCGCAAGATTACTACTTTTTACTATTTTTTGTCGATTCCATCGTACGAGCTCAAACTAGAAATTCTCTGATTACCAACGGAACGCCCTTATTCACTGTGTTACTACTAGAGTCCCCAAATATAATAGAAAAGTATCAAGGAACAGACAGACATTTGCGGATTAAGCCTCTAATCACCCCTATTCTCTCAAATTTCCTTTTTTTTTTCTCTTTCTCTTTCTCTCTAGCGAGTCATCAGTACAACAAAAGGCACATCAAAGCTCGGCGGCAACAGGTGTAAAGCGCAGAGAGAGGCAGAGGAACCACAGTTGGCGAGACTTCCTAACAACCACTTACGGGCAGCACGCGCAAGGTGGTCACTTCGCTCTTTCTCTCCTTTTGGCGTTCATCTCATCGAGCCACATTAACGTTAGAAACAGCGCAACAAAAAATACAGTTTTATGGTTCAATCCATTTGTGCCGGGGAGGTCGGTAATGGAGGAACAGTTATTAGATAAAATTCATGAGGATTTTGTGTAATATCTTGAATCCTTTCACGACTAGGCGACAGATCAACCCTTTTGGCGACACACAGCTAGAAACATCATACTATGCTTTTAGAGTGATCGTGTTTGACACTATAACCTTCGAGCATGGATCCCTTGTATTAGAGGAGTCATGACGTCACTCTCTCTAACATCAAAGTGAAGCCAACATGTATAGCCTCAGACACGTGGTTAATTACGTCATTCAATTCATGAATATTCACTGTTACACATTTCCCAATTCATCAGCCAATCGCGAGTATTTTTTAATTCCCAATTTTGAAGAGATGGCACGTGATATGGTCCTTTCGCTCTGAGATGTGGGCTTCATGATTATGGCGTCATATTCTCTCTACTACAGACCATTCATGCTCGAAGACTATAACTCTGTAGCTAATAACGCGATTGACAAAAATTTGGCTTTGTTTGATAGTAAATTAGGCACATATTAGTGTAAAATTTTGAAATAAAGCAAAGTACGTTCGATGCGTGGATGGACGGTGACAGATGGAATAGCTTGTTTGTTTTCTTTCTGTTATCGAGGTTAGTTGAGGATCAATTTTATTTGTATAATCCACTGAAATGACGTTTCACGTAAAATGCTTCTGGCTTGCCTCCCATGCAGCTACACCAAATTTCTTTTATATTTACAACTATTTTAGGTTTTATGAATGTTATAAATTATGAAACATTGACTTTGAACGCTAATCCTTTTTGAGTTGAAAGTCTGGTTGGTTGGCGTTGATCTTTTCTGGAAATTTTTATGATAAAATATAGTCCAATAGCTTAAAACTAATAATCAATAACATACTTATCTGCTGTCTGACATAAGTAAATTTGTATCTTTTACTTTAGATTATTTTTAATTGTTAAAATACTTTTAATTACTTGTCCTTAATATCTTAAGGCACTGGGATGATAAATAAGATACAGTATTTATCGGTGTCAAAGATGGCCGATTTTGCTTCTTACATTTTGTTTCGCCTGAACAGGTGTTTGAAAAAAAAGAAGTTGCGCCTTCCCCCCTAAAAAAGTGCTTCAAATACGATATTGAGCTGGGCACTTCGAGCTTGGAATTATACGCTACACCTTGCACAGTAGGGGACAGCGGCCATACAAGAGAATATTTTTTCCAACAAGTAAACAGTGGAACTTACTTTCTTATTAGCATTATTAAGCGTTTAAAAATGTTTTTAACAAAATGTTATTGCATATGACTTACACAGATCATAGATGAAATCATTGTCTTCTACCTTGCATCCGGCACACGTCTTTTGTACCCGACGTAGACAGCTGAAGAACCTGATCCTCTATTAATTTTCTTAGGAAAAAGTGGCCTTGGTCAAATTGCCCTCTTCGAAATCATTCGATAAATGTAATTTTGTACCGGCCAAACAACTAACTACAGAATTTAATGGCCAGTGGTTAACGGCGTTCAGCTGGTAATCAGAGGAATGCTAGTTCGAGATCGTGCGATGGAATTGACAATAAAAAGTAAACAAGTAGTGATATTGCGATAGGAGGGTTGCCAGCTTCGCTACAGAAATTTTAAAAAGTCGTCCAGAACATCCAACAAATTATACTGGTATGTATACGGCTTTGGTTTGGTTAATTAACATCGCACTAGAGCTATACATTAGGCAATTGGCGACGGTTCGGGGCTTACCGAGATTGGTTTGGTTAAATAACGTCGCACTAGAGCTGCACAGCGGGCTATTGGCGACGGTTCGGGGCCTATCTCGATAGGAAAGACCCGGAAACGATGCCTCGTATTTTTGAACCATGGTCAGATGACAAGGACAACACCTGAGCTAGCACCCAACGCAACTTTAATAGGTGTCAGGGCATTGGATCCAGAGCCTCAGTTGGTAAGGCGTTCAGCTACTAATCAGAGGATTGGTGGTTCGAATCCGGGAAATGGACTTCACATAGAAAAGTAAAAAAGTAGTGATCTTGCGATCGGAGGGTTGCCAGCTTCGCTACAAAAATACTAGAAAGTCGTCCAGAATATCCAACAAATTATACTGGCGTGTATACGGGTTTGGTTTGGTTTTTGGTTTTTGTTAATTAACGTCGCACTAGAGCTGCACAGTGGGCTATTGGCGACGGTTCGGGGTCAATCTCGAAGGAAAGACCCGGGAACACATACACATTCACACACATTTATACATGCACCTCGTTATTTCAGAACCATGGGCGTGTATACGGGACTGGTGCACGATAAATCTGATCGGGGTCCAAAGTCCCGACGTCTATTGAAGGCGTTGGGTGCCAGTTCAGGTGTTCCCTCGTCATCTGACGATGGTTCTAAAATAACGAGGTGCAGGTATGAATGTGTGTGTGAATGTGTATGTGTTCCCGGGTCTTTCCTTCGAGATTGACCCCGAACCGTCGCCAATAGCCCACTGTGCAGCTCTAGTGCGACGTTATTTAAAAAAAAAAAAAAAAAAAAAAAAAAAAACATTGGATCCAACTGATGGATTTGACACAGAAAAGTAAAAATGTAGTGATCTTGCGATCGGAGGGTTGTCAGTGTCACTACAAAAATAGTAGGAAGCCGTCCAGAACATCCAACAAATTATACTGGAGTGTATACGGAACTGGTGCACGATAAATCTGATCGTGGTCCAATGTCCTTGCGCCTTCTGAGAGGTGCCAGCTCAGGTGTTGTTCTCGCCATCTGACCATGGTACGGGGCATTGTTTCCTTATCTTTCCTTCGAGATAGGCCCTTACTTTCGCCAATACCCCAATGTGCAGCTCTAGTGCGTCGTTATTTAACCAAACCAACCAGAACTTATTTCTTTCGTTTGGTTTGTTTTAATTAACGTCGCACTAGAGGTGCAAAGATGCCTCCGTGGCCCAGCGGCTAAAGGCGTCAGCTGGGAATCCGAGGATTCCTGGTTCGATCCTAGACGATGGACTTGACAAAGAAAAGTAAAAAAAGTAGTGATCTTGTGCTCGGAGGGTTGCCATCTTCGCTACAAAATACTAGAAAAGTCGTCCAGAACATCTGCAAAAATTAACGGCGTGTATATGGGACTGGTGCCCGATAAATCTGATCGGGGTCCAAAGTCCCGACGTCTATTGAAGGCGTTGGGTGCCAGTTCAGGTGTTTCCTCGTCATCTGACCATGGTTCTAAAATAACGAGGTGCATGTATGAATGTTTGTGTGAATGTGTATGTGTTCCCGGGTCTTTCCTTCGAGACAGACCCCGAACAGTCACCAATTGTCCACTGTGCAGCTCTAGTGCGATGTTAATTAACAAAACCAAACCTTCGAGATAGGCCCCGAACCGTCGCCAATACCGCACTGTGCGTCTCTAGTGCGACGTTAATTAACCAAAACCAAACCAAACCTTCGAGATAGGTCCCGAACTGTCGCCAATATACCACTGTGCAGCTCTAGTGCGACGTTAATTAAACAAACCGAGTAAGTGATCAGAACAGCTCCAAACTACAGCATGACATTGATTGCAAACTATCGGAATAGTTGATGCGTTTTTGGCGATGGAACAGTGGATGCGTTTGGCGATGGAACAGTGGATGCGTTTGGCAGCATCGCCAGGAGAGAAAATAGCCAGTGGCCACTTTGCCCGTCCTTTTTTCCTACATTCCCAGACAAGCATCAACCTCTTTTCACCCTTCAGTTCCGCTCCTGGATACTTCAATAAAATAGTTCGCTCTTCTGCTTGACAAATAATTCGCTTGGAAATATGCAATTTTACACCGCACTTTGGGCACGCATGTCGTCTTTCGCAACATCTTTATCTTTATTTTTCATCGAAGGCTTAACTCCAGGTCTTTTTGTCGAATCCCTTCCGAAATGTGCGTCCAACTAGGAAATTAACTGTCGCGTGCGCGCGACAGCACAATTAACACCCACAAAGCGGACTCTCATTGAGTTAACGAGTGAGTTAAATAATTCCCGTTTCAGCCATTTCAGGTTTGCCACAAATACTCACCCGGAACTTTCCAATTGCTGAACCGTCGAACCAATTGCCAAGCAAAAGCACTTATACAGGCATAAATAAAAATGAGCGCTGCCATTGTCGGGTGTGACATATTTTAATGAAACAACGACTTCAAGAAGAATGTGTGCTCGGTTTTTCCGCTACGTCAGTTTCGCGCCCGTTTTTCCCGAGATGAGGAGCGTGGTTTGGGGTGTGTGTCGATCGGAAGTAAACACTTTTTCCCGCGAGTTTGGTGAAAGTTAGTTCCTAACAAAACCGTCACGTGATGTGAACCGGTGCAAAGCGAATCGGAACTTCTGCTGTGGGTTTGTTTATTTTGCGCAGTTGTTGAAAATGGGTGAATTTAACTTAGTATGTATAGCCATTAACTTAGTATGTATCTTAGCCTTGTATGTCGCAGATTAGGTAAAAAATAAAGGGATTTGATTTTCGAATCTAGGAGACCTCATTGGTTAATTTATATCATAACAGTAAAATGTTTAATGGATAAACTCATTAATTTAAAGGATTTTTCAAAATTTCATAATTTTCTTTTGTTTTCATAGGTAGCAATAACAATCCATTATGGTGGTACTAAACGTTAAGCGACTTTTTCACTATATAAACCAAGTATAATTGGGTAATAAAATCATGTAAAAAGAAAGTTTATTATGCCAACATACATAAATCGTCAAGCCAAACAATGGTCATCGCCCAATATTTTTTGACAATCCTGTGCAATACTATATTGTTTTCATGGGCCTGTAAGAACACACTAAATAAAATTTCGAGAAATTAAACAAAAATGCGTTTATTTCCCTTCCTTTTGTACACATATTTAATTTTTTTTGTCTATTATACAAAAATACATTTATTTTAAATATATTTTTATTTATTTTTCTTGTAAGGAATGCATGAATTTAACATTGTCTTCTTCGAAGGTAGAAAACCGCGGTAATAGTTAATACAATTTAAAAACGGTTTTGAAATGTATATGATATTCAAAATAATAATTAATAATTCAAAATAATATTTAATAATTCAAAATAATAATTAATAATTCAAAATAATAGTTCAAAATAATATTTAATAATTCAAAATAATATTTAATAATTCAAAATAATAATTATAATTCAAAATAATAATTATAATTCATATAATAATTAATAATTCAAAATTCAAAATAATACTTAATAATTCAAATTTCAAATTAATAATTAATAATTCAAAATAATAATTAATAATTCAAAATAATAATTGATAATTCAAAACAATAATTAATAATTCAAAATAATAACACTTCCAAATTTACTTTTAAAAGGTTTATAAGAAAATAATCATGACATTGTGTAAATATTTGCACAATGTACAATATTAAACCTATACAAGAAATGTGCAATTTAAAGTTACACAAAAAAACTTACAATTTAAAGCGCTATTTTTAAACATAATACCAGAGTTGTAAACCAAAAAAAATCAAAGAACAGAAAACATATTATTTATTAGAAAGAAAATTATCTTAAGATTCAAATTAGCACCATCATTTCCACGTTTCAGTTACTATTCCTCTTGAAAAGAAATATCAAAGCAGCATAACTCTCAAAGTTATAAATTTTATTTTTAAAGTGATATAAAAAAACACATTTTTTTTTCAGTTCAATGATTCCATATACTATGCTCATAATATTTAACAACGAGAAATTCACAACCCTGTTAAAAGTGAATAACACAACATCCGAAATGCCCGTGTCTAAAACGTAGTTAAGACGTCATAAAAACTACTTAGAACATTCCAAGATTTCCTCCCCATATAAGATTTATACTTGGGTAATGATCAGTTTAGGTACACTGTAGCATATTTTGTGAAGGGAAGAAAAAGTAGCAGCATATGGCATTGCTTTCTAATAGCATCTGTCACTAGATCCAGGTGTGAGATTCTTAATGATGTGCTGTAGGACCATTGGGGACCATTATGGAGTTTAAATGTGTATAGTTTTGATTCGTTTTAATATAAAAGAAAGTGGATATTTTCTGTGCACTTAGGTAGCTTTTCGTTTTGGATTTGACGTCTTGTTTAGAGATGAGTGCACGAAAATGATTCTTTTTTTTTAGTTTAAAGCAGTTGTAATTGAATCTTCTTACAATTCAGGTATGAAAGTTTCAATTTTAGAATTGTTTCTTTTAGGAAATTTACATTAATCAGAACTGACATGTCATAATGAAACTCAACTTCAATGACGTTCTATCTCAAATAAATCTTAAATTTCGGTATTTTTCTTTCTGGTTGTTGACAATTGCTTTTAATTTGTTTATGACAATCAATGACTTAGAATTGAGTATGCAGATTATTATAAAAATGGTTGGGGGCTTCATTTGCATACGTAGAATGGTACGCAATTTAAATAGTGTAATATTTAACTCTTCTGGATGAAAATATATTTTTTAAAAATCCGCATATTGTACATTAACAAATTATAGCAAAGTGTGTTATAGTATATATACTATATGTAACATATGTAGTATGGTACGGTATGGTATGGTATGGTATGGTATGCTATTCTATGGTATGGTATGGTATGGTATGGTATGGTATGGTATGGTATGGTATGGTATGGTATGGTATGGTATGGTATGGTATGGTATGGTATG
Source organism: Troglohyphantes excavatus (assembly GCA_963932185.1). Classification (NCBI taxonomy): domain Eukaryota; kingdom Metazoa; phylum Arthropoda; class Arachnida; order Araneae; family Linyphiidae; genus Troglohyphantes; species Troglohyphantes excavatus. The sequence goes on from OZ010674.1 coordinate 22,457,913, forward strand.
GTATGGTATAAGTGTATTTATAGTATATGTAAGTATAGTTATAGTATAAGTGTAATACATAAATGGCTTTCAGGCTAAGTCTACTTAGTTGAAATAACGTGCTTTATATTACAGGTCATTCATTATAAAAACAATTAATAGAGCCCAATAAAAAAATAACGAACTAGCAATCTGTAAAGTATTCCCTTATCTAACGCTATTTATGTCGTATTTTTAAGTTTGGATACATCTAACCTACATTAAATTCAAATTTCTCATTAACACAATGACTGTTTTTAATGAATTATATAGCCATAACTTTAGTATTTTTATTTATTTGAATTAACAGTCAAGCAATGAATGATACTCACAAATTACTATAAATTGCCCAATTATCATAACAAATTTTCAAAAACCAGTTTGCTTTAAGTTCACATTTGTATCTGCTGTGTTATTAGTATTTATTCGTTTAGAGGCATTTTTCCTACGCTCAAATAACGATATTCTTATGAAAAAGTCATTTGCTTTCTCTGGAATAGAGACGATTCATGTTGCGAAAGCGAAGGTATTATGCTGTTCAAATATTTACACGAATCATTGTGTTGCTTTGATGCATTTTGTAATAAAATGCTAATGGCTATTGCAAAGTTATTAAAGTGCAATTACTGTGAATTTTCTACGCTGTAGCAATGGAATTGCGTTGGTAATAACATACTTTTTGGGTTTACAAATTGGACTGTAAAGACACACAAAATTGTTGGAATAAGCTATCAAAGAGGAAATGACTGTCCCTTTTGAAGTTTAAGATAAATTCGTGTACAAAAAAAATCTCCTTGAGAATGTTATTAAAATAAATGCAAAAAGTGAAAATACCTACGCCAAAATTACATTCAATTATTTATTCCTAAAAATACATTTTTTGCGTGTCAATAACATTTTTATTTTTAACTGAATTATTGATTCTATCAGTATACTACTTATTTTTGTATGTTGGTGCATAACTTCTGTTTTAAATAGGATAATTGGATACTATTTTTTTAATGGATATAGAATGTATCTATATTGGGTACATTTTCGGTTTTCTAGTATTTTACTGTTTTTAACATTTTGATAAAAATTCACATTTTTATCATTTACTCCACTTTGGAAAATTTTAATTGTCGGCACAGAAATATCCACGCTCAATTAAATTGTAATCATCTGGCATTTACTCAATTGGAATCGCAATATAGCGGAATTTGAATCACTTTCTTCTATTGCGTTGTTTTATGCATTTATGACACTTAACAATGTTATATATCCGTAATTTATGGAACCCGATATGTTTAAAACATTTTCCCTATTACGGAAAAAAACGAGAGTAAAATAAGAAAGGATAAGAGAGAAGATAAGAGCTTAAAAAAAAGAGTTGCCTTCTTCTAAATGAAAATTTAAAAAGAAGACATAAAATAGTAAAATGAAAACGTCTTCAAGAAAAGTCTACAAAATAACACAAAAAATAGTTTTTGAACAAGTTTTAAAAATATAAATATATAATATTAATTTTATTCATATTACCACTCTTTAAAATTTTTTTCAATTTGTGAAAAAGCATATAATAAATATTGGGGTAAATTTAAAACAAAATACTAATAACCATAAAATTATTATTAAATATAAAAAAAATAATATTTGGTATAACTTTGCAAATTTTTATTGAAGTCAGATTTTTTAAAAGTGTATATTATTATCAAAAGTAACGACTTTGATATGAACCAATTATATATTATTTTTGCTCACTTTCAATGAATTGTATTGTTCAACTGTTATTCACCTATTGTCTCTATGTTATTCGATTGAGATTGTTCATTGTTGAAGTGTTCATTATTCCCAATTATACGTGCTAAGTTTTGATATAATAAATAAAAGGAATAAATAAAAAAATACTCTACAGTTTCTAAAGATTAGTAACTTTAGATTATAATTGAAGCTAAACATTAAAGGATCTAAACACCCTGTTTATCTCAAGTGAAAAAAAATCAAATAAAAAGGTCATTAGCATTTGTTATTCAACAATACCTTTCTACATACCTGAAAAGAGCACACCGCAAACCCCTTAAAAAAAACTCATCTCAACCCAAAACAATTATTTACCATCATAAAAATCCCCAACGCTTTCCCACGAACCTCTCTCTCAGACAATACCCAAAGAACCATCCCAGCAGCCGAAGAAAAAAAAATCCATTGCCATCTTCCAAGATATAAAAATTAAGCAAATAAAAAAAAAGGCTGGAACAGAAGCAGTCCCCACTAACTGGCTGATTTGCAAGAAGAAAAATCACTTTTCCCCAAAAGCCACCTCGCAGTCATATGACCCCTCGGAAGAAGACCAGCGATCCTCTTCCAACTGTCATAATGAACTGCATTTATCCACTCTGGATTACGATGGTTAGGAAGTCTCTTTCCGAAATAAGAGGGTTCACAAGACCCAACCTTCCGGGCGCAAGTGTGAATGGCGAGAAAAGAATAAACGTTTTAGGGCCCATTTTAAATTGCCCCCTGTGCATCGTGACTTCACTGCTCGAAATGGAATGAGCGATCCACCCTGTAATTTGGGGCCGCCGTCTTTAGCTACTGCAACGGGAGCGATTGTTGGTGGATTTTTATTCATTTTTTTTTTATATTTTATTGATGTGTATTGTTGTGGAGGCCAATTTAAGAAAAGTTTATATTCGCTTGGCTCTATGCGAATCTTGGTAATAAATCAAAATGATGACCTTTATTATTATTCTGCTTGTTCGGGCAACTGGATGGGAAATGCCAGTGATGGTTTGGCATTGCGATATTCTGCATTTCAGATTTGTTAACTTTCACATGTCAAGGAATATATTTCTGGCAATAAAATCCCAAAAGACATAATTTTCGGATACACAAATATTTTTATTCCTCCAAGACAAAATATCTTTAATTTCAAAGTAAAAAAAAATATTTAAAAAGAAACTCAAATGGGGCTGCGCTAGGGTTAAAGGCGGGGGCGGAGATTCTGACACAGATTCTGACAATGTGCTTCGACACTTTTATGATCTCAGAAGGGGCTTCTTCACATTCTAAAATAAAAAAGGTTTTTAAAAATGAATACCTGAACATACTCGTATTGTTTGAGTACAATTGCATCGTAAATGAGCAATGACGTACTCAAATTTAAGTATAAGTACTTTCTCAAAAATGAGCTGTGTGATTTAATATTGCTAATCTCAGCTTCTGTTCAAGTCATTTTAACAAAGCGACCTGACACACTTAAAATAGTTGCTCAGAAGACGGTTTTTCCACGTTGTTTGATGTCGATTACTTAAATAGAAACTGGGTTATTGTCTTACTTCCAATTCTTTTGGCACAACTTTTTACCATTTGTATCTGTTTATATAACTTCTTCTTGTCTGCTGATATGTTGTACAATCAATACTTTTATAATTCAGTACTTAACCATTATATCATTTATTTATTAGCAACTTAATAAATCCTAGTTATTTAATAATTTTGACATTTAATCAATTTTATAAATTTGAGTATTTAATAAATTATATATATGTAAATTCATTTTTTATTAATTCAACCTTTTGTATTTTTACTACGAGTAAACATTCACTATTATAACTTTTGTTCTATACTTGTTCTTGTAACTATTGCAACTTTTGTTCAACTAATCAAAACTACAAACTAAACATTTTATATTCAAAATGGAGTTGGGGAAGGGATATGTAAAAAGTTTTAAGAACCGCTGTGTTAATTCATTATCTATGCACTACAATAGCCTCAATTAAGTTTTGCAAAAAAATTTCTCAAATCTTGGATATTTTTGTTTAATACACTATGTAAAACACTACCCAATTAAGTACTTAACTGTTAAGTACTTAATAAATTAAATACTTCATTACTCATAATAACTATGATTATGTACTTATTCAAATATATACTTGTCCCGAACTGTAAAATCAAATTTTTCTAATAAAATTCGAATAGTAATAATGATAATATTAATGATAATATAAAATAAAAATAACTTTATTTTTAGTATACAGTTTAGTATAAGTTGTGAATTTTACATTAAAGTTTCAGTTCGGAAATATGTGGCAATTTTTTTGAAGAGATATTTGAAACCAATTAAGAAATAAACAAGTATATAGAGAAAAGATTTTATTAATAAGCCATCAAAATCACTACCTAATTCAATTATATAGCCAACCTATCATCTTTATCGTCATACTTCTAAACTATAGACATTATTTTTTTTAAATTCCACCACTCAGATTTCCGTTATTTTTCCTTCTTTGAAATAATTTTTTTTGAAGGAAAAAAACAATTTTGACGCTCCATTGCCTTCCATGAAGAAAAAAAGAACAAATGGTATCGTTCTTACGAGAAATCCGTTTTGAGGTTTAGATTCCGGTAATGATATTTTAAAGAAGTTTGAAAAATCCTCTTTTAAAAAACTTTGCCAAACTTCTTTGGCAAATACGACTTTAAAGATCGCAAGATATTATGTGGTAATATGAAATCTTTTCTGTTGCCAAATGCTTTTTATTTTCCTTTTGGAAAACCAAAATGAAACATTTTTGTACAATCGTAAAGTACCATAATATACAGAAAAAATGTAAACATAATGCAACAATAACAATCATCAAGATATAAATATTAAAAAAAAAATTGAGTCTACGCTGTTTGGGAAATATCCGTTTTACTGCAGACAATTTTTCACCGAAAATAGAATTGTTCATTACATACACCAGACATGAAGTAAATAAATGGCAGCTTCTGTGCAATTTGTTGTTAATTTAAAATACTCCAAATCTTAAAACAATTATTCATAAGAAAGGAACGATTATTTTAGCGAAAAATTCGGGTAGGTACAGGCAGAACTGTATTGTAAGGTTTGGTTCATGAACACTTTTAGGCAAAAATGGCCAGTCTGGTTAACGCGGTATACTTTCCTCTACACGATAGTAGGTCATTTGACCCTAAAGGTTAACTCCCTTTGCAGTTGAGGCGGAAGCGCATACTGCTTCCAAAGGCGACATTCCTCCCCCCGCCACCACCCCCGCGATGTAAAGGTCAGATGAGGAAAGGGTTAACAAACAACCTGGTCGCGTCTCCCACTTTCTTCTATACTATGGTATGCTATTTATCTCTATGGCCTGATTCCCATAGAGTTATGAGGGTAAAATCGTGAAAAGCGACATTCCCACACGCGGTACAAAAGACAGAGGGCGGAATGCGTTAATAATTGGCCTGGTCGACGCAGCCCATCTTCCTCGGCACAATAACGTTGTGCATGCTACGCTAGTACTTTAACCGTCGATCTAAAGCAATTGATTGAGCAAGTATCCGATATTTGAAGGCATACCATCCCAGTATCCTCTTCTAAGTTAATTGGATGGGGAAATGAATGAATGGCAACCGTAAAGCATATCATGTGTGTGAAGAGGAGCAGGTCGCTGTGGATATTGTGGTTGTAGAAATTGTGTTCTGACCAGGATCAATTTTGCAGTGTTGTGTATTTGTCGAACTCTCGGAATCAAACCTGAGACGTTGTGCAAGCTTCGCCAATACTTTTACAATCGATTTAAAGCAATCGCTCGAACCCGAGTAAAAGTATCAGGTAATTGAAGGGACCACCAAACTTTCTTTTATAATAGTCCTGTATATTGCAAAAGTGGGCGTAAATGTAATAAATGAAATATTATTTTGAAAAGTATATTTTGAAATGAGAATTCTTCACCCATTGCCTTTCCTCATAGTCGAACCCCCAACTCTGCAGCAGACAAATGTTCGATTCGTGCAGAAATTGTTTGAAAAACGAACATACACGTATGAGCAAATACACTCATTTTCGCAATGAAATTTTAGCACGCCGAGGATGACAACGCATGTGAGCCACCCATACCGAAAAGCAAACTTCCCTGTTACTTAAGCTTTTCCTCGTCCTGCAAATGGGGACAAAGAGCGTCAATTGAATTCTAGAAAAGAGACTCAAACGCAAAAATTAAATCAGTGATATTTTCTGGTTAAGGAAATGACTTTGTATCAAAGGTTCGCAAAAAACTTTTGACACGCGATGTTTGCTTTTGAAATTTCACAAAAACGCTTCAACTGATTGTTGACTATTACTCAATGAATCCATTGGTTGATACAATTCAATTGCGACTGCATATTCGCAGTTGTTCAAATATTAATTTCAATATCTTGGGTTTCATAAATGAATTTATTATTTTTATTTTATCGTTTTATGTGAATTAATAGAAGATTATATAAAACTTGAAAATACAAACTGACAATATATTGGAAGCGTCAAATTGTTCTTTAAACGGTTTGCCGCATTATTTATAGCTATACACTGTAAAAAAACAAGCTACTTAAAAATGAGTACCTGAACATACTCGTTTTTCTTTGAGTACAATTGTGTCGTAAATGAGCGATGGCGTACAAGAATTTAAGTAATCGTACTTTCTCAGAAATGAGCAGTGTGATTTAATATTGCTAATCTCGGCTTCTGTTTAAGCCACCTGACAAACTTAAAAAAGTTGTTCAGAAGATAATTATCCACATTATATAATATCTATGGCTTAAATGGAAAGTGAGTTATTACAACTCAACTTATACTTACCATTCTTTTGGAACACCTTTTTAACATTTCTTCTGTTTATAACTTCTTCAAGTCGCCCTGGTAGTTTAACGGATAAGACACTGGACTGTGGTGCCTGAGGATATGGGTTCGATTCCCGATAAGTCTTGGTTGTCATTGTTGATATTTATTGAAAGTGATTTATGAATACATCTTATGTAGGCAACCAGGTGGTCTTTTTATTTGTTTGTACTCATTTTTGAGTAAATTTTTTTTCAAAAATTAAACTTATGTCTTCGGAGCTATGATAAGCATCAAATGTACTCAAAAATTAGTACATTTTACTTATTTTTGAGTTCCTATTTTTAACAGTGTAGCTGTTATTCCCCTTTTTGCTACTAGGAAGACTAACTTATCTGGTTAACCAAAGACATTTTTATGCAAAACAAGCTGAAATGAGGCTACAGCTACAATTTATCTCTGCAACTCAACAACTGGAACTAGGGCGTTCCAGAAAAAAAAAATGTGATTGTATCATAATATATTTTTAACCAAAAAAAAAGGAGAGGAGGTGTTAGAATTTTTTTAATGAAGGTTACAATTTTAACGTAAGTCATTACAAACCACCGCGCGTTCAAATTATATAACTCGTCCTTTAAATTAACATAATGGACAAATGGCATGAATTGTCAGAGTGAATATTGTAAATTTTGCGGGAATTTGCAAGTTTCAGAAAAAAATGGATTTGCACTAGGGAATATTTGGGAGCTATTAGATTGTACCAATTTTGTTGGGTATTGAACTGGCAGTTGGTCGTCAAAATATGTATTTGAATAAAAAAAATACTTTCCGAACATCGAGTTTTGCTTTAAATATTTATACTTTTATTATTATGCTTTAAATAGTTATACAAGTACAGTAAAAAAGCAAAAAATCACCTATGTAAAGAAATGACTGTCTTGATGTTAATTAAATGATTAAATGTACACAGTTTAATTATAATTTATTCAAGTTTACATTTAAAAAAATATAAGTAGTAAAAAAATTAGTAGAAGGACTGCTATATTTTACGGTAAAGTATAAAATGATCGCTAGATGGCGCTACCTAAGTTTTATACCTTTCTACCTAAGCCATGACCTAAGCTCTCATAAAAGACCTAATCCGTGACCTTCAAAAACCGTCAAACGTGATCTAAGCCGTCTAAGATAAAATTTAGAACTAGCTCTAAGCTATAGCAATGTTTGAATCAACAATTTAAAAAATAAAAATCGATTTCGCACCACAAAAATTAATGAGTTTTCGAAAATTGCTTTTTGTATTCCTCTAATTAAATTGAACAAATAGGATATATTTTGAAAAGTTAGTTTTATATAAAAAAGGAGGGGCCAATCAATTATTAGGTTAATTAGTAATTCATTTATAGAAAAGGGCAAATTTTTTATTTTCAGATAATTTGCCCTTTTCTATAAATGAACTACTAACTATAGCTATAATATATATACTTATTTCTTGAAATTTTATAATTAATAAATTTAATTTTATATTTAACAGTGTACACATATTGTATATCCTGTCATGCTCAGATTAAAACTTCTTGAAAAAGAATTTTGTCTCAATACTTAAATTCGAAATAAGTAAAATGTACTCATTTTTGATTACTTTCGATACTTATCATAGCTCCGAATACATAAGTTTCATTTTTGAAAAAGACATGTACTAAAAAATTAATAAAAAGAGCAGTTGCTTGCTTGCATAGGCTGCCTTCATAAATCACTGTCAATAAATTTCAACGGAACATACCGGGAATCGAATACAATCCGTCTACTTGATGTCGTCCGCACTGAAATCCTTATCCTGGGCCTTATCCGTTGTACTACCAGACCCTTGACGAGAGCGACCGGAAGAAGTTATAAATAGAAGTAATATTAAAAAGACGTTGCAAAGGTATGGAAAGTAATATAATTTGAGTTGTAATAACACAGTTTCCATTTAAGCAATCAACATCAAATAATGTGGAAAACCTTCTTCTGATTCATTTTAAGTTTGTCAGGTCGCTTTGTTAAAATCGCTTGAAGAGATGAGGATACTAGCAATATTAAACTAAACTGCTCATTTTTGCAAAAATACGGTTGCTTAAATTTGAATACATCATCGCTCATTTACGATGCAATTGTACTCAAAGAAAAACGAGTACGTCCATGTACTCATTTTTAAGCATATTTTTTTACTGTGTACATTCCATAGCAGTAACGTACGCCATTCCTTACCCAGACCACCCAGCTAGACCGTTTTGACAGACGTGCAAACATGCGGACACATCACTTTGTCCACTTTCCGAAAGTTAAATGTCGCGAACTGTCCCACCCGAGTGGTGGTCAGGGGACCACCTAGGTCGAAGAATGGAGCGACACACAACAATTTTACAAGGGTCAAAGCATCGGCCCTGTGTCTTAAAAGACCCCCGAAACCACTGCAGCGGCCGTTCATCCATTACCTGCCCAATGAAGGTAAGCGATGGTGACAATTTTCGACGACAAATGGCAACCCGATAACAAAGATCCATTCTAGTGGGTTTACTCAGTAACTGGAACTCCTCGGAGTGAAAGTGACAAAAGTGAAAGTAAAGCTACTGCAAATGGATTAGTTCTTGTAAGTTCTTCTGTACGTGGGGGGTGGTAATGTTTCTTGACAATTAGGATGGCGAACAGCAGAAGTTGGCTGTTGACCGATCGGAAGGTGAATGTCAAGAAATTGTCCCAATTCACTATATATATATATATATATATATATATATATATATATATATATATATATATATATATATATATTATAAATTCACATTTTGTAAATATATACTATCACAATGGTTGTTTTCTGCTCATTAATTTTGATTCAGAGGCCTACATTTTCCACAGGATAAATATTATAAAAATGGTTAAAATGTCAAATAAACAACTTGATCCTCCTTCACATTTTTCAATAAAATTCTTAGAAACGCATCTATTGAACAATATCAATTTCTTTCATCACTTTTTATACAGAAAACCTTGTATTATCGGGGCAAATCAATTTTTTTTTACAAAATACTTTCCCCCCCCCCCCCCCCCCCCCACCCTTTTTTTTTTCTAAAAAATACTTATTAAAAAACATTTGTTTTCAATCTATATATATAAATGCGAAAAACCCACTCATCACTCATCACTAATTCTCCAACTTCCCGTATACCTATGAAGATGAAATTTGGCAAATTTGTTCCTTATACCTTAAATAGGAAAAGTAAGCTATTTTTGTTCCGATCGAACGGATTTAAGGGGTTGTAAAACCCCTTTTTCGAAACTTCTCCATAGGATTAACATGGAGAACATGTAACAATGCAAAATATAACATTTAAACAATGGAAATTTTTAATATTATGTAACGTACGAGGAGCATTCTGATTGGATGATGACTAAATATCGCCAAAATGTCGCCAAATAAGTAAAAACTGTCGCCAAATAACTAAAAACTGTCGCCAAATTAATAAACTTCGCCAAATAAATTAAAATTTCACCGAATGAATAAAACATTTCGCCAAATTAATAAAATATCGCCAAATGAACTAAAATATGATCATATATGTAAAAATAACATAATAATGGCAAAATTAGTGTCAAAAAATTATAAAATATATGTCAAAATGGTGAAAATATGATTGGATAACGGGATATTCCGTACTACAACAACTATGAAAATTAAATTTGGCATGGAGCAAGGCATTTTAAGCCAAAATTGCTCACTAAGAAAGGATGTTCATTTTCAAAAATTCAAACTCTAACTGCCAAAAGTAAAAATCCTTGCCACTTATCCACTGACTCATCACTAATTTTATAACTTTCTGTATACCCAAGAAGATGAATTTTGACAGAGTTGTTACTTATATCTTACACAGAAAAGTAATCTATGTTGTAGGTAGAAGCAATTCTGTACCGTAATAATTGGTTCATGAATACTTTGGACCCTACGTGGTAGAAAGGTCAGAGTGTATAAATGGTCAATCTGATTGACGCGGCCTACCTTCCTCTACTCCATGTTATGTCATTTATCCACGAAGGCTGATTTTCCATAGAATTATTGGAGTGGAAGTGTATACTGCCTGTCATCAAGGGTGACATTTTCCTTCATGCGGTATAAAGATCAGAGGGTAAAATGGGTTAACAAACGACCTGATCGACGCGACTCACTTTCCTATACCATGGTAGGTCATTTATGGCCCATAACACGATTCCCCTGGGAGTAATGTGAACGAAATAGCCTGCAGTTAAGGGCAATATTCCCTTCACGGTCAGCGGCGGAATGGGTTAATAATCGGCTTGATCGATGCGGCCTACCTTTCTTTATATGAAGGTATGCCTATACGAGTAGTTATGTGGCGGAATCAAAAACTGTTGTCAGAGGGGGATTGGGTTTGCGTAAATCTTCTGTAGTAGTGGGTAGGGGATTGATACGATTTTTTTTAAAAAATTGATTTGAAGTTCAATGAAGTAAAAAATATGATTTATTTTTTATTTAAAAAAGTTAAATATTTAAAAAGTGCGGGGACAAAATCTAAAAAAAGTGCGGGGACAAAATCTAAAAAAAGTGCTGGGGAACCATCCCTCCTCGCTTATTGATAAGGTTTACCGTACAAAAGAAAAAATATGAAAATCTTGAATTTGGCAAATGAACCTTTTATAATTCTTTTTCGTTTTTTTTTCTTCTTATATTTTCACCAATTTGTGAAACTTAACGACAAATGTTGACATAGGTGTCTAATAAAACTTTTTCAGATAATTTTTATTAACATTTATAAGAGTTCTTCACGTTTAAATCTTTGGGATGTTGCTAAAGGTTAAAATATGGATGGTGATCAACGGGAGTAATGCATATATATCCACGTTATTGTGTAGACAACTTCATATTAGCAATCTTTCCAGTTCTTGCAGGACCTTGCCAATAAAATTTCGTTTCAAATTAGTACTTTTAATACTGTGGTTCCCCCTCATGGGTGACAAATTAAGAACATTGTTTATTTCGCTATAAATATTGTATTTGTATCAATTTTGTAATTTATTTTTTTCCCGTGCGTAGAACGGGTATTTCAGCTAGTGTAATATATATATATACACACGCAAACACACACACATATTTGATTTAGTTTGAAAATAATGCTGTGGTTTGTTCAAACTTCCGTAAAATCAAAATACATTTAATTATGAGAATACCAATTCAATTTCATTTTAACACACAAACTCAAAAAAATCTTAAACTTTTTGAGCGTTCATCTGATACTGGATATGCGAAGCTCCAAAAATTTACATTTGGCGAGTTTTAGCCAAATCTGGCGACGCTCTTCATTATCTTTATCCAACGAAGAGGGAAGAACGGGGAGGTGGGAAGCGTAAGTGAGAAGAAAGATGAATGCACACCTGTGGGAATATGCATCGTTATTATTATTCTACAAGAATGTCACTTTGTAGCATGCAATTTTAGATTTTTAAGCCTTTTGAGTCAATCCTTCTTTGATGTGAACTTTGGCTCGAAAGCAATAACTGAACGTGAGAAAAAATTGTTATGGTTTTGAAATGCTGTTAACGGAAGATTTGATCCATACGTTTAACCAAAGCAATAATTTGTCATTTGCATCTCCGCTGTAGGTCTCTGAGAGAACAGTTGAGTCTGCATGTCAGCAGCGACAGAGACCATCCCAAGCTTTCCGCGCCAAATCTTTAAGAATGTCACACTTTCAAAATTCTCTACTATATGCTCTGATCAAATTTTTCGTCAAAAATAATAATCGTAAGAAACATTTCCGTAATTTTTTCTTTTTAGAAAATTTGCGAACTGACAAAGTATTTCGCTATTTTTGGCAGTTTGCAACGTCCTTTTTGATGAAAAATTTATTCGAAATATATTTAATGACACATCATCAAAATTGAGTATCCATTTTTAACAGTATACAGTATGTGATCTAATAATTACAAATTAAATTTTATCCAGATTTAACATATGTCAAATTTACATCTACATAAGTTCCATTGTTTCACCTGTCAATAAGATCACCTTGACACAACTTAAAAACCCCATTGGCGACCTTAATAACTGTGGCATATATAATCTCACTTCAATGTAGCATGTCATATATCACTCAAACAAAAGGAACGTTAAGATTTTGAATTAAGGAGCACCAATCACATACTGTCAAACAAGAAATAAAGAAGTCCTCCTTTGTCAAGCATTTTTGGAAACATAATCATATATTTAATTTTTCTAACCGCCATTTAATTTGTAATCTCAAATCTCCAATCAAACTAAACTTCCTGGAGGCGTTTAATATGTTTAGCAATATTGATTCGATTGTCAATGAAATCTTTGGGGTTCCGGTATTTCCCGCTTTTTGGCATACAATAGTTAACTTGAACCGATTGGGATACTTTTTGTTCTTTGGGCACACTTTCAATTCTGGGTTTATTTTCATTTTATTGTGCGCACACTTTTAATTTCTTCTGATGAAGGAAGATCTATCTCCCAAAACATGTCTAGATTTCATGTATTTTTATTGCGTAGTTTTATAATTGTATTTGTATTTTAATATTCTTAACGCAATGTTCTATTAGGCGAGTTTTTATCTTATCTTCTAGAACTGCTTAAAAAACATTAAATCACTGTTTACAGGTAAATTTGTTATTTTAATACCGGATATTCCACAGTTCAATTGTACGAATGAACACACATTTTGGTGTCTTCAACATATATATCTCAAATGTGTATACTAATGAATTCATTTTTTTCATTTTAGAACACAATATGGAACACTTTTCATGTCTCCTTTTTTAGAACACTTTTAAAGTGTTCCAATGTAAGTGTTCCAAGAACACTTTAATGTGATCTTATTGTGTTCCAAGAACACTTTTAATGTGATCTTATTGTGTTCCAAGAACACTTTAATGTGATCTTATTGTGTTCCAAGAACACTTTAATGTGATCTGATTGTGTTCTTACCTGGAACATATTCAGAGCACATTTAAAGTGATCTAAAAAAGGAGACATCAGGAAGTGTTCCAAATGTGTTCTAGGGAACACATTCCAAATGTGTTCTAGAGAACACATTATGATCATTTTAATAACAAATATCTTTTACTGTAAGACAATATGGGCAATGTTGATTGCTTAAAAAGTTCTGTAATATCAACCATTTAATTGAAAACATTCATACATAAACATAAATAAAAGCACTATAAAAATTACACAATTTTAAATGAAAACCAGACAACTTAAACTAGCAATTTATTCTTAAAAAGGGGAAAAAATGCAATAAATATATTTTGCACAGTTCTGTATTTTTATATAACATTTTCCATTGTAATTATAGTTAAATGAAATTAATATGTATTAACCCCAAATAGTGTCTACAAATTTTAATTTTATAAATCACACCTAAATTGAGATAAAATACTGAACAATAAACAACAATAACATCTAATGCAAATTTGATATTTGAATGAGGGCAAGATTTTATGGAAACAAATTGTATATTTTAAGAAATTAATACTTTATAGTAAGCAAGTAAAATATATTGTCCTACACGTATACATTTTTTTACCTATGAAGCGCTATATCTATAACAGATACTTTTATTGATACTCATTTCCCATTTTTAAGCTAACTGAAACCTTTCGCTTAATCAGATAATAAAGTTGCATACAAATTTGATATGAAAAATAAGGGCGAGATATTAGGAATACAAATTACTCACATATTTTTAGCAACTAATATAAATAATATAAGCAAGTGAAATATACAGTCCACAATAATACATTTTTTACGTACAAAACTTATACTAAAATATATCGCTGAAAAAGAATAGTTTGGTTTGGTTAATTAACGGCGCACTAGAGCTGCACAGTGGGCTATTGGCAACGGTTCGGGGTCAATCTCGAAGGAAAGACCCGGGAACACATACACACACATTCATACATGCACAGATTTCACACGCAACTTTCGTTCCGACTCCCATACTTGTTGCAGTGAAACATAGTTGTAGCCCGACATTTTACGATATACTGATAAAATATGAATTACAGTGCATTTGTGTGAATCTTCGTGGTTAGTATATATTTAGCACCATCTGTTATTAGTGCCTTGGCAACATTCATCATTGTCGAAGATGTCTATATCAGAGATATGAAAGGTATCCATTTCTAGCTGCTAATGGCATCTCTTGCCACTTTTTCACCCATTCAACAAAAGAAGCCATGAAAAGGAACTGTCTTCGGTAGCAGAAGTGTCTTAGTTGAGCGAAGCGTGCAGAGTACCGTAGGGGCAAAGACCCTTTTATATCCTATATGTCTGATTTTTCAAACATGGCGTTTAGTTGGAGATGTTGAATGGCACGCATAAAACGCGTAACTGGACGACACATGGACAGCACAGGACGGAAGAGAGAAATTAGTTGCACACGATGGCGGACATGTCCGATTTTCTCCTACTATTACGTGGTGTTATCCTCTAAGGGGATTCGTCAGTGGGCGGAGCCAACGATTCTGCTACTGAGCTGCTCACCTTGGTTGAGTCTATCTTGTTCAGTTTATCCAGGAAGAAGCAGAAGAGAGCCTGAAGTTTATCTGCTGCCGTATTCTTTACCCTCAACTGATCTATCAAGCATTTGATTCCATCAGTGGCAAAAATATATGAAAGTTCTTTACATAACTCGGTGACTGGAGCGGGCACGTTCTTTGTCGCCGGGACAGGTGGTGGGTTGGGTTTACGTGTATTCTTCCGCCGAGCCGGAATCGATGGCCTGATGATTCGGGTTGGACTGAAAGTCTCCTCGGTTTCGGGAAGGGGCACTTTTTACTGGAAGCTACGTGGCCTGTAGCTTTGCAGTTGATACAAGTCGGATTTTCCAATTTGCCGAGAGAGCATTCTCTTCCGCCGAGGGGGAATCGATGGCCTGATGATTCGGGTTGGGACTGAAAGTCTCCTCGGTTTCGGGAAGGGGCACTTTTTACTGGAAGCTACGTGGCCTGTAGCTTTGCAGTTGATACAAGTCGGATTTTTCAATTTGCCGAGAAAGCATTCTCTCGTGTGATGGGATTCCCCGCACTTCAAACATCTGGGTGCGAGGTGGCAAGAATGGCTTGTGTGGTAGAAAAAGTTGAAATTAAAACATTGCGGCACACTTTTACTACGAAAGGGCTCCACAGAAATATCCAGTCCCAAAAGCACTTTAGTTTTGAGGATCTTGTTTACTCCTGGGGTTTTCGACATGACCGCCATGAATACTTTGGTGGGGGCCTTTGTCGAGTGTCTGGTCAGCTGGGCCACTTTGGAGACATTGTATTCCATTGAAGTGAGCTCGGCTAGGATGGCAGGGCAGGTCATTTGAGCTGGCAGTCCTTTAATTGCCACTCGGAACGGGGCACTGCTCGGTGGGGCGGCAAGGAAGAAATCACTTTTCCTCGCCTTGATAGCAGAAGTGTTAAAATTGTACACTTTACGAGCCTAAGCGTGGACGAACAGTAGCAGCTACAGTAACTTTAGAATTATTGCCGAATTGCGGACAGAGGAAAGTCTTTTCTACATCCGCTAGGTTAAGCCAATTATTACGTATACAGTTCGGGAAAAACAGACTTTTAGGAAAATCTTCTAACGCAGCGTCATCTTGTTTCTTTAGTTTTCTGTTATATCCAGGTCTGTTTTCCTTTGGACAGATATGCAGGACATCCAGTAAATAGAGTTGGTATGGATCTATCCTTCAATTTTGGGCGACTTCTTTTGACTCGAACAGCATCGAAGCGAATGATGCACTCGTGTTCGAAGTGTTTCAAACAAACAACAACACTGTTCGTTTGTTAGGCCTCAAATCCTGCATGGCCATGTTCAAAAGTTCATTTTCAGGACAGGACACTTAAATACAGCTACACAACAACGCTCGGCCATGACGTTATCACTTGGATTTCAATAAAAATAAATAAACAAATAAAATTAGCTCGAAAAATAACGCTGCTTTGGATGTTTTTGCTTTGTAAACAACAACGACCATCGCTGCTCCGCTCCTTCGCTTTCGAACCTCGCGGGCGGCTGTCGTGACGTCACAGCTCGTAGCGCACGAGCTTTTGCGGCCAAAGCGTTCTTAAAATGATCTGTATAATGTGTTCCGATTATGTTCTACATGTGTTCTGTTAGCATGAGATCACAAATTAGAACACTTTCGGAACACTTACAGCACTAAGTGAACGCTTTAAGAGCACTATCTGAACACATATCGATGGATTAGAACATATTGAGAACACTTTGTTGGAACTGGAACACATTATAGTGATCCTAAAGTGATCTCCACATTTGCAGTGATTGTGCGCACACTTTTAATTTCTTCTGATGAAGGAAGATCTATCTCCCAAAACATGTCTAGATTTCATGTATTTTTATTGCGTAGTTTTATAATTGTATTTGTATTTTAATATTCTTAACGCAATGTTCTATTAGGCGAGTTTTTATCTTATCTTCTAGAACTGCTTAAAAAACATTAAATCACTGTTTACAGGTAAATTTGTTATTTTAATACCGGATATTCCACAGTTCAATTGTACGAATGAACACACATTTTGGTGTCTTCAACATATATATCTCAAATGTGTATACTAATGAATTCATTTTTTTTTGTGTGTGATAAATAATTAATAAATATTTTTTGCTTTGATAACGAACGGTTTTTATACTTTTCAAAAGTAAGCTAGAAAAATCAAAATTATTTAAGCAAGAATTTCCATCACAATATAAGGGTTTTTAGCTATATTGAAAGATTAAAATAAAAATTTTATTTTAAAATCATGTTTAACAGAAACTGCGATAACAAGTACAATATTTTAAGATATAATAGATCCCGATCCTAATTAGTCAAATTCTCTGTTAACTAGTCATTGATATCAAATTAATTAAACATTCCTAGTATATTATTTTGGGAACTATTTTTATTAATATTTTCATTCGTGTAATTATTTAATTCAACGTAAAAAAGCCTCATGGCGTTATTCATATTTTAACACGCAAATCGAATAAAATAAATTCTTAAAAGTATTTCATCGCCACGAAGAAACTCAACATCAACGTTACCGAATAAAAAGTTTAAATGTAAATTATTCCGTTACAAATTATCGCGATTCAATCATATTCCCATTAATAATGAATTCAAATCTAACTTTCTGCTCTGATACACAGAGCGAAAAAAAAAGTGTGGTATCAAATTAGAAATTACCTAATAAAAAATATCTCGTACGAAATATAATTACCACTTAAAAAGGACATTGAATCCCATTTACCTGGGGCAACCTCATCTCATCTCAACACAATATCAAAAAGCAACGATAAATAACACAAGCAAACAGACAAAAAAAAATTACCGCCTTCTCTCCATATCCATCACAACGCCTTCAATGGGCCGTGCCAACTGTTTACGCTAATATCGTAATTGGTCCGTTTCATTCCCCGCCTCGTGACGTCACGGAAGCAGGCGGTTGATTGGATAGGCGTTTCTATACGGAGCCCCGCCTACTCAGCCACGATGAATGGCAACGAGGGGAAGTGGAGTTTTAGTCCCAGTTAGGAGACAATCGCAGGAGCACGGTATCGGTGGAGCTGAATAACTACGAAAATAAGTCGCAGGCGGAAAGTTATCCGTTCTTTTCGGACTAAAAATTCTTGCTCCTAGCATTACGGGATCGACCTTCTACTACGGCCAGCGGGCCATGACTGTGGATCTCCAGCAAAAACCGATGCCCCCGGATCGCCACTCGAGCAGCGAGGAGCCGGCCTCGGACGAAAAGGGCTGCGGGAAGACCCAGGTGCCAATGCCGCGTCCGAGCGCGGGGCTCCCGTCCCCTAACTCGACGGCCCCCTCGTCCTTCCTCATCAAAGACATTCTGAGCGGCCCGGACGCCCAACAGAGGACGCGGGGAGGCTTCAGTCCGCCTCTGGGTTCGAGTCCCCCGATGGGAGCGCCGAACTTGGGGCTCCTGCACCATCCCATGGCTCCCGGGGCGTTTTACAGGCCGATCATGGACATGCGGAGGCCCAACGGAGGTGGAAATTATTCGCCTCCACTAGAGGAGGACGAAGATGCTGGACATTCTTCGGATGAGGATATGTCAAGGGACAACGGAAACGGTAAGTTTTTTTTTTTAATTTATTATTATTTTAAGGCTAAGTGTCAAAAATGTTGGAATTGGCTTAATCGAAGCTTAGATGTCAAAAATGTTGGGATTGGCTTAATCGAAGCTTAAATGTCAAAAATGTTGGAATTAGTTTAATCTAAGCTTAAGTGTCAAAAATGTTGGGATTGGTTTAATTGTAAGCTAAATTGGTTTAATTAGTCAGCATATTAACATTGGTTTTGATGTATGCTTGTCATTGATAATTTGCTTATACCACAACGAGTTAAATTTTTACTTACGAAATGCCTTCTCGGATCATTCCTGCAATATGTCTTCTTATAGAAATGCAGTAAAACTTTAAAAACTTGTTTTGAGAAGTTTTGTTTTAAAATGTCGTAGGTCTAATTTAAGTGTTTGAGGTTCGTTGGCTCTAGTATAATTTTAAGAAAAATTAATTTTAAATAATATTAATTTGATATCAAAGTTAGTATTATTGGTATAATGCACGTCATTCCATTAATTACAATTGCATTGTTCTACTTAAAAAAAATACTCCAAACTATAGTATATTTCTCACACTATCCTATGTATTTTTTTTAATTAATATTAAAATAAAACACTTTTATTTTAATATTAATACACACAATACTATTTTTAACATTTAAATATACATTTGAAAAGTTCATTTCAAGAAGCATCCAAATATTTTTAATATACAAAAGCGATTATTTTTCTGAACAGTTAACACGCATGGACCATATATTTTCAAATGTCTTTGTATACTTTTCAATTGTTTTTAAAGATCACATTCTTCGATTAAGTCCAATTGAGTTAAGACAGGTTTTTGAATATTAGAGGGGTATGTAATAAAACGCTTTAGCAGACTTGCTGATAATTCAATATTGCCTCGAATAAATGAAAAATTGTCAAAATTTCTATGTGACATTATGTGTGGAATTCATGAAACTCCACATATGGCTCCTTTATATTGCAACTCCAAATCTTAAGGTGGAATTTACTTTCAATTTTTTTTTAACTGCATCATTCCTATTACTGAACTCAAAACGTTATCTTTTCAAGTATTGTAAGAAAATGTAATGAAATATAATTCAAAGTGCAATGATTGTTGCATTCGTTGACTGACTATAAAAGTGGAAATTGCTCTTTCATAATTAAAGAATAAATTTTTTAGCTCTCTTGCCTATACTCTGAAGAAATGAAATTCGTTGTATATATTTTAAGGAAAGGAAGGGGTATATTAATTTTTCTATGACGTTAGTTCTGAGAATTGTGAAATTATTTCGATTTATTGAAAATGGCTATTGAATGGAACTTACCACTAAAATTTTTGATTCAAATGGAAACTTTTATAATATTTTGGGGGATATGGAAAATGATGAATTAAATTAAAACGCGATTTCTGAATTTCCGATTTTTTTCATTTGTGTAATCATTTAAATATGTATTTTATTTTATGCGATTATTTCAATTAATTTATCACCGTGCGAAATAATTGTTTTTCTTAATGTTTGAATGGTTCTCATTTATATAGTTATTTAAATATATTTTGAAAAAAAAACAAATATTTTATAATACCACATTTCATTTACGTATATTTCATAAATATACACTCATACAAAACAGTATGATTATATAGTTATTATTCAATTACATACATTTTTTTTTAAATATGTAATATGCTGGTATATCTTAAATACGAATGAAGGAATATTTTGTACTATATGTCTGTACTACTGTTTGCTTTGCATAAATAATCTCATTTTAAAGATTCGCGTAGCCTAGTTAAAAGAACAGAAAGCAAGAAGGGTTATATCCCCGTCGTCTATCCGAACATCACCGTGTTAGGTGAATGGTGTACGTTAAATCTGCCGTGGTCTAAATGTCCTCCCGTTGGTCATGGTGCGGAAGTTTAGAGAAATACGTGCCGACTCAGGTCAAAAGTACGGGACTCAATATTACGATAAAATACCTTCGAATTTTTCTCTCAGAATCTTAAACTGTCGCCTATTGTGTAGCTGTAGTGCAACTTCAATTAAACCGCCCAACCCATTAAAAAAATTCGAAATCATATTTGAATGATTATTACGTGAAGTAACTATAATAAATGTGAAATGTAATATGAGCTAAGAATTTGAAATTCAATTACTAAAAACTTTTATGGACATTTATTTACAAATAAATCTATATATCTTAAATTTTTTTTGTCAATTGCCCATAGCGTAGCTGTAATCAACTTCAATTCAACCAGCCAACCCATTTGAAATAATTGGAAAATATGGGATTATTAAATGAAATAACTTTAATAAACATGAAATGCAATATGAACTAGTAAGATCCTTTTTCTAAATACCATAAAGCTCTTATACTCATTTAGATACATATAAAGCTTTTAGACATTAAAATTGTATCCCTAAATGTTGCAGACCTGGGATTTTTAGCCAACCTTGTTTGCTTCCCAGGCTCTCACATTTTCCGTGCCCTGACTAAACCACTTATTTCAAGTTCCTTTTCACCATTCCGCCGAAACCTTCTTCGTAGTGAAACAGTGACATCTCCATTGTAGTCAAATAATCGATTATGATCGACAGGTTTCGCTACGACATTTTCAAACAACGCATTTCGTCCCAACTTGTAAAATGCAACCATTCTCTGGTCAAACCTTGGGTAACTAATAGGAAGATAATCCTTTTAAAGCGTGGCACTTCATTCAATGGTGAAAAGTGGCCAACGATCACTTTCAAAGAAAGGAAATGTCTGCTTTTACCTGTTTTATTGATTTGTAAGCTTTGTCTGCGTAAGATAGGAAAGCGAAAGGCAAGTTCTATGTTTGCCAAACGCTTTCACCAAGTATCAGTGGAATGTAAATCCCGTCTTAGCTTTAAAACTTGGCATAGGTATAGTACATAATTGGTGCCAAAGGGTACTTACCGTGTTCTGTTACCTTTAAGCAATTATACCAATACAGATACCCAGTCGGTTGCTATAGTAGATGGATTTAGATAATCGTTGGAAAGCAAATATAGGAGTGCCAAACTTTCCAATTCGGCAATTACCATCTACAACTTGTTCAAGATAACTCTTAAAAGGAAATTAGAAATGATGGGGTAAAATAATTACTAGACAAACGAGCTAACCTGTAAAGAGCACCAATTAAACATGCGTTTTTATTAATCTTTACTATTAATTCTGGGAACAGTAGACCTCGTGACCCCCCCCCCCCCTCCAAATATATATCTATATATATAAATGCGAAAAACCCACTCATCACTCATCACTAATTCTCCAACTTCCCGTATACCTATGAAGATGAAATTTGGCAAATTTGTTCCTTATACCTTAAATAGGAAAAGTAAGCTATTTTTGTTCCGATCGAACGGATTTAAGGGGTTGTAAAACCCCTTTTTCGAAACTTCTCCATAGGATTAACATGGAGAACATGTAACAATGCAAAATATAACATTTAAACAATGGAAATTTTTAATATTATGTAACGTACGAGGAGCATTCTGATTGGATGATGACTAAATATCGCCAAAATGTCGCCAAATAAGTAAAAACTGTCGCCAAATAACTAAAAACTGTCGCCAAATTAATAAACTTCGCCAAATAAATTAAAATTTCACCGAATGAATAAAACATTTCGCCAAATTAATAAAATATCGCCAAATGAACTAAAATATGATCATATATGTAAAAATAACATAATAATGGCAAAATTAGTGTCAAAAAATTATAAAATATATGTCAAAATGGTGAAAATATGATTGGATAACGGGATATTCCGTACTACAACAACTATGAAAATTAAATTTGGCATGGAGCAAGGCATTTTAAGCCAAAATTGCTCACTAAGAAAGGATGTTCATTTTCAAAAATTCAAACTCTAACTGCCAAAAGTAAAAATCCTTGCCACTTATCCACTGACTCATCACTAATTTTATAACTTTCTGTATACCCAAGAAGATGAATTTTGACAGAGTTGTTACTTATATCTTACACAGAAAAGTAATCTATGTTGTAGGTAGAAGCAATTCTGTACCGTAATAATTGGTTCATGAATACTTTGGACCCTACGTGGTAGAAAGGTCAGAGTGTATAAATGGTCAATCTGATTGACGCGGCCTACCTTCCTCTACTCCATGTTATGTCATTTATCCACGAAGGCTGATTTTCCATAGAATTATTGGAGTGGAAGTGTATACTGCCTGTCATCAAGGGTGACATTTTCCTTCATGCGGTATAAAGATCAGAGGGTAAAATGGGTTAACAAACGACCTGATCGACGCGACTCACTTTCCTATACCATGGTAGGTCATTTATGGCCCATAACACGATTCCCCTGGGAGTAATGTGAACGAAATAGCCTGCAGTTAAGGGCAATATTCCCTTCACGGTCAGCGGCGGAATGGGTTAATAATCGGCTTGATCGATGCGGCCTACCTTTCTTTATATGAAGGTATGCCTATACGAGTAGTTATGTGGCGGAATCAAAAACTGTTGTCAGAGGGGGATTGGGTTTGCGTAAATCTTCTGTAGTAGTGGGTAGGGGATTGATACGATTTTTTTTAAAAAATTGATTTGAAGTTCAATGAAGTAAAAAATATGATTTATTTTTTATTTAAAAAAGTTAAATATTTAAAAAGTGCGGGGACAAAATCTAAAAAAAGTGCGGGGACAAAATCTAAAAAAAGTGCTGGGGAACCATCCCTCCTCGCTTATTGATAAGGTTTACCGTACAAAAGAAAAAATATGAAAATCTTGAATTTGGCAAATGAACCTTTTATAATTCTTTTTCGTTTTTTTTTCTTCTTATATTTTCACCAATTTGTGAAACTTAACGACAAATGTTGACATAGGTGTCTAATAAAACTTTTTCAGATAATTTTTATTAACATTTATAAGAGTTCTTCACGTTTAAATCTTTGGGATGTTGCTAAAGGTTAAAATATGGATGGTGATCAACGGGAGTAATGCATATATATCCACGTTATTGTGTAGACAACTTCATATTAGCAATCTTTCCAGTTCTTGCAGGACCTTGCCAATAAAATTTCGTTTCAAATTAGTACTTTTAATACTGTGGTTCCCCCTCATGGGTGACAAATTAAGAACATTGTTTATTTCGCTATAAATATTGTATTTGTATCAATTTTGTAATTTATTTTTTTCCCGTGCGTAGAACGGGTATTTCAGCTAGTATATATATATATGTAAGTTCATTTTAATAACTTCAACGAACATTCATGGCAAATTCGAAGAAATACGAACAACGCGAGTGGTCGTAACCGCGTAACAAACATAATTAATAATGATACAAACATATTAATATGTGTTCATAGATTTACTTTAATTACAATTATTATTGAATTTTTTTTTATTTGAATTCCATACAATGTCAATAAACTTATTATTTAGCTTAATACATCAAAAATTTCAGGAAGACAAAATTTAATTTTCACAAGTTTGTAATTATGCGTTTTCCGTGTTAAATATCTGATTTGATATCCAATGACAGAGGTTGGAGTCTTTTGGATTCCACTTTTTTCCTCTGTCTGTCGTTGAGTTCGAAAAAATTCTATTTTACTCATCCTCCTTTGGAAACTATATTATTTTGTATTATTCGTTTTGTTGGTTTACTATTAACGACAATTTACATCATTATTGTCAACATTTTCACAGATAAAAAATAACTTCGTATCTACGTTTGAAAGTTGTTATTATTAGTCAATTTAAAAGGCATTTTGGTTATATTCATCATATTTTTTCCACATAGATTTATTTTAAAAATAATCGAATTATTATTTGTTGAATTGCAAAATCAAATATATAAATTTAATCATATTTTATTTTATAAGAAATAATAGTAGTCTAGTTTTATCAATAATAATGTAAAAATTAAATGTTCAAAAAATAGTTTATTTTTTTATTTTTGTCAATAATGTAGAACATCGTCTCTATAACTCTACATCTCCATAAAAAATAGTAATTGTTAGTAAAAATAATGACTAATTATTTTTTTAGTATTTGAAATAAAACTAACAATTATGAGAATCCTTGATTCAAACGAGCTCCAAAGTTTCATAAGTAATTAATGAAAATTATAACTCTTCAAAAATCAAAGTTATTAAAATACCGCCCTATTAAAGTTTGTTTTTAATAATTGCCATTAATAAGACCCACCAAGTAGACATCACGACTCCGCCAATAGGAAAAAAAACATCACTCCTATTCAGAGGAAAGAAAAAGTTTGTAATGCACAATTAAAATAAAAAAAAATCAAACACTAAAAGCACTTAAATGACATTCTATCCCCCTCAGTTTGGGATTTTTTTTGTACCTGTCATTTAAGCAATCAAAAGCATTCCTTGAAAAGTAATGAATAAACAGACAGTGACAATTGTTCCTGGAAGAGCGGACATTTTCCGTAGTTCCATTCCAGATGGAACAAAACCAGATCATTAGGCTACCCTCTACTAAATTTCGATCTCCACCCACCAAATAACTCGCTGTCACAATCAGGCTCCGATCGTCAAGGAAAGATCTGACAGTCAGTTAGGAGGCTGCCATTTTCACACCTGGAAAAATGGCAGGCTATCGCATAGCTGCGCAATAAAACAGAAACGAAAAAGGTCCAATGTAGATCTCTTTAATAATGGGAAGCCGAAAACGTGATACGTTTAAATGACAGTTGATATTCATATTGGGTTAATGGCAACAGTATTATGCCATGGGCTTCCATTGTTCGATTCGAACGTGACGTTTGGGAAATCGAATAATGTTTCCAGTTTCCCGTGGTGTTGATGTTTTAGTGTATAATGGTGCTAATTTAAGTTGTGTTATTGTTGTTAAGTCTGGGCATTTGGGATCACACAGCTTGAAAAAGTTATGACCTTGTTCGCGGTTTATTAAAAATCGAAGTTGTTGCGTTATTATGTTTGGGGAACTCGACAAATATCGCCTGTTTGGCGAAAAGTAATGGTCAATTGTACTAAAAAAGTGATAAATGTTTAATTTTGTGTCGAAACAGCTTTATGAATTGGGTGTGGCGTTATAACAAAACTTCTTGTGTAGTTATTAAATCAGTAGAAATGTTTGACTATTTGGATTGCTAAATTCTTTGGGGTCATATATTCTCACTTCGCAATAAAATTACAATTATACTATTATTTTGGGTTACTTACGACCGCCCAGGATCTACGCAGCGGGAGTCAAAGTACTCAAAATTTTAGAAATCCAGTTTTTAACTGAGCCAGTGTGGCTGAGGTGTTATCGGCTCGGACTCAACAACTGAAGGGTGAGGGTTTGATTTACAGAATGTGTATAGCGATCTGGTAATCGGAGAGTTGTCAGATTCGTTCCTTTTTCGTCTCAAAAATAATCCTCTGTAATAGAGGGGACTAGTAAACGTTAAATCCGTCGTGGTTAAATGTACTCTCGTCTATTCAGGTTGCATGGAGTACCAGCTCACGTGTTGTCCTCGTCATCGGACCAGGGTTCAAAATTACGAGGTAGTGTTCTCGGGTCTTTACCTCGGGGTATACCATAAAACATCAGCATTACCCACTGTGCAGTTCGAGTGTAACCTTAATTCAACCAAAATATGGAATGTTTTAGAAGGAATATTTGTAACTACCGTTTAAGGTTTTGTTTTTGTGTTATAATTACGCCACACCTACTTAAATAAAATGGAACATAGGGATAAATCGGATTTAGTGGCGAGCAAATATCTTTTCATCACATCAATCAATTCAAATCACGCTTACGTGGTAGCATGAATGGGTATCCTATAACGTTCTCAATTGAGAAAATACTAAAAGATAGAAAATGCCAATATCCAAGTAAGATATTTTATTATGGTTTGACGCAAGCGCTTATGTTGAAATGAAATAGTCCATTGTGTAGCTCTAGTGAGACGTTAATTAAAACAAGCAACTATATCAATTACAAATGTGTGTGATATATTTAGAATTGTTTAATTTCTGATGTAATCTAATGTGAAAACAAATTCAAAATTTACTAAGCGATTCTCGTATGTCAAGTTATGACATTGAACGCTATAAAGTGCGAATGTTTGTTGTTGAATGATTTGCGTACAAGATAATTTATACGGATGATGAAAACTAACTTCGATTTACAAATCGACATAAATGATCGTTGTGAATTGTAAACCGAGTTAAACTTTGAACTATCACTTGTATGCTCGTATATCAATGGTTATTGCCTTATAAGTTATTTTTAAATGTAGCCCGTATATTGTGTCTAAAACAACCTCTTAAACCGTACAAATACAGGCCAGATCACCCTTTTTGTCATTTGCGACCAAAAAATGGTTTATATAGTGTATGAAATAAATAAATTATTTTTCATACCCTTGAACTGCCGGGGTCATAGCGCTGACAGAAAATATTAAAATGACAGGTGTCATTTCTGCCTCCCTAAAGCGAGCCTTTGTATGAATTAGGCATGGTATAAAACTTTTCGTGGGAACTTTTCTTGGTGCGGTATTTCTGAACATATTCTTGTAAACTTATATCCAGTTCGTCTTCTGAAAACCGACCTGAGATGGCCTAGTTGGAAGGACGACGAGCTCGTAATCTCAAATGTTCGATCCTTGGCCAAAATCGGAGGCTGGTGCACGTTCAATATGCCGCGGTCTAGATATTCTCACGTTGTTCGTGGTGTGGAAGTTTGTAGAGTGGGGTACTCGCCCACGCGTTATCTGCTATACTACAAAATAGGTTGGGGCACGTAGACCCAAGGCACGGTCATCAGCTAGCAACCAGAGGGTTACGAGTTCGCATACGGCTGATATAAGAGACTTCACAATTTTTTTTTAAATGCAGTGAACTTGTGAGAGGAGAGTTCCCAGAATCGCTGCGAAGTATCAATGCATTGTATTAACTTATTCTCCAATTCCAACGACGTGCATACGGGACTGGTACGCGTTAAATTTGATTGGGGTCCAATGTCCTATTGAGGCTGAGTCGGGAGCCAGCTCAGGTGTTGTCCTTCTCATTTGACCATGGTTAAAAAATACCGAGACATTTCCCTGGCCTTTCCTTTGAGATAGGCCCCGAACCAGAGTAATGTGCAGCTCCAGTGCAACGTAATTAATCAAACCAATTCAAAAGAGGTTTTTCTTTTAATATAAAGTATAAATCGCCGCCAACAGGACATTGCCAAACTTTAATGCAACGGACTCAATGCAATCCTGTCAGTCACAGTGCCATCCCGGCAGGGTATAAATTTAACCCACCAGCATATTCCAAAAAAAATATTTTAATTTTTCAGTTAATAGTTTTATTCTAATTTTTTTCATTTGAATTATTAAAGAATAAAGCATTGCCTGTGTAACCATTTCAGTTTAAATTAAAAGTTCTTTTTGCAAGAAATTGCGAAGTTAAGTAAAATGTTCCGTTTTAATTAATTATTTACATTTACACATAATTGTTTATTCACGACCCAATAAGTCTTCATTATGTTTATTGGAATGAAAAATTAACGAAGTTTAACGTATTCGTTTTCGTTGTCGTTTTTCATGCATATGAAATAAATTATTAGGCGAAACTAAGCTCTTCTTTTCGCATCACTATGTACTCTTTAATAAATCTATAAAAAATAAGTTAAATCGTTGATGTATTGAATGATTAACAGCTAGTTTAACGTTCATTCTAATTTAATTACTTTGAACAACTGATACCCGTTTAGTTAAATGTGTATTTTATTTTAAACTTTTTAATACTTTGAGAAGTTAGTGGTTAAAGTATAATAAATAATAAAGGAAATATTCTTAAACTTGAATAACATCACTTTTACAGTATACTTAATTTTAAAAAAATAATAACTTTCTTTGCCAGTTCCAAACCAAATATAAATATAAAATTCCGGATTCTGCTAATGACGCCAAATATAATTTGAGTTAGTTTACATAATAAATCCCAAATTCCCCCATTTTCAAATTATTCGATAAACAACCCCATAATAATCCGAGCAATAAAAAAAAATCTCATAAATTTTTTTTAAAACAAAACATTTCATGCCATAATTTGCTCGAACCCCCCATTTGCGTATCTCCAAACGTCGAGATCAATTTAAAGAAATGTCCGAAATTCCTCGCCAACACAATGCCTATTGACGAAACTAAAACGACCGAAACGGAAAACAATCCGAAAGGGGTGTAATCCAAAACACTCCCCCCCCCCAACTTCTCCCCCCTCCCCCAAACCCCATGTTCACACTGACGACCTAAAATCACACTCAACACTTCCTCAATCGGAATGGCGATCGCCACTAGTTTGTTTTTTCACGCCAGACTTTTTTTTCCCGCGCCAAATGTTTGCATAAACATCCCAGGGGATGTTTTTTAAGGGGGGGGGGGGGGGTATCACCGGTCTCGGTTTCTTCATGCGTGACAGCGGGGGCGTAAAATTTAAACGTAGTGTGTGCATCATGTTCGGAAGAGTAATAAGAAAAAGAAACGGCCTTGAGTGACCAAGTCACCCTCCTTAGGGAGCGTTCATAAAATTCTCTGTAAAAAATTTGAGGTTTGGGTTATGTGATTGCTCTATGAGAATATGTGTTTAGTCTGCATGTTTGTAAAAATTATTTTCTTAAAATCTTCTTCCTGTTTTTTTTCTTCTTAATCAGTTTTTAATCTTAAATCAGTTTTATGTGGATAATTAGTGAAATATGGAAAGAATCAGAACAAAATGTGTTTTTCAAAAGGACAAAATGTGTTTTTCAAAAGGACAAAATGTGATTTGAAATAGGACAAAACAATTTCTTCAATATGACGTGTTGTGGAGATATAAAAAATTTCAGTTCGATATAAAGTTCGGAAGCGACTTCAGTGGTAAAATAATCTATTTCTTAGAAATTTTGGACAAAACACGTTTAAAATGTTTGTTTCTCAAATATTTAATGCTACACAGTGAAAAAAAACGTAATTTTTACATAAAATTACCGTATACTTTACAGTTAAAAACCGTAACACCAATTTTATGGTTTAAAACCGTTTTCCTATATTAACTCATATTTTAAAACTGTATTAAATCGTTTTAATACGGTTTTTAAAAGTTTTAAACCGTTTTGATACGGAGTTTAACCATATACTTTTCGGTAATAATCCGGAGACCTAGCTGCCGTTTTTAAACCGTAAATCACAAGTTTTAAACCGGTACACCCGTACAGTTAATTAGTAAAATGCTATGTTTATCATTTAAAGGTTAAAGTTTTAGGTTATGTTAAATTTAAAGGTTTGTGGTAGAACTTACAAACTAGATCTTTACAAATAATTTTTAAAAATTAAATAATTTAAAAAAGCATGAGTAGGAAAAATTATTTAAATTTCCAAGAAGTAAAAACAACTCTACAATTACAAAAATCCTGCGAGCGTCATTGGGTCGTTATTTTGGCGAAAAGTTGAGTTTTTCCTGACATTTTCTGGAAGACAATCTCAAAGCTTGTCCACAAGTGGCACTAATTTTACAAAGTGCGCCAAATGGCACGGATAATTAAATGCTGATATCCAGATTGTACAACGAACAGTTTCAACGATTTAAATGCAGAAACAATTCAATTAACTGTCTTTATTCTATTCTGTTAACTCAGGTAGGGGAATGTCAGTTGCATTTTTTGACTGATCCCTTATTTCCTTACTGCAAAATGGCGCCTTATAGGTTACGGTCTCTAACACACAATGGTGGCGCATACCCAGTAGTTAATAATAAAAATGGTGGCGCATACCCGGTAGTTAATAATAAAAATTTGAAGTCTACCTACCCCCTCGCCCAAGTATGCCGAGCAGTGGTACAACGCCGTGTAAAAGATTCACTTGAATTATCATTATGAAAAAAAGAAAAGAACAAAAAAAGTTTCGCTATTTTTCTTTTTATTATTTCTCTTTTTGTTATTTCTTTGCTCCTCGTTCTAGAATGCCGCTTTTAGATCATTTTGTCGGTAGCTCACTATTTTTTATACGCTCAGATGAAAAACGGATTTGGCGCATTATTGGCGGCAAAGGAAATTAGTAAGTAGAAATTACCTGTTTAGGATCGTTTTGATGGCAGATCGCGTACAGAGAGTTTTTTTTTAATGTTTGCTTTGATATACTTAAGTCGATCTAAACAGCTTTTTGAGGGAGCTGTTATAGCATTACGTCGATTTAAAATGATGGGTTCTTTTTTTTTTAGTGTAAACTCAATTGAGGAAAGTGGAAAACGTCGGGAAATAGCAATTGGCATTCAGTAAAAATCTTGCTTTTCCGGTATCGATCGCAATTTTTTTTTTTACGGGCATAAATTGTGGTGTAGAATGATTTAAAAGTTTTATCTTTAGAAATAGTTGGCATTTTGTTTCCGGTGGAACTTTTATTTTCTAAAATAATTTACGAGTTCAGAATATTAGCGAAACCTTATATTATTTTAAGTCTATTATAGTATATTTTTTTTGTTATTCAGTAGTTTGGCGCCATTTGCGGTGTAATTTTTATTGTTGTCTGCTACGTTATATATACGATAGTTTTGTATTTAAGATTTTCCATATTCTTTTAGACATAAACAGAATCTTTCCTATTTCGTTTTTATGTAATAGGGTATGTTTCTTCAATTTCAAATAGAAAGTAAAATTTAAAAGTGTCTGATAATATTAAGAGTTAATTTTATAATAAATTATTTCTTCCGATTAAATATTAATTTAAAAACCTTGGCAAATAAAGTACATTGGGTTCCGATATATTTTTTTTATAGCTTTGTAAGGTGATTGAGAACTTGTGAAGAATATTTAAAAATCGATTTTGTGAAAAATGTGGATCTATCTGGTTTTGAAACTAGACAGCTCAATTCTACATACAAAAAAGAAACAAGCATATACGGTAAGCATATACTGTATCTGATCACTGATTATCATGTTTAAAACGCATCATCCCTTTAATTTTTAAAACCTTAAAACAAAACCACACTTTGAAACCAGACACGCATAACAAATTGCATAAATCGAATAATTTCTTTTATATTTTTGACGAGTATATTAACCACCTTACCTGTACCAAGACACACAATCCCCCTTCATAAAATCCAGTATTAATAAGCAAAGACGATCTGTCCATCTTCAATGACAACTTGACATCGTATCAGCTCAAGTATCACCCACCTCCCTGGGGCTACTTTTCATCAATAGTCGACATGACATAGAATGTACAGGAGATATCTATATTTCTATTACCTGTACCTATAGGAAATATAAGACGATGTCGATGCGATCTCGTTGAAATGACATTCTGCATTATCACGCTCAAGTGGCTGTGGTGACGTTTTAAAAAAAATTACGGCACGCGCATGTGTTATGGACATCATTAGTTAAGGGTATTGAATTTAATACATTTTTGTATGCTGGTGGGTTGGTTGGTTAAGTGCTCCGGTATTAAATTTTATCCTTTCCGGCAGTTTCGCAAATCGGATTGGTTGTCCTGATAAGGGGGTGGTTTGGGAATTGAATTGGAATTTGATCGTCGATCGTTGGAATTAAAGTTGAAGTTATTTTTGATCTGGGATTTTTTTTTAACCCTTTGAGTACTGAATTATTTGAAGATTTTTATGCCCATGGGACGAATTTGGTGAGGTTCAATTGATCCCATTCTTGACTGACTCTACAACAAATTGTTTGCGATCAACGCTCACTGGCGGGGGTGCCGCAAACATCAACGCCGGCTTCTTAAATTCAGATGACTAGTCAGACTCGTCCACCGTAACTTCGCCCAAGTAAGCAGATGACGAGTCTCACTCGTCAAATGTACCCAAAGGGTTAGTGTGGCAATGTTTCAGTACCTTCAATTGTTGCATATAAATTATTTAAGTTTATGTTTGGTTGAGAGATTTGTGTTAAGTTTAAATACGGTGGATGGCTGAATGTTAAAAACGTCGGACTCTGCGCCGGTGAGGGCGCGGTATCGATACCCAGCATGTGTGTAGCGATCTGGTAATCAGAAGGTTGTCAAATTTGTTTCTTTTGTCCAACAGAAAATAATCCACTGTGTATAGGGGTTTCGTACACATTAAATCCGTCGTGGTCTAATGTCCTCACGGTCCTACTTGGGTTGAGCGGAATGTCAGGTACGGTGTTGTCTTCGTCCTACGACCCTTGTTTAAAATTACGTGGCAGTGTTGTCGGGTCTTTCCTTTGCGATAGTTCTCGAACTGCTTCTAATAGATCACTGAGTAGATCTATTGGGACATTTATTGAACCAAATGACCATGTTAAGTTTGATACATTGACATTTTTAATCCAAATTTAAAGGGAGTTTGAAAATTTTCTTGTAGCATGATTCTGAGAACACGGCAGTTATGAATGTATGTAATACGTTTTACAGTTGATAGTAAATTTTTACAATAAAAGGCTACAGCAGTTTCCAAATATTGATTTTATTAATACGAATAAATGTTGCCATTTAAAAGATGAAAAACTTTTTTTTTGTCAAAATGAGTTAATAAGAATAGTTGCCTCCTCAGTTTTTCTTGTATCTTCCGAGAACAATAAAAAGTATTATTTTGTTAGCTATAATATTATTTGGCATCATTCCACGCATCCATTCCACGCACAAACCATCAAAATGTAACTTTTCCTTAAAAAACATTTTTATACTTATTTTATACTTCGTGAAATCAAGATAAATAATAAAAGAATATATTTATCAAAAATAAATTTTTAAAAAATGTAAGATATTTTTTTTATAGAAAAAGCGATAGCGAAACTTAAACATGACATTCCACTGTTAAAAATAGGTACTCGAAAACAAGTAAAGTGTATTCATATTTGAGTACATTCCATGCTTATAATGGCTCCGAATACATGAATTTAAATTTTGAGGAATACATGTAATCAAAAATGAGTATAACGAGCAGATGCTAGCCTACATAAGCTGCCTTCATAAATCACTTTCAAGAAATATCGATAATTACAACCAGGTCTCATTGGAAATCAAACCCAGACCCGCGTTCCAGTACCTTATCCATTAAACTACCTGGGCGACGTTAAGAAGTTATAAACAAAATAAATGTTTAAAAAAAATGGGAAGTAAGATGATTGAAAAGTAATAGTAACTCGGTTTCTATTCAAGAAATCCGCATCCAATAATCTGGAAAACCATCTTCTGAACAACTATTTTAAGTTTGTCAGGTCGCTTTGTTAACATGGCTTGAATAGAAGCTGAAATTAGCAATATGAAATTACACTGCTCATATTTGAGGAAGTACGGTTACTTAAATCTGCGTACATTATCGCTCAATTACGATGCAATTATACTTAAAGAAAAACTAGTATGTTCAGTTACTATTTTTTAAGTACCTTTTTTGCAGTGTAGCTGAAACTTTTTTTCGGTGCATTTCAAAATAATTGAATATTAGATATTGGTTACTTAAAAGTTTGCGTAACTTGTTTTTTGGTTAATAATACTAAAAGAATAGACTTTTTGATTTCTAGTTATATTCCTATGTTAACTGTTATGTTCCTATGTATTTTCTTTCAAGAATAATTAGATAATTGGAAGAAATAATATGAATTTTTTACACAGACCGTTTTTCTACCAGGACACCGAAATAATGCAATTTAATGACATTTCAAGAACACAATTAT
This sequence comes from Troglohyphantes excavatus, assembly GCA_963932185.1. Lineage (NCBI taxonomy): Eukaryota > Metazoa > Arthropoda > Arachnida > Araneae > Linyphiidae > Troglohyphantes > Troglohyphantes excavatus. Next base: position 22,492,306 of record OZ010674.1, read on the forward strand.
TCCATTTCAACAAGAAGGCCAGCTTATTCATAGCCATTTTTCGTATGACTGGTCATGCGGAACAACGCATTGCTGCCGGAAAGGCGCAAGAAAATAGTTCTTTGAGTACGAATCCGCAAGGGACCAATTTTCCGCCCCTTCGCCTTTCTTTACCATACTCCGCAAATTTCATCGCTCAAAAAATAAATTAGTCCGATTTATGGCTGATAGCGATTTTATTATCTGACATTTAGCCAGGTTGAATGGCAACATAGTTTTCTATCTTGGTATACATGAGCTTGAAATCGCGTATCAAATTATTGCATTTGTTATTTTCAATTTCCATGGTTATTTATTTAACTTTGTATTTTTATGGTCACTTTATAGTTTTGAGGAAACGAAAAGCATTTTTCTTGTTTTCAAACAAAAGGAACGGTTTGAGTTCCTCAAATGGATTGTTTTCGAACATTTGTATTAAGTACTAACTCATTATTTCCTTCTGAAAAGGAATTGAATGGATAATTGTTTTATTTCATGTTTCAGAAGAGTTTCAGATTCAATTTTGGTGAATCATGCAATCTATTAATGCTTTCAGAATACAGAATACCGATTGAAGTGTCAAATAAATGACTTTATTCAATCAAAAATATGTTTACGTAAACAGCTTATAATATTTTTAGAGATACTTTCACATTTGAATAGGTTAATACTAAAAGGTTCTCATTCCACCTGAGCTTGCTTTCGGAAAATTTAAATATATATATACCTATACTTTTTGAAATATCAAAATTATTATTTTTACAATATAAATTGTCCCGTTAAAGTTCATTAAAAACGTCAGGATTGATCCCATTTAAGCAAATAACGGGGAAATAAAAAATACTTAAAGCATGCTTCCTATAAAATTTTGTATATTTAAGCATTAAAAGTTTTAAAAAATTACTGAAACAAAAAAAAATTGAGTACACATATCAATATTGGTTTTTAATCGTTCACAGCACAAATTACTCAATCAGCTCCAGTCCCATTTTTCAATCGTCATCTGACCATGGTTCTAAAATAACGAGGTGCATGCATGAATGTGTGTGTGAATGTGCATATGTTCCCGGGTCTTTCCTTCGAGATAGACCCCGAACCGTCGCCAGTAGCCCACTGTGCAGCTCTAGTGCGACGTTTATTAATCAAAACCAAACCCCATTTTTCAATGGTTGGGCTATGTCGTTATAACACTCCCCAAATGTAACCGGAATGCAAGGAGACAGTTTTTAATGCCCTCTAATTTGGCTATCTTTCAGGGTATTGCTGGTCTTGTATTGCTGGTCTACCCCTGAATGGGAACTGATAATTGCATGTGTTATGATGATAAAATCGAAAAGTATGTGCCAGTATAGTTTCTGGGAATAATCTCATTTTAGCGTAGTAAAGTTGTGAAACAGACCTTCAGGTAACCAAACTCAATGCTAATTTTCAATTTTTTTGGACTGAACCTGTTTTAGCATTAACCGATTCAATTAGTTTAATATAAAATAGTATAAGGTATATCGAAATTTAAGACCCTGGTTCAAGGCCCTTAAATTATCGGTTTCCAACATTTCAAAATTCTCATACTAAATGATCACTTAATAGATTCGTTTCGCACTTAAAGGTTATCTAATATCATTTCGTCGCACCAAAGGATTGTTCAAAAAGTTCACCCCTAATGTGCATTTGCAATTGCGACAAAAACAGAACAAAACAATTGAAACCCTAATAAACAACGGAAGCTCGCGGCGTCCGGTCTCGTATGGTTTCGGAAAAAACCGCAAGAGGGGGTCTTAGTGACGGGACGTTCGGGATAACAGATGACTAGCGATGGATATTGTTCAACCCCCGAAACCGCAAGTATCGTCTGCAAGCGTGGAGGGGGCGTGTGCGGCGGATGGCCGCCAGTGACGCCCCGGTTTGCTATGAAACCCTCTCTTATTTCTCAATTTAGTGCGCAACAAAAAATAAAGTTATAAAGAGTGTGGGTTTAGGCTTGGGGTTGTGCGACTACAGAAGCTGTTGGAAAGTTCTAATATTTAGGGTATATGTTGGTTACAATCAAAGCACCGATGATTAGAGAAAATTTAATGTGTGGTATATGTGTGTGAAACGTTGAACCTTCATAGGGGAATTTGTGTCTGATAATGGGCATTCAAAAATGAAATGTATATTTGTGCCGTCTTGTTTCAAAATGAGATATGTCCATTTAAATAAAATTTAAGGAAGACACCACAAACGATGACTATTCACGTACTTTTGAACCTTAACTAGTGACGTTGAATGCATTTTTAAACGCTTTTGGTCAATACCGCTTTTCAATGTCAATATGATGTAATGCATTGAGAATTTGTAAAATATATATTTATAAAGAAAAAGTTGTTTTTTTTCTCAAAAATTGTGGATTTATCTGGTTTTGAAACTAGACGGTTCATTTATTTAATTAATTAAAATGATTTTCTGTGTTTAATGACTTTAAAGTGTGTAAAATTTTTTTTGGAAAATTTAAAAGGCAATATATGTGTTTCTTGATAGGTCTTCTACAAAGACATTTAAGTTAGCATTAGTTCTTTATCCGTATTTAAATTCCATTCTTTCGAATTAAACATTATATTAAAATTTAATTTGTAAATAAAATTTCACGTTGAGCTTTTAAAATCAATAAAAAAATTAATTAGCCTGTTGTTCACTAATACTAACAATAATGAAAAGTTAAATTATTTAATTTATAACATTAGTGCAGGGTTAAAATTAATTGTAATGTTATATCAAAGATATAGAGAGTAAAAATACAAAGCAAACGATTCGTACGTTTTATTATTAATAAAAAGTAAATATTGATTTTTTTTACCAAAACACAAAGAATCGGTTAGAAGTAAATTAATATTAAAAAAAAACTATCTGAGCTAACAAGTGCCTTTAAGGTTTACTTAGTCGTTAAATAATGAGAGTATTTTCTAAATAATATTAGATTTTCGCACTTTCATCTCATTATTGTATTCGCAAACTAAATTCCCAATTGAAATGATTGCAAGCCATCACAATAAAATTATTTTATTTATTGCATCATTTAATTTTTTTTTTTAAGCTGGGAACTTCTTGGTAGCAATTTTTTTCACGACTGGCCCCTTAACTAGACTCTTTTGGGTTTCATTTTCGATATCACTTACCTTTAAACAATAAACGCAGAAAACATAAACATCTTTGCGAAAACATTTACACACACGTACTTGATAAGTGCAGATATTCTACAGGAAACCAATAGAGAAAAAAAAGAATAACTTTTAAATTAGTTTAATGATGCTGAGTTTTTGGTTCAAGAATACTGTAAACAAGTCATTTATAAGCTAAAAGTAGAGCGCGCTGTAATGCAAGTCAGGGCTCGGTGGCTTACCCTTGAAACGTGGTAAAAAAAATGAATTACTATTTTTAACTGTTATTACTTATTTTTTACTTTTTACAACTCAATGATTGAATAAGTGAAAGCAAAGGCGTGGGAAAGTTTGCACAAAAACAGTGAAAGTTGTAAACATTTTTCGGCTTGATCGGCCATGCCTTTGACCTACTTGCGGTGCCGATCGAGTCCCGAAAAACTACCATTTTGGATGAATTACATAAACTTCATTGCTACTCCTTTTTTTTTACTCGTGGAGTTCGATTGGTTATTATTTAACGTATGGCAATAAAGTAACAACGCGTTGCTACATTTGGATTGGGAAAATGAAAATGAGTTATTTATATAGAGATACAATGTGTTTGACTCATTCCATACGAATGTTAAAACCAAGTGTTATTTTTTTAAAAGAGTTACTAAGCCTTGAACATAATAATTTTTCAATGAGAGTTTCTATGTGAGCGCTAAGTGCAATAGAAGCTCGAATCGGAAACCTTAAAATGTGTTTAGTAATCGATTATGCTTTAGAAAATTGCTCGCACCCGCGTATAACGAGTATTTGACTTTAAAGAAATGTTTCGAAATACCATTTTTTTTGTGCACGTAATTAATTTATACAATATTAAGGCATTTAAATGATATTTTCTTATCGAAACCATTGTAAAAATGCCATGTGTCTAGCTAAGTGCTTTAAACTATTCTTAACTAAAATGACATTAGAAAACTTCTTTCCAGATAAAAAAAAATTAAATTACCTTTGCAGGTTTCTTTTCTTAAAAATTGCAAGAATACGGATTTTTAAACAAATTCTCTAATTTTTTTAATTTTTAGCATGGAATCTTAAAAAAAACCTGCAGGTTTTCAATTCCGTGAATTTTTAGTGTACTTAAAAAAACTGAATTGTCACAAATGTTGTAATGTTTTTTAGTCAGGTTTCAACAAGTCTAGCCCATGTTGCTGTCTTCATTTGACCGTGGTTCACAATTACGAAATATTATTCCTATGGGAACGAGAAACTACACCATTAGCCAATTTGTGTAGTGCAATTCAATAGAAACTTTATTTCAACCTCTAAATTTTAAAGAACTTTACCACGATCATAAGAAATCGATTACTTTTACGGTACCGACCAGCGGGAGGCCCAGTGATAAAGTACTGGTGCCAAAGTTGTGTCGTGGTCCGAACGTTCTGCTTACCTGAGGTGCATGGGGCTCAGGTGTTTCCCTCGTCATTTGTACATAGTTCAAAATTACGAGGTAATTTTCTCGGGTATTTACAATATATATCGCAAACACGGAGTAAAGAAAAAGGTGGAGATGATTTGGCGAGATTTCATGAGACGTAAGTTAGCAACCCCAAACTAGGCACAAGCAAACCTAGTTTGCAGTGATTTTTCTACAAGGGATGCATTTTCAAATTAAGAAAACGCATGCTAAAACTTACAAAATGACTATTTGTGCAGTTGTGGGATGCAATACAAGTTCGAAATCGATAAAGGATGCTATTATTTCCACTTCATAGGTAAATTAAATTATAAAAAAAGATTATCACCAAGTACTGGTACAAAGTAGTGCTTTGGAATAGCGCCAAATACTTAGCTAGTACCTACTTTTTAAGCGATTGCTTACTTCGCATTGCAAACCGGTTTTAGACTTGATCGCACCTCCACATTCTTCTTTACTCCGTGATCGGAAACCGTTGCCCATTGTGCAGCTCTAGAGCGCCGTTTCTTTAACCAACCAACTTTCTCAGTTTTCAACAAATTGGACAGTGTCTATGATAATTCATTGACACACCATTGAAAGTGTCGCCTTCAACAAAATAACCTGTTTCACCCATGCCCAGTGAAGCAGCGTCAAAAAGCACAGGAAACCATCGGGCCACTGAGTTGGAAAAGGACATAACGCAACGTCTTCCAAGTCCCCCCCCAACTCACGTTACACCCACCACTGCTCCTAGTAATGAACACTCGTGGTTTCTCCCCCCCCCCCCCCCCACAACTCTCATATCATAACTTCCATTGAGAATTGGGCGTTTAAGTTAACAAGTTCCCCAATTGGAAAAGATTTGTCTCGATCGCGAGGGTTTTCTGTTAGGTACGCGTGTGTGAAAAATAGTGTATCATTTTTCCCACGGAGTGCTTAGTATGTGCCGAGCGTAGGCGAAGCGCTAAGCGATTTTGGGGCAGTTATGAGCGATCTGTGGATTAATGAAATGTATAACAATGTTTAAGTAGAATGGCATCGTTCTGTTTTTGTGCGTGTTTTGGTTCTTAAGAAGTGAAGCTCTTTGTAACGTTACTTTTTACGGTAATAAAATATTTCAATTGAAGCCATTTTAAAACTGACACTTATATGTTTGTACTCTAAGATGGTCTCCTATCCATGTTCTTTTCCCAGAAGTCTTTGTTGCCGTCAATAACAATAATGTTTTAAAGTTTGTGAAAGAACATGCTAATAAAAATGACGGTTTTAATATTCTCATCTTAATTCTTGTTATTTTGAAGTCAAGAAAATACTCTTAACCCTATGTAATACCGCCATTTTATTCAAATAAAATATTTGTATTGAATCCGATTAAAACAGAAATTTTTTCACTTGCAAAGCAAACTTTTAAACGATGGATTTCGGCAAACTGCAGATAGTTTGTACTCTTCCATTTTTCCCCCAATTTTTTTTTAAGTATTGTTAATAAAAAGGTTTTTATATTTAAAGAATATTGAGGAGTTTTTTTAAAAGAATTATATACCGTAGACCCTCAATATAATGATCCTTAAAGTGACAAACATGACATTGTTTTTACGAAAAGTCGTTGTAATATGTTACAAAAATATTATATAAAAACTGAGCAATCACTATGGCCTTTCAGTGACGGACATTATAATGAAGAGATCGCTGTATAGGAAGTCGTTGTAAAGGAAAATGCTTGTGATATAAATATAATAATTTGACTATATATATTATAAAAAGGAAGGTTAAAGCTGTTATGAAGTTTTATAAAAAAAATAATATCGGTGGCCATTAAGCAAACAATGAATGTGCATTTTTAGGGACTTACGGCTTAAAGAATTTTTTTATTTTCTTGTATGTCGTTAGCACAATTCTCACCTGCCAATACTCAACCCATTCATTGTCCAGACTTCCGTTTTTTAATCACCAATCAAACAAAAGCGTTTTACTCTGAAATTAACCGCAGTCCGATTTTCAAACGAGTTGGCCACAATTCGAATAAAGAGTTGCATATGTATATCCACCACAGAAACAACGGTCCGTGGGTCTGCAAGTGAAATAACGGAATTCATTTGGATACATATATATAAAAAAAAGTCAATCCACTCATCAAGTGGCCATTACATTTAATTGCCCAACTGTTTCACAATGTACACTTCCCCCACATTAAACATCCGGCCAACAGGAAGCCATTGTCCGACGGGTCCGGGTCCGACGTACAATACCCAATTATCCACCTTTAACATCCGTCATGGCCAACAGAAATACCTTTTTTTTTTGGCAAATAAACAGCGTAATGAATCCGAGTCTGAATAATTCACGCAAACGTCCATCGAGTGATTCAGAATGGCTTGTTAATGATGGCAGTGACATGTGTATCGGCAATGGCAGAAACACGGCATTTATGACACGTATCTGTCTGGATCGCGTGTTTCCATGACAACTGTTGCACGTGGCGCTGGACACGGATTTTAATGATGAGGGGGTGGCCGTGCGCCCTTTATTCGGGGGGGTCGGGGGCGGAATTTTAGCGATATGGTCGCGTGCCTAAATTGGGGGGAGGTGACCCCCGGTGGCTTCGGTACACAATGGCGCCACGTGGCGGCGGTTTGCGAATAAAGCGTTAAGGGTCGTGCTTGACTTTTCGGACTGCGTGTAAACATCAGGATATTCAATTCGTGGTTGTTGTAAATTGTGTCGTGTTAGACGGAAAGGGGTCAGTCGACCCAACCCCAACGAAACGAACGTTTTTTTTTTGCTGCAGCAAATGACCAGAAGGTTTATTTGAAAAACTATATCCATAAATATCTAGCTTGATACATCACTATTTAAACTTAATTTTAAATAGTAGTTCTGGGAGAAGTAGACCTCGCTAGCAAAACAAAAAAAAAAAACATACTTCGATTTGACTTCAAGTAACATTCATTCCAAATTTGAAGAAAATCGAACAACGCGTTTGGTCGTAATTTCGTAACAAACTAAATTACAGACAAACAGATGAAATACTGGAAGGTCGTGTTAAAACAAGGACCTCGTTAATGCTCGTTCGATTATTGCAAAATTATTAAATTGTAAATTTTATAAATTAAATATGATTAATTTTTTTCACCATTAGCATTTTTTTATTAACAAAAGGACTTGTATGGGCGATTTCACACGTTGCAGCCACCTCACATAGCGGCATACGATCTACCGTCTGAACTTAACAGTGTGACTCAATGTAAAACAAACTGATTCGGCTGGTTGTATGTGGCTCATAATTCCAAATGTGAAGCAAGCCTTAAAATATTTATAAATATTTGTTATTTTTACAATTCAAAATTGTAAATAACTAATTTTATAATACGATAGTTTTTGCCCTTTATACTTTTTGGAGGCAAAGGAAATCTACATAAATTGCTGAACACTACTACAAAATCGTAGTAAATCATAAAAACGCGTTGTATAGAATTGCCCCCTAAAAATACGCTACTGGGCTCGATTATTTGGTATCTCACAACAAAGCATTCAGCCCTATCAATACCAAGTTTCTTAAGGTAGAAATGTATCATATTCTATCAGATAATTGCTAAACTACAGATGCTATCATTCATCTGCTTATACAGTAAATATCTATTAACGAAGACTTTGAATAATAATTGCACGCATACTAAATTAAACATACACTATTTGCGACGCGATAGTTATCAGCAAGCAAACAATTAACAACTATTGCTTCTAAGTAGCGTTCTTATCTATTGATAAACATAATTGAGTACTAATATTAATTACTACAAACGACTCTGAATATTATCGAAAACGAAATGTTAATTGAATCCCATATCATTACTCACGTATTTTGTAGTTCTTTTATCTACCTGTTAAGCTATCTCTTTTATCGCCCTTTCTGTCTGTTAGCTGGCGAACAAAGGAAGACAAGAGATGCTCGTAACAATTAATCGCCATATCCGTGGTCATCGGACTAAAGACAATGTAAGCGAAAATACTTTTAATCTGAACTTTCCTTCCACAGAACTTTCCTGTAAGACGATTATCGCGTTTTATTCTGTTGCGTTTGGTTGTTGTGTTGTATAAGGTACTCGTATACTCGCGGTATACGACGGTATACTCGCTTGATCTTATACATTACGTTGATACATTGATGTGATACATTTAAAGCTTAATTGAAAACCAGGCAATTTTCACAATATAAAACTGGCTAACTTCATCGTTTTATTAGAGCGACGTTCTTCGAGATTTAAACTTACATAGATCAAGGTAAGAAATTTACAAGTGTATTGTGAACAACTTAGGTCCACATTATGCATTCAATTTTTCCGATTTATAATAATTTTATTTGTCTTGAATATAATTAAGGTTATATAGAATACCGATAGAACCTTCTAGATTTGCACTAACAAAGTATGAAATATTTGAATTTAAAAATAAAATCCCCACTACTGTAACTATATATATTTTCAACACATAAAACAGTTAAAAACAATTTTTACATGTATCTTGCAAATAAATGTTTCGTAGTTTTAAGAAAGTAAAATAATTTTACCTTGCATGCTTAAAAAGTTGCTAAATTTTAAACGCTTTAGGTATAGAATTTATATGATTTTTTTATGAGTTCATTGCAAGCCTTATCAATATTTAGTACCTAACAAAGAATATAATTACGGAGGCTGAGTTTGGCTCTGCCATTTTGCTTTTAAAAATTCAATTAGGGGTGCTGTCATACTTCTCAAAAACACCTGGTGAACTAAAGAACCAAAACTCAATTTCGGAAGCCAATTTTAAGCACATCCTTTCACCTGTAAATGGAATTCCCTCTCACCCCCCTTCAAATAGGCCCGTTTACCCCTTAACCACTGGTGGGGTCAAAAAGCCACGACCCACCGCAACGACCCCTTTTCAAAACTGACTTCGAGAAACCCTCGCTTTCACTCCGAAACAGAAATAACAAACGGGGTGGAGGGGTTGTCCCACAACAAAGAAATAAATAACAATAACAATAGAAGGCTTCCGCTAGCTTAGGATTCAGTGAAGCTTACAAAACCTTTTGAGTACGTAGTAAGAAACCGATTATGTGATCGTGGGGGGTGAATTAGAACTTCTATATCTCCCTACCCTAAAATTTTCTATATCTACCCTAAAGTAAATTATATTTCATTCTTTACTATATTACAGAACTGTTAAAAATATGTACTCAAAAATAAGTAAAGTGTGCTCATTTTTGATTACATTCGATGCTTATCATAGCTCCGAATACGTAAGTTTCATTTGAATTTTTTTTAAAAAGGAATATACTCAGAAATGAGTACAATGATTAAAAATTAATGAAAAAGAACAGTTGCTTGCCTACATTGGCTACCTTCATAAATCACCTTCAATAAATATCGAGAATTACAATCAAGAATTACCGGGAATCGAACCCAGATCCTCAGGCACCGATGCCCAAAGCCTTATCCGTTAAAGTACCAGAACGATTTGAAGAAGTTATAAACAGAAGAAATGTTAGAGGTGTGCCAAAAGAATGGGAAGTAAGATAATTGAATTGTAATAACTCAGTTTCCATTTAAGCAATCGATATCAAATGATGTGGAAAACCATCTTCTGAACAATTACTTTAAGTTTGTCAGGTCGCTTTTTTCAGATGGCTTGAACAGAAGCTGAGATTAACAGTATTAAATCACGCTGCTCATTTTTGAGAATGAATTTTAAATTTAAGCATACTGAGTTTCCACTGATTTTTTTTTTTTTGCGAATATTGTCAGAAAATATTGAATGTTTTTAAGTATGTTGAATAATTAGATTTCTGTGGAATTTAAAATGATATAGCTCTTCGAATTGCATGCGACATTGGTAAAGATTTGTACAACAAAATATTAATAGTTTAAGAATTCTGGACGAATTTATAATCTTTTACTATAAGTACATATTATAAACATTTTTACTTGTATGGGTGAAGAGTCCCAGATCTACATGCATTTGGCTTTTCGGCAGATTTGTCGCGAACCGAGCAGCGTTTCTGCATTCGACACAGAGGTTAACTAAGTTAGGTAAATACAAACAAACCATTGGACTTTGAGTTGAAGTTTTGGCGCGTACCACCGACACAGAAATGCGTACCTCCCTAAACAAAATGGCAGACCTCCCCCCCTCCAAAAAAAAATCCCAACAAACACACCACAAAAAAACAACAACACCGGTCAGCGGTTTAAATCACCCTGGCCTCAACCCTCCTTCCCACGCCAGTGCCAAGGACTGTTTTCATACTCCAGTGGACCGGGTGGTCACCAAAGCAAGACACCTTCTTTTACCCGATCACGATAATTGGTGAGTTTACCGACCGAGAGTCGTCTGCAAGAAGCCGGAGTAGGGGGTGCACCGGAAGCGTGTCAGCGTGGGAATCGTCTGAAGAGCCTTATGTCTGCTTGTGTCTTAGTTAAATGGTTGCGTGCGGCCATTATCTTATACGTATCGCCCCACCGTCTTAGACTTCCTTCCTCCTGCGTGATTGGCTTCGGCCGATCTCGTCTTGCATGGGGGGATTGACCAGCTGTCGGTTTTCTTGGATGGGGGGTTTCAGCCGCCGAATGTGACTCATGTGAAAGCGTAGACTGTGAAAAAAGGGTGCTTAAGGGTATGATTTCAGTGACGAAATATTCTAATTTTCATAAATTTAGGACATTTTTGAAAGTTTGCTCCTCAAATATTCACTAACAATAATGACAATTCCATATATCTGTATCCCATAGGTAAAAGACACTATCTCCATTTTTTTTTTATCAATTTTCGTGTTCTGATTACGAATTTATTGATTTTCACACACATAACATCGATATAATATATTAAATAAGTTATCAACGAATATTTTTAAAGAACTCTCTCTCTCAAATTATTCGAAAGGCCCATACCACTTTGACAGTTCTCCTCACTGTAAAAAAAAGTACTTAAAAATGTGTACCTAAAAATATTCGTGTTTCTCCGAGTACAATTGCATTGCAAATTACATGATATACTTAAATTTAAGTTACCGTATTTTCTCAAAAAAATTAGCAGTACGATTTAATATTACTAATCTCGGCTTCTGTTCAAGCCATCTTCACAAATCGACCCGACAAACTTATTAAAATAATTGTTCAGAAGATGGTTTTCCTCATTATTTGATGTCGATTGCTCACGGGCGGATCCAGAGATTATTGTTAGGGGGGGGGGGGGGGGTAATGCAGTATATTGTTATCATGAACACCAAATTTGAGGCGGTTATATTGTTATCATGAACACAAATTAAGGGCAAAAGGGGGGGGGGGAGTATTGAAAAGTTTTAAAGAGCGTTGCATATAATGCATATGAGCGTAAAACAATGCATATATATCACGATTCGCAAAAATAATTCTTAGTTCGAAATTTTTCATTGCCTAAGGTGACTTTTGAAAATAAAATCTTAGATGTTAGGGGGGTTGGGGGGGGGGGTAATTTCCGATTTACACCCCACCTGGATCCTCGCTTGCGATTGCTTAGATGGAAACTGAGTTATTACAACTCATTTATCATTCTTTTGGCACACCTTTTTAACATTTCTTTTGTTTATAACTTCTTCAAATCGTCTTGGTACTTTAACGACGGATAAGGCTTTGGGCATGGGTGGCTGAGGATCTGGGTTCGATTCCCGGTACGTCTTGGTTGTAATTGACGAAATTTATTGAAAGTGATTTATGAAGGCAGCGTATGTCGGCTCGCATCTGCTCGTTTGAATCATTTTTACCCATTGTACTCATTTTTGAGTACATAAGTCACAAGTTTCACTTTTTCAAAATTGAATCTTATATATTCGAAGCCATGATAAGCATCGAATGTACCCAAAACTAAGTACATGTTACTTATTTTTGATTACGTATTTTTAACAGTGCGCTCGTGGAAATTTAGAAACTTACTTTCATTAGTATACTTTTTCTCAGGCACTTTTTGTCAGGCATACATGTGAAACAGTTCTAGCAATTCCACATTTATTTCAAATAAACATTGTAATGTTTCAATTGAGCCATCATGAGCCGGCTATACAAAAAACAATTTACATTTATGTCGTCGCGTTCAGATGAAAGATCACAATCTCATACTTGATTCTGTGTGAACACCCCAAACGCCTTTCTTATTGTCTTAAAAAAACTTGAACTTCATGTTCTTAATTCAAATATAATTTTTTAGTTTTTAATTCTATGAAAATAAATTCCTTGACAGATCACGTGAAAATCCATAAATTCAATTAAGATACAAATTAAAAGGAATAATTCATTTGCTTGCTATAACAACATACAGAAAAACTTAAACACGACATTTGTATAGCAATAATATCTTTGAATTGTAGTTTGTAATATTTAAAACTAAAATTTTCCTCAAATATAAATTGTAATATTAGTCATTTTATTAATAAATGTTCTTTATAAAAGTCTATAAAATTTTAATATACTATAAAATAAAATATATAAGTCAACATCACTTCCTTAGTTAGGTAAAATATTTTGTGGGGACCAATTAAGTAATGTCGTTTGGTTTCAAATGTAAATGGTTTTAACATGCCAATGAAATCGTAAATTTGTAAAATATCAACTAAAACATGTTACGTAATTAAAGGAAAAGATATTTATTTTAAATTTAAGTAGCGTCTGTCACTTCCTTATAGTTGCTACTGTTTTATAAGTGTTGCGGTATTTCGAAATATCTTAACCCATTTATATCTAACATTTCATATACCCAACCACAGGAACGTGTTTTTTGAAAGAGGTTAAATTAATAAGTAAGGAAAACAGTGTTACCAGTTCCATAAATGGAGAAAATTAACGTAATGTATTTTGGCATTAACAGCACAAAAATTATTGACATAACTTTCCTAACGCAATAACGCCAAATATTTCAAAATAATATTAATTATCATGTGGAAATACAATGGCGACTGCCAACAGTTGGTTTCTAGAGTTCTAGAAGAGTTAAAATTATACAGATCACTAACGTTCTATAAAATGTAACTTTAAAACTAAACTTGTAAATGTTATACATTACAAAAACAAAATTATCTTCTTTCACTCAGTTTCAAGTTAACGTATATTTTAACCGATTATTAGTTCTAAATGAAAAATTAAGTGTCCTACAGTCGTGTAGATTTAACAAACGACCAAAGTGTGCGTATGGAATGATATTCATATACGGTAGTTTGACGTGGTTGATAGTGATTCGACGTCATGCGAAACAAGGTTCAGGTAATACGGTTTTAATTATCAGTCGGTACAGAAACACCGTCTTAAACCATAAAGTTAGTGTTACGGTTGTAAATTGTAATTAATGTATACGTTTATTTTCCCGTAAAAATTACTGGTTTTTTTACAGTATATTATTCACATTAGATATTTGCACTCTAAGTACATTTTTGATATTTTTTTGCAGAACCATTAATCGTTCGTAATCTTTTGGGAAGCATTCAAATGACAAAAATATTTATATTTTAAGTATTAGTAAGAAGCTAAAGAAAGAATGATTTTTTTTTAAACCCAAGAACAAACTAAGAACATGTTCTTTTCTAAAATGAAAGAACAAAAGAACAAGTCGTTATTTTGTCACCTGAGAGAGGGTTAACAAAAATGTACTTCTAGATTGACGCTTTGCCAATATTCTTAAGGAATTTCAATCCCCAAAAATAAAAGTTAAGAAAAACGAATTCGATTTGGGTGGGCGTTTTTCCCCCCCTGGCCATAGAATTTCCTTCAGAAGCAGCGATTCTACAACTCACCTCTTCTCGACGGTAATGATACCAGAATCACATGGAATAATAAATAAAAAAAACTCGAATGGGAGGGGGTCAATTTGACGACTCCAACTGTAACCGCGATAGTCACACGGGGGGAAGTGGGGGAGTAAAGGTGAAGATAATTGTTGAGAGGGAGGGATAGCGGTGAGAAAACGATTTTTGGTCGCGGAAGATAACGGCAAATCGTCTGATTTGTTTATGGGATTTATTTCTGATTTTTTTTATCGTTCTCTACTCCATTTCTATGACCGTTGCTGGTGAAAGTCACGGATGAGTTCGTTTTTCATTTTTTTTTTTTAAAGATGTCTAGTTGTTTTGATGAATTTTTATTAAATAACTATTTCTTGGATGAACTGAAGGTGGGACGGTCTATTATTTGAAGGAAACATGCCGAGTACAAAAAGCGCTATTGTAAACAAACGTGGACAAAGTGTAGGAATACATGTTGGTGATAGTCGAATAGTTTCTTGAGATTCAACTGATAGCAAAGTTATGCTCTAGGACAGTGATTTTCAACCTTTTATCTCTCACGTACCCCTTGATAAAACTTTTCATTTATGAGTACCTCCTTTTCTCACAGCGTTTCTCACAAAAATCCTCTAATAAAAAAATAATTTCGTTTTTTTTAGGTAATAATGTTCTTAGGTTAGATGATAACTTAAACAAAGGACTCCAATTGGTGACAATTATAAGCTTTAATTTGAGATTTTATTTATTAAGTTTATTTTTTATTTTAGATGTTTTCCGCCATTACTAATATTATTTTCGCGTACCCCCCAACCGAACCGAACGTACCACCAGTGTACGCGTACCACAGGTTAAGAACCGCTGCTGGTATAAGATATTTAATACTTTGATGACATGTCACTGGTAAATATATTTTTATTTAAATTTGTTTATACAGTTTTCAAGTCAAAGCTATATATAAGTTTTTAGTATTTTTAGTTTGGATTGTAATCTTAGTTTAGTCTTGAACTGTAAGAAGTGGTCGAAAACCATTTCGACGCTTAAAACTTGAACGTTCTTGACTAGAAAAAGTCAATGTGTTAAAAGATAGATTCAAACCCCACCCTCAAAATTTATTAAACTATTTTAAGCATTTATTAGTTATATCTCTATATTCAATGATTGCTGACGGCTAGGACACCATGCCAAGGTAGATTTTTACTTGTTACCAAGTCGGACAAAAAGTATACGGATTTAGAATTGTATTTACTGATGTTGTTTTAACTGCTCCAGTGGTCAGCAAAATAACACGATTGTAAAAATGTTTTTACAGCAAAAAAAAAAGGAATTTATATTTGTAATACATATTTATATTTTTAAATTCCATTTCCATTTTTACAGATAGAGCTTCTGTTTATCACTCCATGGAATAACATTAAAATATAAAGTATTTTATAAAATTAAAAATTGTGTGTTGCTTAAAAAACTGGTGATCCCACGACGGATACTTCCGGGTCAGACAGACAGAGGCTCAAATAGCGTGCTTAATTAAGTTATTTGACTCCCCAATTATGAGGCATTGCAAATACGAAGGACAAACTTAATACTGGAATTTTTTTTTAAATTTAATATTATTTTGGCTTCTAAGCGTGCAACGAAGAGGTGGTAGTTTTTTTTTATAGTTCGATATTTTAATCGTATAACAATAAGAATGAAAATAAAGCTTTTAATGGAGATCGCCATATAGGCAAAAACTTTCAAACAATTTTTCTCAGAACTACCATTTGTTGAGTTTGCCCTTCGTATCCGCAGCGCCTCAAACTTGAGTTATATTAAAATTTAATTTTATGTGGGATTTTTCACAGCAAGTAGATTTGATGAACATTAAATTTCTGAATAGAGTTCTTTTTTAAATTTGTAATACTTTGAAGACTCCTTAAAATAACTGAATTTCATTTAAACAAACTCCTGTAGTTGTGTTGTATTCATTTGATAGTTTTTCTCGTTTGTACTTTTACTTAACTCTTCTCCAAGATTATCTTATCGAATATACCTCCAACTGAAATACCTTCCATGTTTCTGACTCTACCCCCAAGTCGCATACCAATTCCCCCCTCGCTTTTCGAACAAATAGAACAAAACGAAAACGAGACCCGCGAAGAGACGGTAAATAGAATTAACAAAAATCCACTCGAGTCCCTAGACTTAACAAAAACCCGAAAGCACATATTTAAAAACTAAAAAATCCCCAGACTTTCCTTCCACCGTGCATTACTAATAATAATAAGTCCCCCTAGCCAAAACCTCCTTAACTGCTGGAAAAGAAGGGAATATATATTAAATCTCTTTTTAAAAGAAAGAAGAAAAAACCCGTCCAGGTAATTGAAGACTGTCAGCTTGAGATGCGGCAATTCTGGTGTGTAATTTCGACCGGCGCCAGGTAGCTCCTCCGATGGCCCGAGTTGTCACCGGCTGCCCTATAATCAGCCGCCATCGGGCCACTTGAGTGTTGCCGGCACCGGGCCTTTGTCTCTCCTCTTCGGGTCTTTTCTTTTCTGGACCAAGATGGAATTTGAATGGATGTCCACATGGGGATGGGCTAATTTGAGAGTGGATAAAAGGAGGGCTCCGCCCAGGCTGTTATTAGCCGCCGAGGTGATGTGTTTTTTATAGAGGAGGATTGACTTTTTTAATGATTGCGGACAATTGGGGGAGATGTTGCTATCTGGACCCCGTGTTTCAAATTGTTGGGTTTGTCGGGAGTTATGAGTGAAGTACGCTGAAGAATTATTTTGTAATTAAGCAATATGTGAGTATATTTATCTTGTAAAATTAGAGTCCAATAATGGGGTAATTACTTGAAAATATGATGTCGCCAATAGCATTTTAAAAGCATTGCGATATTCTGCGGGAGAAAACACAACAATTATCTGTATTCCAAGCTGAATGCACATTCTTTATGAAATTTATATTTTTAAAGGCTTTATGCACAAGCTACAAAAGTACTTTTATGACAAGTTGATAATAAAATGGTGCACTAAAAAAATTCAGTTTATGTTGTCTGAAATATCAAAAGGCAAACAATTACTTGTTGGTTGGTAAATTTTGTTAATATTATAATCATGTTAAAGCTTTAACCCAATATTTGATATAGTGTTAGTTAGTAACTCTGTGCATAATAACCTCCCACTCTCTCCAATTAAGTGATGTGTGTGTGGCAGTAAAAAAAGCTCTACTTAAACTGAAACCTTGTTATTATTAAATATTATGGGAGGGGATAAATTTGTACGAAATTTCCCACTTTCGATATATTCTAGTATTACAAAAGCCATGAGAAGATATTGATCCGTTTCTTCCTTGAGATTTTCTTTATTTAAAGAATTTAGTGATTTAAACAACAATCAAGTTCTCTGAATATTGGATTTTCTACTGAAAATTACATGATTGATTCAAAATAAGGTTTGGTTCTCCAATTATAAAGTTATTGCATTAATCATTATAACAGACTTTATTTTATGGGGCATCAAGAAGCACAGCAATTCCCTTTAACACCTGAATACTCACGTCTATGCAAAAAAAGTTTGGCACAGTGCCATTAAATTTCTGCATAACCTTGACTATATCTTAATATTAAAACAACACAGCATCTAAATTTGCATTTTCTTTATAGACGACCACTCCGGCCTCGATGCCTCCAACAGTCCGGATCCTTCGAGCAGCCCCCCTTACAACCTGAAGGTGAAGAAGCAGCGGAAGGCCCGCACCGCCTTCACCGACCACCAGCTGCAGACGCTGGAGAAGAGCTTCGAGCGGCAGAAGTACCTCAGCGTCCAGGACAGGATGGAACTGGCCGCCAAGCTCAACCTCACCGACACACAGGTCAAGACATGGTACCAGAACAGGAGGTAAGGATGCACTCCATGTACTTTTTACAGTGACAAGCTGGTGTTGAACCTTTTGCTTCATAGCCAAGGCGTTGCCTTATGATCAAAATGATCGTTCTGGTCGTGTAATCATACTTGCTATTTAAAGTGACCACCACCACCCTCTAACTAAACATTTCGTATCATATACTCAAAAACTAAGTTTTGGAACTGCAACTATTCTCAGTATAATTTCCTATAACGCATGTTGTAACCAGGGACCGACTTACAAGTTTAGGGGCCCAGGGTAAAGAACATTTAGGGGCCCCGACGTGCTTTAAAATAAAACATACTACAATGCGATGCGAAACGTGACATGCATCAAGTATTCGCAGGAAATATAACAGCGATTTAATTGAATAAAATAGTAGAAGTTTTACAAAAAAAAATTATGAATTATTTATTTAAAAAATTCATTAGTTTAGTAAATTTATTTTTAACTTCTTCACATTGTTTTAGGCTTATAAGCATTTTGGGGGACCCTATAAAAATGGGGGCCCTGGGCAAGTGCCCCGAATGCCCTGCCGTAAATCAGTCTCTGGTAGTAACTTTTTCGTTAAAGTCTGATTCATAAGAGCTAACTGAAGGGACAGACAGCATGAAGGAGGTATGCAATAAAGAATAAATTTTAAGTTATTTGACCTTAAAGTCAAATTTAGTATTTGGTCGTATTCAAATACCTCCTTCATTTGTAATAAGAATAAAATACACGAGTTAAATGAATTTCTTTATGAAATCAAATACTAAGTTATATTGATACGAGTACAAATCTTAAGGTTTTACAATACCAAACTTAAGTTTGAAAAAATCGGCTTTGTAGAATAAATTATTTTCTATAGAGAACCCTTACAAGAGTTCTACAAATACGATATCAACATCAAGTTTGCTTCTCATTGTGTTACTGCAGGAACCTATTGTTTTAAAACATATAAATCGAAAAATGTGTTAAAAAAATGTAATCATCTTGTTTGGAATTGTGAAGTTTTTTCTGTATTTTACTTGTTATTCTTCCTAAAATCGCATCGATTGAATATCCGCTAAAGGTATTGTAAAACTCGAATAAACAATATCCTGTCTAAAAGTCACTCTCAATCATATCAGTCTTCCTAACAAATGGAAATGTCAAAAACAATATGATATTATTGCGGTATTTTGTGGATTGGCCATTGTGCAAATTCTCGTTTATCAAAGTTTAGGTTTTGTTCCTGGGTCTATTGATATCTTTCACAATTCCTATTAAAATAATAAAACGTATTTTAGTTATTGAATATGCTTTTTCACTAATATAGAGCTATTATTATAAAGTAGGGATTTTTAGTTAAGTTATATAATCATGCTTTGTTTGTTTTCGAGATAAAAATTGATTTTTGTTTGTCAACAAAAAAAAAACTGAAAATATATTAGGTTTTATTTCGGTTTATGAAATAGAGTAAGAAAATATTAAGATGCAAAAGGCTTTAATATTTTATAGAGCTTCACCTAAAATTGTTAGATTTATTTTACCTTATCTTACTTGGCATTCTTTAGTAACAATGTCTATTGGATTTGTTTCATTCTTTCACTAGACATGTATCCATTATGTTGATGTCTGTTTAGACTGTAGCTGCATATTATTTATTATTTTGACCTTTCACATTAGTGCGGACTGATGAAAAATTGTTTGGATCTTTATAAGAAAGGACCTTTAGCTCCTAAATGACTCCTTGTTATACAGCGGCCCTTCCTTATGCGACCGCCTTATAAAATCCCAATCGGTTGGATTAGTTTCTAATGCACTAGAATTTTTTACTCGTTACAACTACTTTTGGTTATAACAACGTAAGATAAACTTTTATTATCAAACATAAAGGATCATCTATGTAATGACCTCTCACGGAACCAATATGTCGTTATGACCAAAAGTCATTGTAATGAGTAAAACATCTAATTGCATTAGAAACTAATAAGATCAATTGGCATTTTTAAACGGCGGTTTTTTTTTCAAGGAAGGGTCGCTAAATGAAAAGGTTGTTATAAGGAGTTCCTAACTTACAGCGACCCTTTCTAAGGAAAGATATCGTTGTAAGCTAATATTTTAATCAACCAAATAAAGCATTTGGCGTTGCGATCAGACAAAACACATGAAATGAAGCTGTTAAAATTCCTTCAGGTCTGTTCAGTCAAAATCTTAACACGTTCACTGCCGGTGCCAAAAAGGATGCAAGTCGACCATTGCATTTTTAGTGTTATTTTAAAGACCGTATCACGCGTCTGTGCGTGGCTGGCACGGTTTTCAGAACTCACTTACTCATCATAAAACAGTTTATTATTTTTATTTTAATGTATCTTTTATTAAACAAAATCTGTCTCATTTGCAGAACGAAGTGGAAACGCCAAACAGCTGTCGGCCTAGAACTCCTCGCCGAAGCCGGCAACTACGCCGCTGTCCAACGAATGCTGCAGACGTCCCCTTACTGGATCAACCACTACGCGGCCGGCCTGCCCTTTGGCAGCATACCCGGCATGGACTACTACCGCCAGGCCACCGCGGTGGCCCTACAGAAGCCCATGGCCTACCGCATGTACCCGTCCGGCCCGCCCTCCTCGCTCGGCCTACCCGTCAACTTCAACTCCTCCAGCGTCCCTCCACCTCCCATGCCTGGAGCCAGCGCTGCCGTGTCGCCAAACTCGCCAATGTCCACTTCCACTTCTTCGTCGATACCTCCTTACTACAGCAGGGAACCTCCCTGCTGAGGACATCCATAGGGACTATGTATCTAATTTATTGTTATGTGATCAAAGGTGTTTGCTTGCTGGGGAAGGTCGGCAGCTCGCCTCCTCTACGGCTGAAATGTGTACAAAAGTTGTTGAACTCCGATTCAGTTGCTCCTAGTATGTGTACAAAGGTCGCGGACATTGCTCCAGTTGCTCCTAGTATGTGTACAAAGGTTGTGGAGACTGCTTCCGTTGCAGCTAGGACGTGTACAAAGGTTAAGGACATTGTTTCAGTTGAAATAGATCCGAAGGTTCCACAGAAAGTGTACATTGTATTGCAAGTGGACTTGCTTGTTTCCGTAAGCGTGGGTGAAGTGCGAGTCAGAAACCCGGTTTGTGTAAGCTGATTAGGAACTGTTGTAGATGCCCTTCTATGGTTTTAATTTATGTGTATATTGTCTACTGATTTTAAATTGTCTCTGTGTTTTTAAACAGTACGTCTTGTTAAGTTTTTTTTTAATAATACGTTTTAATTTGTCAATTTAACAATCACTTAATAAATTCGAACCATCATGTTTATTTATTAAATTATATATTACTTCAAATCAGCACATTTTAATATAACTAATTATTTTTATAATTAAAATGTAGAATTACATTAAAAAATTCTTTTAACTTTTTAATTCTTCCATTAGGTTGGGGATTTCGTGCTGGTATATTACAAAAGTTACCATTCAGTTGCAGCAAAACTATAATTCTTTGAAATCGCAAATCAAACAGATTGCATTACGAGTCCCCTCACCCATTATAATTTTACAAAAACAAAATGGCCGAAAGCCACGTTGGGTATTTTATGGCATTCATAGACTATATTTTGATTTTAAATTCTCCAATTAGCCCTCAGAATGCAAAGAAAATAATCTTAAAGTATCCAAAATGTAATTAATTTTATGTAATTAATTTTATTTGATGTAAATTTGAAGTACATAGAATGAAATGCATGAATACGATAAAAAATTTTGCTAAACTGTATTCTAATTTTAAAGCGTTAAATCAATCAACTAGTGAGATTAACAATTCAATTCTTAAACAACGTCGTATATTTTAACTATTTTTTTTCAAACTAGTTTACACAAGATTGGCAACTTCTATTAAATATATTGCCACGATATTAAATATACTTTGTCGAAATTACCAAAAAGGGTTTATGATTCTTAATTTTTTTTATTTTTTGTCATTGGAAAATTTCTTTTTTTTTCGTAGGTTTAGGTTACAAATTAAACTAATGCGTGTTTAAAAAAAAATGAAAAAACCTAGCAGCTTTGATTGGTTAGAAACTCAAAGGTTGCTTGCCGGTGCCATCTAAACACACGCATTAACTTACCACCGAAGTTTTCAGGTTATACTGATTGTGTCACAACAGCATCAACTCTTGTTTGTGTTAAAACGAGTCCTTCAATTTTAAATCCAATTTATTGCTAAGCATGGAAGAAAAGCAATCTACTGTGCTAAGTTGCCATACATTGACGATGGAAACCCACCTCTGTCCATAGTTCAACAT
Source organism: Troglohyphantes excavatus (assembly GCA_963932185.1). NCBI lineage: Eukaryota > Metazoa > Arthropoda > Arachnida > Araneae > Linyphiidae > Troglohyphantes > Troglohyphantes excavatus. The sequence goes on from OZ010674.1 coordinate 22,514,840, forward strand.
CTGTTTGAAAATTGTCTGTTTTTGAATCATATGCAGTGTTCCCTCCAAATAGTCTTTATAATGTATCCCATACCACTGATGTTGAATCCCACTTATATTTTTACATTTAAGTTTATTTTTATCTTTTGCAAAAGGATCAAGTCCTTTTAAAAGATTTTCTAATACCATTAATAAAGTTACATCAAATTTTAACTGTTAAAATTGTAAGATTGTTTGCTAATATGCACTTTAAACGAATTTGAAATAATCAAATACAAATAATGTCGACCAACTACAGACTCTAGGCCCAGTAAAGTTAGGCTAGGTTCTTGGGCCAGCAATCAATTAGGTTTATCATTGAAAATAACTTCGTATAGTTTTGTCATTTCAATAACTTAAACATAATTTTCTTATATTAATTCATTAAAATTTTGCACTTACAAAAATGAGACGCGATTTGCGAATTATCTACTGTAAGTAGATAATTTGCTTATTAGTGTATTTTTTTATAGTAATTGGAATGGGATACATTGTGAACACTTTATATTAAAGTATTGTGATCGAATGTGTGCGTTTTTTAATGTATTGATATTACATTATTTTAAAAATTAAAAATATTTACCATGTAAAAGTATATGGATAAAAACTGTTACCATATTCTATATTTAGTATACTTATAACTAAATTAAAATTAAGTATCAGAAGCCCCTTGTCTGTCACCGAAGCAAGATACAAAATTCAAGTTTTGTAATTCCCCGAACTTAACCATGCTATACGACATTGAAGTGAATGTTAAATACAAAATAAAACCACTGTTTTAAAAATTGTACATTAACCGATTATTACATTATACTTTATGGCCATATACTGTTGAATTTGTTTTATAAACGTCGCTGATAGCCCATTATGTAGCTTAAGTACGACGTTAATTAAAAAATGTGTTTGGAATTTAAATCAATATCAATTATTTACTGAAGTGACTTTATTAATATATTAAATTTTTTTAACATTAATGTGACGTATAAAGTCATTATTAATCGTAACTACAAAATACAATAATCCTTACAGGAAAACTTTTTGAAGTAATTAATGATTTTGAACTGTGATAAGGGAACTGTATTATCCCTCAGCTTACTTTTTGTAATTTTATTTCTTATACGTAAATTATTTTTTTGAATTCCATTTTTTTTTTGCGAGTGCTGTATGAAATGTAGGAGGGAAATAATATGTATTATAAGACAATGTTATCAGGCAAAAGCACCTGTGCCACAATGACGTACTTCAGTCAATAGTTGTATATAAATGAAACTGTCTATCTGTAAAATAAAGAACTTTTTTTGTATAAAAATTGTATTTTGTATTTTATTTCAATATAAAGTTTTGAAAGAAAAAAAAAGCTTTTAATATGTTGAGCTACATTTATGAATAAAATATATTATATATATAATTTTTAGCCGTTTTCATCACAGTACATACAAGCGAGGTACGGCCTGACGTTTTCTGACGCTGGACTCTTTTGGTATGTTGGAATATTTCATTATACGAGTCTTGCTCAGTGGATAAAAGCGTTCAGCTACTAATAAGAGGATTGCTAGTTCGAACCCGTGCGATGGACTTGAAAGTGACAAAGAAAAGTGAAAAGTAGTGATCTTGCGCTCGGAGAGTTGCCAGCATCGCTATACCTATTTAGATCTACCTGAAGATTATACATAAGTTAAAATTTCTCCGCTCAAGTTAAACCTATACAAATGCTTGCGAATCTATATAATTTTTTATGATTATTGTATCTGCAATTTAATTTTTTTAATTAAAATTTAAAAATCATGTATTAAAGGTTCAACTGAGAAACTCTAGTTTTAACGGTATATTGCATATGAAAATGTCCCCCCATCCATGTAAATGATTTTTTTTGTTCATAATCAGCCTAAAAGCTGGAGATTCAAATAACCAAGGTCGAAGATTTAGGAGATTTACTTTCAAAATGTAAAACAAGATTTAAAATACTGTTTATAAATATTAGTTATATCACAGAACATTTATTTATTTGGTATTTTCAATGCGGATTTTTCGTTTTCCTAAAGTTTGTCTAAAACAAATTGCGCAAATTTATTGGTTGAAAATTAACAACATAAATTAACAACATAAATTAACAACATACATACTGGAAAGAATAAATTTAATTATGCGATAGTATTTCAAAACACAAATTAGTTCTATTTCTATTATGCAGACGATTGCATTTACAAAATAATAATGTGTAAAAACCGATTTTTGATATCTTAATTGTGTTTTTAAAATCCCATTTACTTTTACTCATCGTTAGTAAATATCAGTGATAGCAGATTGGCGAAGCTAATGGCATTTGAAAGGGTTCTTCTCTTTATTCTTGCATCGTACTAATTTGAACGATATTTTTTTTTTAATTAAGAAAAATATAGGTAAGAACAATGAGCAGAAACCAAAGATAAATACTTGTCCCTGGCTATTTACGTTTAAAAAAACAATAATTATTTATATTAAATGGTTATAAAAACAAAATGATTGTTAAATGTTATTTAGGTATGTTTAAAAAACAAATTTCATTGGTTATAAGAAGAGGAGTGAGTTTTGTGATAGAAGGTTAATGCATACCACTGATACAAAATTAAAAAAATTATAAATTATTTTAATTATGTAAATTTTGTATTTTTGCTCGAATTACAAAACTTTTTCCATATCAGAATTTATTTCGAAATTCGATATTTTGCAATTTCTGATGCCATATTAAGGAGCAAAAAATTATTGCTTTATTGGTATATAAGGTTATACAGTAGGACTCCAATTATCCAAACTCCAGTTTTCCGGAACAAATAAAGCGGATTGCCAATTATCTGGATCCGGATCCGGATCACTTTGAGAGAAAAGAAAATTAGCAAAATCCACATTTTAAAATTTCCTCAGTGAATGATATTGTTTTAAATAGTCATTAACCCTTTCCACTCCGCGAACATCTTTTTACGTTACGTTCTTTCCACGAAACAGTTATTCCTCTTTCTGTTCTTTTTCCCATCATTTTTCATGCTCATAGAGGGGAGAAAATCGTGGCATTTGTGTTTTGAAAAATATATTTCGGATCTGCAAGAGAACGAGTTGAAAAAATACCTATGTTTTTTAAATACAAGGTTAGGCCGTTCTCGTTTATTTTAAAGAACAGGGAACCAAAAGAACAAGTCGTTATGTTGGTGCCTGAGAGGCGACATCGGAGTGCAAAGGGTTAAATTACTTTACATACTAAAGAAACATTATTTTTCTTTTTAAGAAATAATCTTTTTTCGTGAATTTTTCAATTATCCGGATATTTGATTATCCGGATGGGATATGGTCCCAATTAATCCTGAAAATTGGCATTCTACTGTACTTTTTAGTCACAAATTTAAATAACTTGAGTTTTACTGAAAATATATAGGTTCTTATTAAAGTTTCTTCGTTTATCTTTATTTTTATACACTTGCTTTTTTTCCCATGAATTAAAAATATAAAGAAAACAAATACGATTTAGAGTCTTACGTTTATACAGTGTATTGGCAACCTTAACCAATTGTACAAAATAGATAGCGCATTAAAATGTCATTAGGACAAATAAAAAAAAAAGATCAATAAAAAATAAACCAAAAAAATACAAAATATAAAAATACCATTCAGAAAGAGAGAAAAAGGTAACGATCTATAAAAGGATAGTAACACCTGTCCAACACAATCTTCAGGTATCCTTCGAAGTCGATAGCCCAATGGTCAAAATGAAATAAACCCCAAAAAAAAATCTCGAATCGTAATAACGACTCCATTCCATAAGCTTTCTCACAGTCTCGCGGCGAGAAAGCGTTAAATTACAATCGCTCATGAATAATGGGGTGCGGACTTTACCCCTGATGACCACCTACGCTTTCGAACCAAGGGGGGGGGGGGGAGGGGGGGGGGGGAGGGTTGCAACCATTCGACGCAGAAGTTTCCGGTAGTTCACGGGCAGTGTCATTAGATTCGAATGTGTGTTTCGGTTTTATTTTCGCGCCGCCGTGTAAAAATACCACTCAGGTAGGGGTCGGAGATATATAAAAAAAAATCGAGGTGTGCGCAAGTCATGAGAACCGAGACGGGACAAGAAGTCGAGCTGTTTTGTTCTCACGGTAATGGATTAGAATAAAATAGAGAAAAGAATGAAGTGGGGGGATGCGAAAGAAAAAGAAACCATATAAATACGGTCGCGGCGTTTAGAAAAAAGTAAACACTCGGTTAGGTATTCACACCTGGTGTTCCTCGGTGTTTTTCAAGGACAGATACGTCTAATTTTTTTTTCTCGTTGTGTTGGTCTGTGGGGCGGAATTAGCGTTGTGAGGAATTTGGGGATTCACGTGGGTGGCATGTATTTTTTTTTTTTTTTGCTGTTGACTGAAATGTTTTGGGGATTTTGTTTTTGTTTGTTTTTGTTGGACAGGTTATTTTCTTGTTTTTAAGTATGTGAAGTTAAAAAAAAAAAAGAAAGATCCAAACGCCGAGAAATAATAATGGGACATTGGAAACGGGGTCAGGAGAAAGGGAATCTTCGTAATAAATAGGAAATGATAGTTATCCCAGTCAAATTTGCTCTATAGTAATTCAGTAAGTGGATGTGACTAAATTATTTACACAAGATATTTTAAACAGTTTAGAATAACTTTCCCAAATGTCCTAAAATTTCGAATATTGATATATATATATATATGTTTTGCCTACAACTCTTCGTCCATTAATTACGTCACGATTTCTTTCAATCTTTTGTACTCTCAGCTCCCCCCCCCCCCTTCCTCTCACCCATATCACGTCACGATAAATTTTTTACAACTGAAAACATAAAATCTTGCACTCTGGGTAATTTAACACACATTTCAAAGAAATGTCGTGATTTCTATGAAAAATGACTTATTTCAAAGTTTCTAACACAAATTTAAAAATTATTTATCTACAAAGTTTTACTACGTCACGGAACCACTGAAATTCAACTCCCCCATATCACGTTTCTGTCACACATGATAAACCCCCTCCCTCTAGTTTGCGTTACGTTACGTAATGAGGCGGACCAGAAGGCTAAAAATTGCATAGGAATACATTTTGAGCTTTTTTATTTAACACATTTATTAAATCATACTTTTAAAATAATTTATAATACAAGCTAATGTGAGTATAAGAAGTATTTTTAGTATTTATTTTAAATTAAATGTCGGAAAAGAAATCAAAGCTTGAATATATCTTTCATTGCTGTTTTCTCAAAATTAAATTTTTCATACTTATGCACCTTTTTTTAAAAAAAATAGTTATTGAACTGATCTAAAATTTTAATTATTAAAATTCAAACTTTTTTACCTACTTAAAACATGGTTCTATTTAAAATATCTGCTATTTTTCAATATCCGAATATTTGATTTTTTTTTAAAAACATTTTCCTGCTGATTTTTTTTTATTTAAAATATATTTTACTCGATATGTTTGCTTCTCTAAAAATATGACGCTATATGTATAAAAAATTGTAAAACTAAATATTCTTTAGTTAGCCCAATAAAATTCGATAAAATTGTACATAAGTATGAAAAAAACGCATTTTGCGGAAACAGCATTTAAATATATTTTGACACAATGATTTATTTGCTTAGACCCATAATTCAAAATAAACACACTAGAAAGTCGTCCAGAACATCCGACAAATTATACTGGCGTGTATACGGGACTCGTGCACGATAAATCTGATTGGGGTCCAAAGTCCCGACGTCTATTGAAGGCGTTGGGTGCCAGTTCAGGTGTTTCCTCGTTATCTGACTATGGTTCAAAAATATGAGGCATCGTTCCCGGGTCTTTCCTTCGAAATAGGCCCGAACTGTCGCCAATAGCCCACTGTGCAGCTCTAGTGCGACGTTAATTAACCAAACCTTTATTTGGGGATTTTTTATGACATATGTCTACCCCGTTTCTATATTACCACCCTTTTAATTGCCCCTAGTTGACAATGATTTGGGTCTATCTCGAGCTCGGGAACACTGCTTCGTATTTTTGAATCATGGTGTAATGACTAAGACAAAACCTGATCTGGCACTCGACGCAACCTCAATAAGTGTCCAGACAACTGAGCTAAAATAATAATAAACACTGGAGCGAGTACTCTGAGCGACAATGCACTTTACCGTGTCGCGCGGATGCATACAATTCGGGAAAAAGGTCGAGAAAACATTCTACCTTAGCTTTGCGGGAGTCACACGTGACGTCACAGTAATAGTTAAAACTGTATTTTTCGGTTCCTTTTGTCTTCTATTTCTTGTTAGTAAAAAAGTAAACATGTCAAAACATTTAGTATATTTTTGAAAGCCATAAATAAGTTTTTAAATCAACCTATGCGGAAATATTATTTTTTCTACCTTCGCTCGAAAAGGTCTACATGGGCGCGCACGTTTAGTCTACGCTCCAGTGTTTAGCTCATTAGGCCAGATATTGAATCATGATCAGATTTAACGGGCACCAGTCTAAAAATTTTGGATATTTATTGGTTGCGGAAAGAATGAATTTTACAACTCTTCGATTACAAAATCATTTGTAAGGGATCGAACCCGCGTCGATACTTGTCCGAGCCCTTAACTATTCGGCCACCACATGCCATTAATAAAGTGTGTAAATACTATTTCCTACGATATTGATATTAATATTAAGCCTGAAAAGACATCACAATGTGTGGCTTAGAGTGTAAAATTCCCCATTCCAATTCAAAATGGCGGGTCTCCAGCAAAAACACCTTTTTTCTGATTATCCAATGAAAACGCAGCCCACAGACCGCTACCGAACGTAAATCTTTCTCAGTCTTGAAGACAATTCCCACATTACTAAAAATTCCGCACCAAGCAATTGCAATCATTCAAAAACTTCAAAAATATTCACTCGCGAAAGCACACTCGAAAAAGCGAACAAAATCGGACAATCGTGACTGTCAGACGTTCGTGTTCTACCAATCATCTCTCCTACACTCCAATAATAGTAATAATAACGACTAATTTCAATCCGACTGCGGATAAAGAACAGTCGAATCAAAGTTCCAGCCTGCATTTGCGAAATGTATTCAACACAATGCGTCATATGCATACAATGATATACAAAATAGAATGGCTGTGTGCCGCACCAAAAACTTGAACTTTTTGCCATTTTTTTTCTTTTGTAAATGGCCGCGATCGCTGGCGCTTTAGATTTATTGATCATAAGCAGTCAGAACTTTATTTCAGAATGTCAAGGAAAGTATTTCTTTTCTTTCACACATCGCAGGAGGTTTTTTATTTATTTAAAAATATTTTTTTCGTGGTACTAGAGTTGCATAATGGCTATAAAATATCGTTTTTCGTGACGATTTTTTCTTCTGTCGATCGAACTTGTTTGAATGTCTTTGGAAATGCGTTATTTTAGTTTATTTTTTTAATTGAACACGAGTTTGACAGGTACTTTGACAATTGATATTCTGGAAGTAGCTTTGTTTAAATGAATATGGAAATTAGCTATGTTTAAATAATGGAGTGGAATTATTTTGTTTCGTTACTTTATATTTTAATTTTTTTTTAATTTAACTTACTAATAATAATAATCTGTTATTTTATTAGTTAAAGATATTTTTTTACATTGCATACTTGAAGAAACACTATTTTGTTTTTACGTTAATTATTAACATGAGTGATTTGTCAGTTATTTTCCGTTTTGAAATTGAAAACATGGATGTAAGAATCAGACAGTTCCACTTTTTTCTAATTTACACTTTTCACTTATTCTTATAAATAAAAAAAATACTCAAATAGATTACGAAAAACTAAATACCCGTCGATAAGGATAAACGTCATAGGAGTTCAAAATGTTAAAGTAATGAAATAATAAATTAGAAAAACTAAATTTATAATAATCACAGTATAATAACTATATAATTAACTGAAGTAATTTTATTTGTAAAATAATCACAATAATTTTTTTTTATTATGGATTTTGGAAAATTTTAGGAAATATTAACTTTATTCACAGATATTTCATACTAATAAGATATTTTATACTATATACTTAAGATATATTTATACTTTAATAATATAAGATATTCAATAAGATAATTAATAAGATATTTAATAAGATAATTAATAAAATATTGATAAGGTATTAATAAGATATTTAATAAGATAATTAATAAGATAATTAATAAGATAATTAATAAGATAATTAATAAGATAATTAATAAGATAATTAATAAGATAATTAATAAGATAATTAATAAGATAATTAATAAGATAATTAATAATATAATTAATAATATAATTAATAATATAATTAATAATATAATTACTAATATAATTACTAATATAATTACTAATATAATTAATAATATAATTAATAATATAATTAATAATATAATTAATAATATAATTAATAATATAATTAATAATATATTGATAAGATAATTAATAAGATATTTACTATGTATACCATAAGATATTTACTATGTATACCATAAGATATTTACTATGTATACCATAAGATATTTTATAATTTTATACACAAGTATATTTTACACTATAAATTCTTTTCACGAGATAACTAAAATGACACATCATGGAAATAAAAAAGTTCACTCCCTGATAAAATGAAAAAAAAATCATATTAACGGATTTGATCGGTTTCAATTTTTTACTTTTCATAAATAAAACTTTGAATTTTTCTGAAAGGTAAGGTAAATTAAGAGATCGTCCCTATTGGTTTCTTAAGTTATATTCGTTATATAAGTTTCTTAAATAAATTTTTAAAAAAATGTATAACTAAAGAATGAGAAATAAGATAAATCAGTTGTAAAAGCTTAGTTCAGAAAATATCTCTACAAATTAAAGTAGAAATCGACTTATGACCTACTGTTTAAAACTTATCAAATTTCATTAAAATTCTGTTGAATATTTTCTAAAATTAAAATGAACAAAATGTGGTCACTGATGACTCACTCTCTGTATAAATATATAAATAGGGTTTGTTAATTCTAACTCACCTTTATATTTAAAAAATATAAACAAATTCTACATAAAAACCATGTTCTAGTAAAAACTGTGATTTAATTAAATTTCATAAAAAATCAGATCGTTAGTTTGCATGTACAGTATAACTCCAATTATTCAATTCAATTGGTACCAAATCCGATCCGGATAATCGAATATCTGCATAATTGGATAATTCACGAAACGAAGGTTATTATTTAATAAAAAAACGAATTTTGCTTTAGTATGCAATGTAATTTACAGACTATTAAAAACAATAGCATTCACCGATAAAGAACTTTTAAAGTGTGAATTTTAATGATTACTTTTTTTGTCTCTAAAAACTATTCGTATCCCAATAATTGGTGATTTTAATAATTGGAGTACTTCTATATAACAAAACAAACCGCAAATTAAAAATTTAATTGTAATTGTATAATTAATTAAAATTTTATTGTATTTGTATTGTAATTGCATAATAGATATATGACGACTTAATTTTATTAGAATAGATACCCAGCAACAAAAAAAATCAGCATAAAATCTACATAAAAATTTCACAAATTGAAGGTATTTTGAAAACTGCAGTTTTTTTTAAGGTTTTATAAAGAATATAGAAACAAAAAAAAACGGCATTTTTTTTTTTTTTTAAGGTTTTTAATTTTCTTGTATAAAACCATTAAAATACCTGCATTTTCCCTTCATGTTAAAAAATAAAAGTTTTTTGCAGGATTTTTTAAAAAGGTTTTTACAGGTTATTTTGAAGGATTTTGAAACAAAAACTGTAATTTCATAGATCTTTAAAAAAGAGAGAAAAAAACCTTCAGTTTTCCTGCATAAAACCTTCAATTTCAAAATTTAGATGATGGTTTTATGCTGACATTTATTACTAGGTATATTTCCTTTGATTGAAAACTCATCCTCTGTAGGTACTAGACAAATATTCTGCTATTTCAGGCTCCAGTTAGCTCCTGCATTCTTTCAGGAATTTTACCATTTTATTTTTAAATATTCTTGATGGCTGAAATGACAGCATATCCACTTTTCTAAACGGAATCCAATTTAAATTCCCCTCCCCCCCCCCCCCCCCCATCAGCTCCCTCATCAGTCAAGTTGGCTGGAGGAGCTTCCGAAAAGAGAGCCAAACCTTCCATAAAACCATCAACATCCCGACAGGCTACCAGCAACCAGAAAGACCCAACAAAAGGTAATTTAGCTAACAAAATAATCGTCCACCATTCCCAGCAGACAGACAGACAGACCGTCGGTAGGGGTGGTACCTCAAAGCAAATAGAGTTTTCTAACACTTTATTTTTTTCTACTTATTTATTTCCTTTAAAAAAAAAAACCAAACCGACGATCGTTAGAGATCTCCACCGTGTAATCAAGGAGGTGAAAGAAGCAGACAAAGAAAAAACTTTTTCTGGGGATTCGGTATTTCCCACGAAAGTAGCTGGACCTCCCTCGCTGAGGTGTGAAACTGTGCTTACGCGAGGTAACCATTCCGATCATGAGGACGGAGAAATATGGGGTTTGCTTTTGCACAGTGAGAGAGACTCGTTCGACCAGAACAAAGGTTAAGCTTTCGGAAGCTTGGGAACAATGTGCTTGTCTTTTTTATTTCCTTTGGAAAGTGAAGCAGATGGTCTTTTTATAAACGGACAGGTATATTAGGGAATGAGTCAAAGTAAATAGTGCTCTGAAGTCATTACATTTAATACAAACTATTAATGTTTGTTGCCTGGGAAAATCTTCAATGAAGTTATGATTGGTTCGTGGTTTAAATAGAGACCAAAGGGAGGAGACACTTTCTGTTGAAATCGAGAATTGAGTATATTGTGTTGTCTCACTGCTGAAAATGCATTCTCATACTTGACAAAAATGCTGTCATTTTTGAAGAAACAGGCGTCTGTTATATGGTCCGATTAAATTTTTCGTCAAACTGAGGAAATTCATTTTTAAACGACTGAACAGCGCGCCAACCAAAACTCCAAAATAAAACCGCCAGAAAATTTAAATTGAAACCGTCTAATCGCGCGCCAAGTCGAGAGGTTATAGATTCGGCCTATATGTATTTTTTTTATGTATGTTCGTGCGGGATATCGGTTCTACTTCAGATATTTACACAATTTTTTTTTGTTGGATAGGGGTTGTTTCACTTGGGAGCAATTGAAAAAAATATCTTGTTATCCGGCATTTAACTATCTGGAGTTCTCAATTAACCTGACCGTTTGAAAAAAATATTGTCCGATTTCGAAAATTCTTTTTTGGTTGGATAAAGAAAAATCCACTTAGGCAAAATCTGCAAAAAATAATCGGTTATCCGGCTGTTATATATCCGGAAATGTCGATTTTCCGGAGTTTTTTTATAAATTTTTTTAAATAATATTTTCAGTGTTTAACAGAAGTTATACAACAATGACATTTCATTTAACTAGCATTTATTGGCATTGACAGGGATTGTTTTACAATATACATTGTTGAGCAGAAGTTACTACTTGAATTTATTGGTGAATAATAAGAGGGGGCATAGCCCCCTGCTAAATTAAAAACTTAAAAGGGAAAAATAAAATAATCTTTCTAGAAAAAAGAAAAACCGACTTTAAGGAAAATGCGCTAAAAACTAAAAAATAGTTTTTAATTCTATGAATGAGTTGAAAAATTTAATTATTGAATATCAATTTTATATTTAGTATAACTTTTTGAAGTTGGTACCAATTTACAAAAATCATACCCAAATTATGGCGCCGATTTCAAAAAGTTGTACTAAGTATAAAATAGATATTTTTTAATTCAATTTTTCAACTCATTCGTAGAATTAAAAACTATTTTTTACTCTTTAGCGCATTTTCCTTAAAGTCGGTTTTCCTTTTTTCTAGAAAATTTATTTTATTTTTCCCTTTTTAGTTTTTGTCTTTTTTTTTTTTAAGAAATTCATTTCGTTATTTTTATTTCTAAGTGCAGTTAAAAGGAATATTTAGTTTTCTATAGAGACAGATTTTACCTTATATTATTAAATCTATATATATATATATAAGGAAGAGTGTTTGTGTTTTATACAAATCTACAGTTTTTTGCTGATCTGGATGAAATTGTGCACACTTGGCCTTAGAAGCAAGAGGAAGGAAGGCTACACGAAATTTCGAACAATCACCCCATCCCTATTTCCCACCCTATAACTCGCGCTAAATCCCTTTGACTTAGTAATACATCCTAATTATTATAATGAACTACTGTAACAATGCAATTTTTCAACATTGTAACAATGTAACTTATCTTACATAGTTAGCTGTGGTGATGGATAAACGATTCATTCTGATTGCCGCCAATATACCTCCAAAATGTCACCAAATGAATAAATATCGCCAAATGAACAAAATTGGCGCCAAATAAATAAAAATGGCGCCAAACAAATAAAAATGTCGCCAAATGAATAACAAAACTTGCCAAATTAATAAAAATTCGCTAAATTAAAAATATATATAGGCAACTGAACTAAAATGTGGTCATGTACATAAAGATATTATCCACTTTTTTTCCGAGAAACACTGGGCACTTCAGCTAGTAGATTATAAAAAAACAAATTATAAAGTATGGTATTAGTATGGATATAACTATAAACTCTTCCGATATTTAAAAAACTAGACGATTTAATGGCTATTTATATGGACTGGAAATAGTTATAGTCTTACAAGAGGCACAATCCTAATCCAAAAAATGTCTACCTTCAAGCTCAGATTGGCGTGAAAGGCCGTGACAAACAGATAGTGTTTATTAAAATGCGCCGTTAATAATTATTATCCGCTTTCTAAACGATCCACGGGCTACTAATTGCAGACAATACTAACCTTGATGTAATCCGTTTTAAAGAGTTTTTGGTTCGCAATGTCACGCATTGTGTGATTTGGCGATGTCATTCTCTTTTATGGGGTTGCCATTGTTCGAAAACGGGCTTTGTAAATGTAAGTTAAAGTTTATGGAGAGTTACTAAGAGTCAATTTTGCAACATTTTAAGTTTAGATTGCTTTTGAATTTGCCATGCTCTAAAATGTTTATTTTTAATCGTTTTAATCACACATACATTTGTAAGGAATTACGTAATGGATTGAAAAAAAAAATTGGTGCTTCACACTTCAAAAGGAAAAATTAATGAAATATTTAAAATTAGTTGTTAAAATATTAAAAAAAAGTAATAGGAGTTTAATTATTGTACTTCAGTTCATATGATTGAAACATACAAAAGAAAAAAAACACATTATGTCGATAATCTTAATTCGGTAAGTATTCGTTGATTTACATAAATTTAAATATATGTTTTAAAAAAATTTGAAACTTAACAGGCATACCAACTTCTGAAAATATTATATTGTGTTCCATATCAAATAAAAAGAATTTTTGAATTTTTTGCCGGTTGCATTGAATTTTGTTTTAGTATGGGGAGACTGGAATTGGTTGTCACAAGTCTCAGTTGTCAGTCGCTGCTGCCACGTAGTGGCCTAGACTCAAACTGTTCAATGTTTATATCATTCCGATTGCGATACGAAATTTGAAGTGTTTGGCGACCATTCCCTGTATGTATTTATTGGGGTTTCTGTGTTTTTGCACCTGAAAATATTCATTGAACGATATAATTAACTTGAGTTATTCACTCTCTATAAGATATCAATCTCTCAAAAATGAAAGATAAAATGTATGGAGGATTATTAAAGTTAATTTTGCAACATTCATCTTTAAAATGTTTGGTGGTGTTTTTCCCAGATGCGTTTCTTTTAATTGTAAACTTCCCGCTACTCTCCATATGTCTAATGCGTTTCGTAGATCAAAACTTACTATTCTTCGTGCTCTAATTACGGACACAAGAATACGTATTTCTCACATTGAAACTGAACTTTACAACCTACATCTCTATTTGTCCAAATGTGTGCCTGAATTTTTCCAACATGATTTGAGATCATGGGAATCCGTTTCATATGAAATTTTTAAACAAGAACAATTACAAACTAAGAAACTTGATAATTTGATACATCAACAACTAGTGGTCGATACTGCACACTTATATCAACCCGTTAATAAAGACGCAGTGGTTAATCTTTCCAACTTTCCTTTAGACAACAAACAAAAGCAAGTCCTTGCACTTAACGCTAATTTTTCTATTGCATCCAAACCCTCATTTTCTAGACTAATTGCTCCTGTGGAAAGGACGTTCGTCAATAGTAGTTTATCACAAACACAGAAAGATTCCATTAGACATCTAATACTAAATAATGTTAATTTTAATTCCAAGAATTTTGTACCCAATCTGAATAAATATGAAACATCCACTCTCAAGGAATTAAAATCAAATCCTTCAATTGTTTTAACCAGGGCTGATAAAGGCGGACAAATTGTGGTTTTAGACCGAACCCTTTATACAGAAAGTGTTACTACCCTGCTCTCTGAGGGACCTTACATCCAACTTAAACGTGATCCATCACAGAATGAACTTAAGGTGATCAAATCAATAATAAAGGACAGCCATTTTATTTCCTCTAAAAATTATCTTATTCCGTCCATATCTAATACAGCCAGGTTATATGCTCTACCCAAGGTTCACAAACTTGATATCCCGTTTCGTCCTATTGTGTCTAATATAGGTACGGCTTCATACAAACTAGCCAAATATCTTGTCACCATTTTTTCACCTCTTTTGAAATCCAATAGATATACTGTTAAAAACTCTATGCAATTCGTTTCACTTATCAAAGACATAAACGCCAAAGATCTCCACATGGTGTCTTTCGATGTAAAATCTTTATTTACCAACGTTCCTATTCAAGGCGCATTAAAGTGCCTTGAAGGTCGCCTCAGAGTTTTTCATTTCACACAATTTGAAATAGATGATTTGATTTCCCTTACAAAGACTTGTCTTTGGCAAACCACTTTTGGATTTTGAAGGTAATTTTTATAGACAAACGGAGGGTTTGGCTATGGGAAGCCCTCTTTCACCCATACTCAGTGATATATATATGGATTATTTTGAAGAAAAACTTTTCACCATTATTAAATTTCCCCTTTGGATCCGCTATGTTGATGACACTTTCGCCCTATTAAACAACTCCACCGGAGAAGTTGACGGAATTCTCCCTGTATTAAATTCCATAGATCCTAAAATACAATTCACTGCCGAATCCGAATCCAACAATACTCTTCCTTTCCTTGATGTTTTAATTACTCGTAAAGATGACCATTTATCCACCACCGTATATAGAAAACCCTTCGCAGTTTCTTTGCCCCCTCATTTTAAGTCCTGCCACCCCATACAACAAAAAATGGCTGCATTTTACACTTTTGTTAATCGTGCTCTTAACATCTGTTCTACACCCGATTCACTCCAGACTGAACTTAATTATTTGAGAGCCGTCGCCGTGGATCGAGGTTTCTCACCCAACGTCGTTGATAAGGCCTTACATAAACTTAAAAATCCATTTAAAAATTCTAGTCTATCTGAGCGATCTAAGTCTTTAGTTGTTTTACCATATTATCTCCAGATCAGCCATCAAATTTCTAAAATTCTCGGTAGGTTCGACATACGTTCCATATTTTCACCTATCAATAAGATCACGTTCACACAACTTAAAGACCCTATTGACGATCTTAATAACTGGGGCATATACAGTATTTCATGTCAATGTGGCATGTCATATATTGGTCAAACAAGGAGAGCATTAAGATTTCGTATCAAGGAGCACCAAGCACATACTGTTAAACAAGAAATAAAGAAGTCCTCCATTGCCAAACACTCTTGGGAACATGGTCATATATTTAATTTTTCTAACTCACATTTAATTTGCAAACCTAAATCACCATTTGAACTTGACTTCCTGGAGGCGTTTCATATTTTTAGTAATATTGATTCGGTTGTCAATGAAACGTTTGCGGTCCCAATGTTTCCCGCTTGTTGGCACACAATAGTTAACTCCAACCGTTTGTAATAGTTTTTAGTTAGTTTTTTGGTCTTTGGCAACATTTTAGATTGCTTGGGTTTATTTATATTTCATTACACACAGACTTTACATTTTCCGCTGATGAAGGGTGATGTATCTCCCGAAACATGTCCGGATTATTACGGACTTTTATTGCGTATTTTAACGTTGCATTTGTATTTTAATATTCTTAACGCAATGTTCTATAAGACGAGTTTTTATCTTATTCATCTTTAGCTATTCATTATTTAACATACATTCATCTTTATCCCAGGCTACCAATCATTTAAAGGGTGTGTGGGAAAAATTTCTTTAAAGTTTTAAAAAATCTTTTAAAACAAAAATATATAGATATATTTAGTTTAATTTAATAAAGTAAGCATGAAAGTGTTTTGTTACAATGTTTAGAACATTTTAATATATTCATTTTGCACTTTAAGAAGCCATTAAAAACACATAGATATGCACTTATATTTTTTTGTATTTAAAAATAAGATGTAATTCGACTTTTTAATTAGTCTGTGACGCAAATTTAAAAACAATGTTAATTTTTTTAAACTATATGCTTTAAGTATTCCCATAAAAAAAAAGAGTCCAAAGGCTAGACATATGTTGATCTAGCTGGCCATGGTATTGGTCCTCCTTGTCCGATCCAACGTCACGATGTGTTGCATGCGACTCATGTTGAGCACAATTGAAATGTTCTACACATTGTCAAAAAGAACATTTACATGTTCTTTATTAAACCCAAGATAAACGCAACTGCATATATATTTTTAATGAATTTTTAAAAATGTAAATATAGTTTTTCGGACGTCCTGTATCATCAGGACTATCCTAAATACAAATATGGTGCACTAACTCATAATGATCATTCGATTTAGACAGGCATCGCCATATGCGGGAGACAACAGCGGTGAACTTCCAAGGAACCGTGTTATCTCTTCTCCACCAGGACTTTTTCCTGTTTCGAATATTTATTTTCATTGAGCCCCCCAAAATTAATCTCAACCTCCCCAGGAAGTGCGCTTTGGTGCGCATTCGCCAATTGGCGACCTTCAAAACCCATAGCTTCCTATGGCTCCGTTTATGTTTTTTATGTAGACGTCGTCACGCCAAGATGGTCACTCAACAATGAAAACAGGTAACAAAGCACTTAATAGCGCAGCCTCCGTTGCACGCCCAGCGTTTTACTAATTAATGTCCTTAATGGCTTCCTCTTACGGGAACAAGCGTTTTGTGGCTGCGATTAGGGCTTTTTGTGGGGATCGATAAAATGCTACTTTGTCAATTAACCATGTTTTTAGGTAATTAGGTTATCTGTGGGACTAGTAACTTCTGTTATATACTTCGTATGCAATACGAGATAATTTTTGTTGTTCAAAATTTTCTTTTTTGAACATTTAATTAATAATCGTCCCCTGAGTCCGAATTGTTTTATGGGGACCCGAGAAGTCCATGAACTTCTTATATCGTCCATGTTAATATAAAAATATTATGTATATTTTTTTTGGGACTTAAAGAGGGTAGTAATAGGCGTGTATCTGGATTTGTAACGTTTTTAAATTGAGTGGCTCGGAATAAATTTAAAGATGTTAAAATTCACAAAACTGTATTTTTTTTAATATGAAATTATTAATCTTCGAGCATGAATGGACTGTAGTAGAGCGAACATGACGGCATAATCGTGAAACCAACATCTCAGACCGAATGGCCTCAGACACGTGACTTCTTTTCAAAATTATGAATTAAAAAATACTCGCGATTGGCTGATGAATTGAGAAATGTGTAACAGTGAAAATTTATGAATGGAATGACGTAATTAACCACGTGTCTGAGACCATACATGTTGGCCTCATAGAGTAATGATACAAATAGAGGAATAAAAATGCTGATTTCCGTGTGTCCATCATTGAAACCACGTGATATGTGGAAATGCCAATTCATTCATGCGCCAATATTACTTGGCAGGCCTTGGCGACTTTCAGAACTAAACGAGATCGAAGTATTGTAATATGGTTTTGTGTTTAATTTTGTATTTAAATATCGTTTTTTTAACGAGTGGCACAATTTAAGGGAGTTTAAAAGATATATTAAGGAGATTTTTCTTACTTTGTATTTTTGAAATAATTGCATTACGTTTTTATGTAAAAAATTTGCCATAGCGAAGTTCTTTCAATTGTTATTTTGTATACTTCAATAAGAAAATATGAACAATAAAACCTGAGAAATATAAAGAGTTTCGCTTCTTCGAGTATTGAACACAAATAAAATATTTTGGTTTCGTTAATGAAGAGGAAATATTTAGCGCATATTGTTTGAAAATAAGTAAATACGTACATATGTGTTAAGAAGTTGAATACGGACAGAACTCCTTATCACCAAAAGAGAAGAAAGTGCGCCAAATTTGGAACTCCATCAGATGTCTGAACGCCAAATGTGGCAGCGCTATAATCACGTGATGTGAGTTTTTCTTTTCAATATTGACACCGCGGCCTTACGAGAGTCTGGTATTGAAGGCGCTCTCTATTTAATATTACAACTCTCTGGTTGGCCTCAGTTTGATGTTAGCGAGATTACAAAGATATGTTTTCTCTACTATGAAGGATCCATGCTCGAAGTTATTAATAAACATCTATTTTAAACTTCCAACTAGGATAATTAATTAGTGTATTTTGTAAAAAGAAAACAACATGGGTAAGAATTATATTTTATATGTAATTAATTAATGTTTTTTATATGTTTGATTGGACTGCAGTTCTCTTATGCCGCTGCAACAATGCAACTCCCATTCGCACGCATTTTAAGCAGATTTGCACTAAACTATTTCTTGGCCGGTGATGCATGTCATATGTCCAGCATTGTCAGGATAGTACGATGTCCAGGAGACAGAACACTCTCAGAAAGAACACTCTCATTTTTGAGAATTCTGCAATCGTCAAGGCTACTTTCGTTATATTTGACAATCCTTTCGTCATTGAATCCCGTAACTTTTGACGAAACAAGAATACTCACATTTCTAACGAAAATCATTTGCTCAGATTCCTTTTCAGCTAATGTTTGGTTCTTATGCATATATTCTTCGAATCCAAACGATCCTTCTTGTCCTGGTGGAAAGAGCACTGGACTCTAGAATGAATCACCTGCGGTTCGAGTCAGCCCGTCTATATTAAATCATTATTTAATATAGTCTTCATTTTTGACGAAATTAATAAAACGACAAAATCAATTTCTTCCGTTTCAACGAAATATTTAATCGGAGCATATAGCAGGCATCTGTTTCGTCTAAAGTGACAAATCTCGTTTTCGTCGAATATGAGAATGCATTTTTAACAGTGTATGGGCCAGACAATTGGCTGGATAGAACAAACGGATGATTAGCAGAATAAACCTACAAGCCAGACAATTAGAATTCAGGATAAAACATATGGAGACCTACGGGCCGGATAATTAGAAATCAGGATAAAACATATAGCGAACTACGGACCGGACAATTAGAATTCAGGATAGAACATATAGAGACCTACGAACTGGACAGTTAGAATTCAGGATAAAACATATAGAGACCTACAAGCCGGACAATTAGAATTCAGGATAAAACATATAGAGACCTACGGACCAGACAATTAGAATTCAGGATAGAACATATAGCGATCTACGGACCGGACAATTAGAATTCAGGATAAAACATATAGAGACCTACGGAGCGGACAATTAGAATTCAGGATAGAAAATTTTGAGACCTACGGGCCGGACAATTAGAATTCAGAATAGAACTTATAGAGACCTACGGGCCGGACAATTGGAATTCAGGATTGAACATATAGCGACCTACGGACCGGACAATTATAATTTAGGATAGAACACATAGAGACCTACAAGCCAGACAATTAGAATTCAGTATAAAACATAAAAAGGTATTTTTTATTCTTGAAAATTAATATAACGGAAATTCGAAAAAAGAAAAATGATCAAGAAGGGAGGGGTTAATAAAAATGCTGCACTTTCATCCTTAATAATTTTTAGCATTTTCAGTTTTTTTTATTGCCTTTTCTGCAACCTTCCGAAGAAGTTATTAACATGACCAAATATTAATTTCTTTTTTACAACTTAGCAAAAACTTTTAAATTATGACCAAATTTCGTTGTTATTTTAAGTCCGCTATTGTGTTACGTGCTTTTGTAAGAAAACCAAAAAGCATTCAATTAAATTCTACAAGACCGGTTGAACGAGAAAACTTTGGATAATTTCCTAATTCAACTCGATACACAGCTACGTTGGAAAGCATAAATCTTGCTTTTCTTGTACCCAACTCTCCCAATGCGTGTATTATGCTTTTCTAATTGACATTTACCTCAATGCATACCTCTTTCAGGTAATTGAGCGAGACGAATTTAGCAAGAAATACACTTTGATGAAAAACGTAATTAAAATACATTATTTTATCCTAAATAACTTGAATGGATATTTAAAAGGGTAATACAAATTTTATCATTCAACTTACGAAATCGCAGTCTTTCTAGTCTATGTAAATAAGTGTTTATGTGTTTTTACGTATTGTTCGACATTCTACAGGAAACATCAAAACAAGCCGCCGTCTTATTTTCTGTGATCTCAATTGAGAATGTCTAATTTTATTGACTTGAGGAGAAATAGATCGTATGCGAAAGTTTTCGTAACCAAATTATCCAGAAAAAATAAATTGAAGATAAGTATTGAAAAGATATTAGATAAAAATATCTTGCCAATAAAATTCGGAGAACATTTGATTATAAATGAAGAGTCGATTGAATGATGATCAGTCGTAACAATTCATGAAAACATATTACATGGATGAAGTTTGCATGAACGTATATATACATGCATTTTATATTCTATCCGCTTACAGATTTTAAACAGATATATATGGCTAAAAATTAAGCAAAAAAAATAAGTAAAATAATTTTAAAAAAATTGTTTTCTTATGTGCTATAAATGTTTTTTACGGAAAAATTGAGAAATAAGGATTTTGTTTTAAAACCCACATTTTATCAAAAGTGTATACAGCATAATTAAAAAATGAAGAATTTTGAATAAAAAAATTGGGTAGTCCCTCTCCTTTTTGCGTGTTTGGTAAGCTCTAGATTTCTCCGCTCGTGCCGTACGTTTAGACTTCTTATAGCATATCCTTTTGTTTATCTTCAATTGCTCTTTCAACATTTTACATTTACTATGTCGCAATAGAACTTTAGTGGGATATTTTTTCTTCATAGTGAAATCTTCTACAAGTCGTTACTTTTACCTCCACATAATTTTCACGCAAATGTTAAACTGTCAAATGCAATTAAAGAAGACGCTGTTCTTCTCAATTTAAGAACGCACTCTCCTCCAACTCGTTGATTAGAATTCAAGCTACAGTGGTTAAACAGGCCTATGTAGACCCAAAATGTGTTTCATTTCCTCCACCACGCATTACAAAGAATAGCGTGGAGGAATAGATCAGTGAACGACCTGATCAACGACGTGTCCTGTCTTCCAATACACGATAGTGGGAGGTCATTTATCCTTATAAATGACCTCCCACTATCGTATCGTATCTCTATGCCGATTCCTTCTGGAATTGAGGGGCTGACATGGGGAAGACAGTAAGTCCCAAAAAGTAAATTTTACAGGGGAAGCCTTTGTTCTCCAGGCCAAGTATCGTGGACTACATGCAAGTGACATCTTCCGTCTCTCGTAGAAACTAAACCATTTTGCCGATTGACTTACTGTTTATTCCATGCCATTGGCTTGAGCGTTTACTGTTTTTTCCGCGAAAAACTCGAAATTTGTGATTTACTGTCTTCCCCATGTCAGCCCCTCAATTATGGAGCTTTAGATTTATCAACACTTTTCGTGTCGCGAAAGTTTCTGCCAATTACCGCCTGTTCTGCCACGAGACGATTTAAAAACGTATTTACATAAAAAAATAACCTGTAGTTTCATGAATAGATTGTTTGTTGAATTTTTAATTCAGGAAAACCTCGGTTGTTTGTTAAAAAAAGGCAAAAAACTTTTTGGAAGAGGAATAATTGAGGGGCTGACATGGGGTAGACAGTAAGTCACAAATTTCGAGTTTTTCGTTTTTTTCATGGAAAAAAAATAAACGCTCAAGCAAACTGCATGGAATAAACAGTAAGTCAATCGGCAAAATGGTTTAGTTTCTACGAGCGACGAAAGATGTCACTTTTGTAAAACCCGTTTTTTGCTTTCCCTGTAAAATTTACTTTTTGTGACTTACTGTCTTCCCCATGTCAGCCCCTCAATTTACGGCAGGCGAAATCGGTTCACGCCCTTTCAATACTCCAATGGTGTACGAATCAACGTGACCAAAACAATGCCCAAATGCGTGTGCTCTGCGTCATTAGCCCAAGTTCCCGGACCCATTTCGCCAAAAACAAAGACCCAATCGGAAACGGTATTCATTCCTGCTACCAACCGGACCAACAACCCCCCATTACCGCCCTTATGAATTAGTGCGAAATGAAACACTTCCCTTTCAAAACAAAAAGGCCGATCCATTTCCAGAGTGAGCGTGAAAATCCTTTACGGATGTCCCCCTCACAGAACCATGCAAGTCACAATAAAAGCGACGAGTTTCGTGCTGCGTTTGTCGACAAATGGATATCGTGTTGGTATCGCAGGCACGGCCACGTGGCAGGCATGCGTACAGAGGGGGAGGAAGTCAGGTACCTGATAAAAAGTGTCACTCGTATTATCGTCCAATTAATATCGCCCCCGGGGGAGGAGAAGGGTGTAGGTTGGAGATGGATACATATTGCAGATGGCTAACAGGACACACGGGCTTCCGGTGATGTCAATAACAGCTGCTTACTTCCGTAAGTGTGCCGGGGACCCCCCCTCCCTACACTTCATTCTCTTTTTGATCTGTTAATTGCGGCAATTGAAACTGTTTGGGTGCCTCATCCGTGACTCTTTGGCGCGTTTGGAAGGTAGATCCTTGTTATACGGTCATCGGTGTGCGACAGAATAACAGCTATATTTGTAAATGTTTACTCATCATTTTTTTTTGTTTCAATTTGTGACTGGTGGATGTTCAATTTGTTGCCCTGTGGACCCTCCTCACAGCTACTAACGACTCTTTCCCCTACATAACCGATCGACACTGGAAATCCCGATTGGTTAATTTCCTTCTCTGTAATATACTCAGGCCCAGTATGTGTATGTGCAAAGAATTTATGAACCAAACCTTACGGTACAGTTGGGACTGTACTTACCCGATTTTTTCAATTCAAACTTACACATATTTCTATTTTGCACATATTTTGTGTTTTATACTAATTTTGTAATTTGCGCAATGAATAAATGAAACTCGTAACAAAATAAAGGTATGTACATAAAATTAAAGAAATCATTACAATCATTTGTGTATTGGAAATATCGAAAAATATTTTATTTATAATATAATACGAGTGTAATATTTTTTTTGGGGGGAAGAGAAATCTTATCTTTTGGCTCATTCTTCATTGTTGACTGGTACCCTTTTCATTCCAATCTCTGATTGGACTAAATAATAGCCTTCCGCTAAAACTGTGCTATAATTTGAGACTATATTAATTCGTAGAAATTATTTATCAAAAATGAAACAATGTGTTAAAAGTTTAAACCACAATCTCCTAAACGAATATTTGGTTGCTGTACTAATTAGCAGTAGATGCACCATTGATTGCTGGTGGCAACAATTCAGTATATATTCCACAGTAAAGACTCAGGAGAACTGCCTCGTAATTTAGAACAATGCTCAGATAACAAGAATAACACCTGAGCTTAACACCTTACTCGTTAAACTTCCACACCACGAACAACGTGAGGATATTTGAAGAAAATATTAAGATTTAAGCTGAAGAACTTGTCCTAGTGCTTTTCTGCCACAGCGATCGTGCTTCCTCTGAGATACACCGGCCCTGTCGTTTAGTTGATCAACCAATTAAACGTTTCGGATCAAAAACTCAAGTGCTACAGAAGAAAAGCGCGAGGCTCACCAGTTTAAGGGTACTTCAGACAACTTAACAACTTTTATGCAAACAAACAATTGAGGACTAGAAATAGAAAACGACCTAAGTACCAAAAATAATAGAATTTTGTTTTTTTAGGGAAAAATGTTCTTATGACCAAGCTAAACAAAGTGGAGAACGCTCAAAGTACGAACTCCAGTAGTAATAGTTAAAAAAATTGTCGAAAGATCGCGCTGGTTGAATGTACCAGTGTGAGTGTTTTTCATTTTTCGGCTCTCCTCAACAAATTTCTTTTTTGGACTTTGGTCGTTTTTCATTTCTAGTCCTCAATTCATCAAGCTACTTGGGTGTCTAATTAGAAAGAATCTTAGCATGCTATTGTTGAAAAACATTACAAAAAATTTATATTTATTACTTCGTTATTTCTGGCACTACAAAACATTCACTCCTTATCCACGGACGAATTTATTTTCATGCACAGACGAGGAAAACAGTGTTTTGGGGGAGGATTATATTAAATAAAAATATGCACAACTAAACCGTGACCACATGAAAAGGAAATTCGCAGTCGGTAATCGATTTAATTTGCAAACAAAAAAAAGATGTAAAAAGGCTTTATTAAAAGCCGGAATTAAGTCGCGCTGCATGTCAAACCGAATTGATCATAGGGGTTGACCAAAAAATGCATTAGAAGTTATTACACAAAAAAAATTTAATATTTATTTTCTTTAATATTTTTTTTAATATTTTTTTTTATTTATCAGTTTAGTACGCGCAAGTTAGAATTTAAATATTAATAAAGATATTCATCTATAACTCTTAGGTTGATATGATATATAAAGCGTATATGAATATTAATCAATTGACTGACATGTTTGGAAATTCCAAATTTTGTGTTAGAGTCGGAAATTTTGAAATAAAGTGAGTACTTCTCCTGTAGATGTCTGGCTTGTGTGTACTTTGATACCCAAGTGAAAAAAATAGGGATTTCCATAGAGGTAAAATGAGCATATAACAATAATAATTACAGCATTATTTACAGACAGACTTGCACATGACACTTTACATCCATGCCTAATTCGGGATTAGAGTATGAAACCACTACGTGGCTTCCCAGTATGCTACCCAGTATAGCGGATTTAACATGCGGCAAATGGACAGTTTCTACCTAAGCCCTATTACTTTGAGTTTTTTAAGTCCCCCTTGACTCCATAAATTTAAAAAGGACAAAAAGTTTGGTTTGGTTAAAAAACGTCGCACTAGAGCTGCACAGTGGGCTATTGGCGACGGTTCGGGGTCTATCTCGCACACGCAGGAAAGACTCGGGAACACATACACATTCACATGGACATTCATGCATGCACCTCGTTATTTTAGAACCATGGTCAAATGACGAGGAAACACCTGAACTGGTACCCAACGCCTTCCATAGACGTCGGGACTTTGGACCCGATCAAATTTATCGTGCACCAGTCCAGTATACACGCCGTTAATTTTTGCGGATGTTCTGGACAACTTTTCTAGTAATTTGTAGCGAAGCTGGCAACCCTCCGATCACAAAAAAGACAGAAAGAGTAATAATTATTAACATAATTTTTTTTTTGCATATTTCATTGCAGTTTTTACTCTGAATTCCCTTGCCTTTTATCAAATGTGTAGATATATGGCCTTCTTCGACGGGTCCAGTCCTTGTTACAGTACAGGGCCCGATTACCGAAATGGCCCGTGAAGACAGTACTTATATCGCATAGCAGTTCAGCAGACGGATGGCCCTATGAAAATATAGCAACTTGACACTATAAACTATAATATAGATTTAAAATTTATAATATTTTTAATAGATTTCAAGATTATTATTTTGTGGAGGGTCTATACAACGACTTGCGAAAATTTTACTCATTAGGAAGTTAGTGAATTCTATCAAAGTTACTTGTATTAAAATTTCAGAAATAAATTTCAAACTTTTTTAAGTTTTTCTATGTCACACAAACCTTGATATCACCTCCTCCCAAGACTCGCCCCAGTCCCGTATGATAGACCCCAACCCCAAGGGTGTGTGACGTAATAATTAGAAATTGAGCCCCTTGAAAGTTTTGCATTTGTACCCTTTTTCTTAAATCCGCCACACTTACATAGTTAGGCGAAAATCAAACTCTAAATAAAAAAAATACAGATTTTTACATAGAAACGAACCGGCAGAAATATGGAACCACACAACTATTGAATAATATAAAAAGGTTCACCCATCATAGATTTTAACAAAACTAACATGCGTCGCTAGTGACATCTTTGTATTAATCGGATCAAAGTTTGAATGTTTTCATTTGAACGTTGGAACAAAAAAATATCAAAAATAATGGTATTTCTCATAATTAATATTATATCACAACAAACAGAATTACCAGATTCTGTTAATTACTAATAAACTTTAATTATTTAACATGTGCCTTTATATAAAAAAAAATTCTTAGATAAGGTAGTTAAAGTGAATTTTTGTTATCAATGTCTCACTGAGAATTTTTCAAAGTAATCACCACCAAAAGAAGTTTGTGGGAGTATCTTAACTGGAAAATACACAATGATGTATCATATGTGTTCAACCCTTCTGACCCCCTTACACCAGGGCTTCCTGACAAAAGGTACACCTGCAGCGTCCCTATCCAACGACCACCCAGGCATGGGACAAGACTCCTGACCCACCCACTACCGATTGTCCACTCTGACTACCGTAAATATCTTCACTAGACACGAGTTTGGAGTACTATTAAGAAAAATGGTTGGGTTTGCTGGGGATTTGTTGACTTTAAGATTATCTACAGCAGCAGAGCCTATTCTGAGGAAAAAGAACGACTGCCCAATCGATCAAAAAGTTATCGACTGCACAATTGTGACGACAAATGCAATATTCAGTAAAAGGGAAAGCAAAAGTAAAAGGGCATTCAGTAAAAGGGTGCAATTTTATATAGATGGCATTCTGCAAATTATGAGGAATTTTTTGATAACTTCTACAGCATTTTTATTATTTTTTTTAATCCTTTGGAACTATAATGTTAATGTATTTGTTGCGATTGGGGAAATGTAGTGGATAATGATATAGCTGATAGAAATTAAAAACGTTTCGTTGTTTTTTTTTCTGTTTGAATCTTCGATAATGAATGGACTGTAGTAGAGCGAATATGACGTCATAATCGTGAAACCAACATCTCAGACCAAATGGCCTCAGACACGTGACTACTTTTCAAAATTATGGATTAAAAAATACTCGCAATTGGCTGATGAATTGGGAAATGTGTAACAGTGAAAATTTATGAATGGAATGACGTAGTTAACCACGTGTCTTAGGCCATACATGTTGGCCTCACTTTGATGTTAGCGAGATTATATCATTATGTTTTCTCTACTATGAAGGATCCATGCTCGAAAGTTTTAATTGTTAGAAAAATTTGATTTTTTTTGCTGGATTCTTACTTTGATATGTGCGTGCAAAACAAAGTCATGTGCGATTCAAAACGTGTTTTGTTATATTCAAGTGGATTAGTGAGAATATGCAAATAATTTCTACCCATGTAGAGATTTAAAGCTTTGTAATCTAATTTTATTAGGACAAAACATGTTTGAGCGAGTAAATTAAGTTGTTTTATATAAGGCGATATCAGTAAGATCTCATTTTAAAACATTTTGCTAAGACACACACGATCTTAATGTTTGTTCCTTAAATATAGAACAAAGCCTTCCTTTTAATACGAAATAAGTAAAAAAATTAAAATTTTAATTAAAAAAATTATGATTTCAACTGCACTATTTGTTTGGGCTATTACATAATTGAGGGGCTGACATGTGGAAGACAGTAAGTCACAAATTTCGAGTTTTTCGTTTTTTTTTCACGGAAAAAACAGTAAACGCTCAAGCTAATGGAATGGAATAAACAGTAAGTCAATCGGCAAAATGGTTTAGTTTCTACGAGAGACGGAAGATGTCACTTGCATGTAGTCCACGATACTTGGCCTGGAGAACAAATGCTTCCTCTGTAAAATTTATTTTTTGGGACTTACTGTCTTCCCCATGTCAGCCCCTCAATTGTGAACCACTTAGAAGTTTTACTTTATGATACTTGTATTTATAACCATCGAATAAAGCGTAAAAAAATACAAATTGAATATTATAATAAATTCCAATAAAATTTATTTAAAGTATTAAAATTTATGCATCGATATAATAATCAAGTTTCTTCTGTATTTTAACCAAAACATCCACTAACAACGGTACTCTTTTTCCCAATGCAGCCGTGGGAATTTCAGCCACAATTCACACAGAAATATGTGAAGCGAGAAGCACCGGAAAGTGTTTACTAACAAACTCATATTTAAGAGTTATGGATTGGCCCACCCAAGTTAAGTGTCAACCGACGCTTAAGTTCTCTTTAGCTGCTTTTAACCGCACTACAAAGCAGCTTATTAACCGAAACCTACAATTTTCCTAACCCATTTTGAAAAAGGGATTGGCCCCAGGATAGCTTGATAAATTGACAAACAGTCAGGTCTCGGAATGTAAAGATTCGAGCATTCTGTTTTTGATGACACATAGGCAAGGACCTCCGAATGGTTACAATACAGTGGCAAGGTTAAACACGAACGGGAAAAACGCGCGGGAACAGCTCGGTGATTCGAGAATTGGTATGGCATGAATTTTAACAGAGAAACTCACGCGCGTTTTACTCGTTCGTGCAGAATGGGCCTTAGGTATTCTATAGGTTGATAGATATAGATAAACGATGGGCGGGATTTCTATGAACATCAAGATATAAAACTTTAAGATAATACCTTCATACAGCACGTTAAGTGCCTGAACAGCCAAGGTTCGTCTCCTGTCTGAACGCACAGATTTGACCAATGCAAAGTAAACTGCTTCGGTTCGTTATTACAAGTTAGTGATAGTCAGTGTGAAATAGGTCTTTGTAATCTATATTTTAGATTTTTATTTTATATATTTCGTGCTAAATAGATGCTGCTCTGCAACTTTGTAAATGACTATTCTCATGTATATGGCATTCATTTTAGAGTTTCGCACGTTAATTCAGCATATCGCCGACAGAAGGAGCTGTAAGCGGTGTCATAGCATAGCGAGTCACTTTACCATACTTAGAAATCACTTTTATGGTTTGGTTAATTAACGTCTAGAGCTGCACTGTGGGCTTTTGTCGACGGTTCGAGGCCGATCTCGAAGAATAAACCCAGGAACGATGCCTGGTATTTTTGAACCACGGTCAGATAACGAGGACAACACTTGAGCTGGCCCCCGACGATACCTCAATAGACATTGGGACATTGGACCCTGATTAGATTTATCGTGCACCAGTCCGATATGCAAACCAGTATAATTTGATGGATATTTTTAGACGACTTCCTAGTATTTTAGTAGCGAAGCTGGCAACCCTCCGATCGCAAGATCACAAATATTTTTACTTTTCTTTGTCAAGTCCATCAGTCGGGCTCGATTAGTTTGGTTTAGTTAATTAACGTGTCGCACTAGAGCTGCATGGTGGGCTATTGGCGAAGGTTTGGGGCCTATCTCAAAGGACCAGGGAACCAGTCGGGCTCGAACTCGCTATCTTCTGATTACTAGTAGAATATCTTTATCCACTGAGCAATTAGGGGCCCCATCACTTTTATGTCTTACTGTCTGAGTTAAAAGGTTAAGGGATCGGCAAATTGCTTTTGTAGGCAAGGCACCCAACATGTGAATTAACTGTGTGGATACTGTGGGCGTTATTGAACCACAAACTAAATCAAATTATATTTACTTTAAGTATTTAATTTTTAAAATCAATACTGACTAAAACTCATGTTTTGCGACAAAATCGTTTTCGAAACCTTTTTCTTAATGGGCTTTTTTCAATCTTTCCCTATCGCAGAGATAGAAGTATGCCCCGACTTTTAGCATTATTAATGACCCTCTCCTCTGAGCACGCAACGTTAAAAGAGAAATTGCCCGGAAAAATCGTCCCTTTATGTCATTTTTTACGGACCGTGATTTTCATAAGAAAACTAAATAAACACAAACATAAAAAGGAAAAGCAGATTACCTGTCCGTTTCATTCTTTCTGCTTTACTTTTGCATGAAACGGAATATTATATGCGCCATCGTTAGTCAAATGTTAAAATGCTGGGTTGTCCTTCCCCTCGCGCACAGCAGTTGTCGTAGAATCTTTATCCAATTTTCTCTTCTTGCTCACTTATTATTTATTTTGTTTTTCGCAGAGCAATCAAGACGTAATCATGTCACAGTCGGGTGGTACGTTGAAAATACTTTTGATTTAAGCTCACTTGTATAAGAAAATCGTGTCTCCCGACCGTTTCTCCCTGATGCGTGAAAACATAAACGGGGTAAAATGAAAGATCGTTTTCTTCTCAGAGTCCTCGGTACGTTATTATTATTTTTTGACAATATTTCTGGTCGTTCTGTTCCGCCTTTTACGGAAATTCTGTTCTTTCCAGTTGAGTTGGGACCGAAAAAGGGAGCGCGCGTGTGATGTATACTGCTTTGTACTTGAAGTGGACCCCCAAACTGGACTACCCTTTTATTTCACGATCAATGCCATGCACTTAAATAAAATCACACTTAAGATTCGTTTATACATATAGCATACGTTCCCAGGGATTTTTCTCATGCGAATAAACAGTACGGCTTAAATGTCTTAATTAATTATCTTTACACAATGCTCATGATTAAATACTTAGACATAGTAATTATAGGGATGTTTAAATATTCTGAGAAGACTAGTTTTGAAACAGGTCAGCGTTGCATTTGCATTAGAATATATTTGTATTTGGATTATCAATTACAATTACGCTATAATTGTAATTGATCATTCAAAGGCGAATATATATGGTGGCCACGAAATAAGTTACCTTATTTAGTTAGAATTAATGAAGTTATGAACTAATGAATCTTTAGTTAGAACTAATGAAATTTCATATAAAGATATTCAAGACATGTGGAAAAGATTTAAAAAAAAAAGAAGACAAAAATAGTACCGAAATGGCGCTTTCCTAGCAGAAAACTGGTATAATATATATATATATGAAAAAGTTGCGATAGTGACACATAAATTATTTAATGGTTAAACTAAAAAAAAATCCTTTATATTCAAGAATTATTTCAGGGTCACCAGAAACGTATAGACTATTTTCAATGTGCTGAATTTCCTTGCGGACAGCAAATTGCATACGCTGTGCTTCAAGATTCTGATAAAAAAAGGATTATTTTTATAAAGTTTAATTAAAAAATAATTTAATATATATATATATGTATATATATATTATACCTGCTTTCTGCTCGGACATTACCAAATTTCACATAACGACAGGCTCCGATTCAGACATTGAAGCAAGGGGCCGTCTTTAAATGGGGGCCTCATTACTCTCGATTAGATCTTGGAACATCAATCGAACTTTTGCATGCCCTAATATATTTTACCTTTATTAGCATTAAAATGAAACGTAGTATAAATAATATGTCAAAACATAATAAGTTATGAGTATTCCTAATGTTTTGTGTGTTTTGATTTTTTTTTCACTTATTGTTCGAGTAAATTTAACACAAGTAGTAATATTTTTTTTACTGATGTTTGAAATAAAATAGTTTTAAGATAAATTTAGTAGCAAAATATGTGTGATTTGGGGGCCCCTCAAAAATGTAAAGTGTAAGCCTAGGTATTACAAGCCTATTCGGTAATCAGGCCCTGTCTAACGATGGTTTTTAATAATACTAACTTTTTATTTACGGAAATCGTCTCCCTATGCTTTTAATATCCTTAATTTGAAATATGGTATCATTCTGTTTATTTGTTTTTGCTACAGATGTCTCTAAACAGGGGAAGTTGTTTTATGGCTAACCCTGTATATAACAATGTATATACAATAACAATGTATATAAAATTATGTATATAAAATAATGTATATAAAATAATGTATATAAAATAATGTATATAAAATAATGTATATAAAATAATGTATATAAAATAATGTATATAAAATAATGTATATAAAATAATGTATATAAAATAATGTATATAAAATAATGTATATAAAATAATGTATATAAAATAATGTATATAAAATAATGTATATAAAATAATGTATATAAAATAACAATGCATATAAAATAACAATATATATAAAATAACAATGTATATAAAATAACAATGTATATAAAATAACGTAAATAAGCTAATGTATCTTATATCACAAGTCAAAATGCATTGCAAAATTGCAAAACATTATTTCGCCGATGTAAGCAAAATTTCTGCGCTGCAAGTTAAAAAAAAAACAGTTAACTTCTAGTTTGTGTATTTTACTAAACATCGCATTACTATGGTAGACATTTCTGTAAAACTATAAAATAATAATTATATCAAAGTTAGTAAATGAAATTTCATTACTTTTTTTTTTTAAAAAAGTTGCTACGTCGGTGCATGACGTAATAAATGAACGGCCCCTGTGTTTTAAAACAAATCGAACAAACCAAAAATCCCCATCATCCGAGTAACCCATCCAAATAAACTCCAATAAAGATCCACAAAGGACACAGCCCAAAGGCCAAAATCCCCCATAAATCCCGACACCTCTACAACGCATTTCGGCCCTTAAAAAAAAAAGATTCACCCATCTCCCACACAAGCATCGAAAAATAATTCAACAAAAGAGACATCGCAGTAGCAAGAATGATATCTATATGCACAATAAAACCCGAGCCACCATTGTGCACGGGCGATTTACGGGCTTCTAAAAGATTACCAAAATGTCCATTTTCCCTGTGTGCCGCCCGGGACACCATTGTCTCAAGTTGTGGCATCATTTTGTATCAGGAGGAGTGATTCTGGACTTGACCAGAAGGAGGCATAAAACACGGCGCGTTGTCAGATGTTTTTTGTTTGGTGCGGTGTGTTCCGACACAATGCCCCGTTAGGTAGACGAGGTGTACGCGCGTTTTCTGGGAGAAGTGGGGCTGGTTGACGCTTTTTTTTAAACGACTACGACGAAGTGGTATTTATGCGGTCGTCGGATCCGATGATATTTCGTGGGTGACGTTGGTTTGGGAAGGCGTTTGGGTATCGTTTTACTATGAATTGTAAATAAAGATGGATGCTGTAAAAAGACTCATTTTTAATTTTCCTATGGCGATTTTACTATGAATTAAAAAAAATATGGATCTTAGAATTTTTTTTATATATAAATTTAAAAAAAAAAGATAAATACTAGAAAAATATTTTTTTTTTTTATAAATTAAAAAAAATATGTATGCTAGAAAAATACTTATTTTCATTTTTTTTATAAATTAAAAAAAAATACTAGAAAAAGATTTAATTTTTTTTTTTTATAAATTAAAAAAAAGAAGGATGTTAGAAAAAGACTTATTATTATTTTGTTTTATAAATTAAAATAAAAAAAGTTGGATTCTAGAAAAAGACTTTTTTTTAATTTATTTATAAAGCAGCTATTTGCTTTTATCACAATCATTTTATAAAGATAAGGGACCTAGCGACGGTTAAAAGAACTATAGGCATATGGTTCTCTACGTGACAATACTATAATAGTAAACATAAAACTCAATAGATGTAACTAGCGGTCATTTTAAAGTTGTGTAGCATATATGCTACATTATGCAATATAGGATTAAATCTACGTTTGAAAAATAATTTTCGTATTTCGAGTAATGCTAAAAAATTTTTGAAATAGAACAAAATTAGCTATGTTTTTAAGTTTCGTTTACTTGATAACAAAAACACACATAAATAGACAGACCATTTACGTATTTTTGAAGTTCATTTTTGGATTTGGAGAACCTCAATTAAAGTTATAAAGCTGGTATTTATTCTACCGAAATTAAATACTACTTATATTGTATGTTTTCTTCATGAAATTACCCAATATTGATCGGAATCTTTCCATAACATGAATTGTTTTATAATAAGGAGTTTACACTTTAATATATAATCGAAATATAAAAAATATCATTTTAATGTTTAAAAGTGTTAGTTAAATTAAAACAAAAAAATTCAAATTTAGTTTAAAAAAAAAAAAAAAAAAAAAAAAATGGGGGCTTGAGACATTTTATTAAATGACCTTTAGTCAAATGTGTTTGCGCATTTAGTTTTCTTCATAAATATAATCTTAGCATCTTTATCCAAAATTCGAATTCATTAGAAATTACACATTACATAAGACTTCTAAGTATTCCATTAGATACATCTTATTTCATAACGTCATTCATCTGCGTAGATAATCACAACCGTTTTCCCATAAAATTACTACAATGTATTCACAAAACACTTATTTCGGACATTTCCTCATTTAAAAAAAAATAACCTTTATCTCAAAAACTGCTTACAAAATATTCTTCTTCATGCATGCAAAACGCTGGAAATAATTTCAACTACCAACATCCAGAATACCGATAATCTAACAGATATTTTTAACAACACATTGTTTTGATTGTCACTTTCCTGCAGAGAAGATAGCCTCTGCTTGTTTTCGCAATATAACAGATGAGGTGCCTTTCAAGGGATTAAGCGATTGAGCGACTCTGGCTTAAAACGCTTAGGCAAGAGGAATAATTCGCATACTAAATACTTTGTTTTTAAGCTACTGACAAGGTCAATATCAATTTCAAGCTTGGATAAGTAACTAATAGGGGTTGAGATTGTCGTTTAGAGGACGTTTAAGGCGTTTTCCTTAATTGGAAACAATTTAATATCGTATTTTGAGATGCATTAGTAGCACTTATAAAACGGGTTGAGTTGCTATCATTGCAATTGGGGAAAGTTATCTTGCAAGCTGTATCTGCATTATTAAAAAAAAATGGTTTAAGAATTGTTTTGAAGATGTATTTTTTTCGCTGTCACTTTCCTTTATTCAAATAACTGTACTTTCAGGGAATTGTTGTTGTTCTGTGATTCTTTGACGATTGCAAAGACATTCAGGCCTCCAGTGGCCCAGTGGATAAAGGCGTTCAGCTAGTAATCAGAGGATTGCTGGTTATCTGTGCGATGAACTCGAGCAAGAAAAGTAATATAAAGTAGTAATCTTGCGATTGGAGGGTTGCCAGTTTCGCTTTCAAAACTACTGGGAAGTCGTCCAGAACATCAAACAAATTATACTGGCGTGTATACGGGATACAGTGTCGGATGCCAGTTCAGGTGCTGTCCTCGTCATGTGACCATGGTTAAAAAATACGAGGCATCTTTCCCGGGTCTTTTCTTCGAGATAGGCCCCGAACCGTCGCTAATAGCCCACTGTGCAGCTCTAGTGCGACTTTATTTAACCAAACCAAAAACAAAGAAGTTCAAAGAAGATAATATGACCGTCACTGTAACATATACAAGTATCGTGATAGCATGGTGGTCGAAAATGCGATAGTTTCCAGGTCTAGTTCTTTTTGAATCGATCGAATACTTACCATATTAAAAAGCTGGTGCTCATAAAATCTGTAATGGCTCAACTGTCCTCACATTTGACATAGTGTAGGGAGTAGGATGGTATTTCAGGTAATGTCCCTCGAAATCTGACTTTGATTCAAAATTACTAGATACGGTACTGAACAAATTTAGAATCCTTACAATAGCTCATTGCGGTTCTAGTGCAACGTTAATTTAACCAAACACTTATACAAGCTTCAACTGCTATAATATTTTATTATTACACTATCTGAAGTGCCCGGAGTTGCCATGGAAAAAAACAGTTGCCTCGAAATAAAAATGTAGATTTTTATAAAAAACAAACCCACAGAGACTCTTCTTTATATGTATATAACTTTACGAAGATTGTTTTACACCGTGATGCCATGCCATTTAAGATTTTTTTATTAAGAAGTCATTTCTGCTTTAGGAAGGAAAGACAGAAATTGAATTAGAGAAAGAAAGGGCATCCGGTGGATTTTCAAAATCTCATGTAGTCAGTGACGTTCCTCTTGTTTTGCAGGTCAAGTGTGCAAAAGGATATTAATTTTATCATTTTGATAATAATTTTGCCCTTTTGATTATATTTTTACATATATGACCATTACTTCATTTAGCGATGTATTTATCCATTTGGCGACATTTGCATTCATTTAGCACCATTTTTTATTCATTTGGCGATATTTTGGCTGTATATTGGCGATATTTTGGCTGTATATTGGCGATATTTCCTCATCAGCCAATCATAAGGCATCGTTCATACATTCTCATAGCTTACTATGTAATATATGTTACTTTGTTGAAATATTACATTCTTACAGTATTGAATTATTATAATTAGGTTTTCTTAAGAAATCAATAGGGTTACGCAGGTTAAGGGGTGGGAAAAAGGGTGGATGTTCAAAATTTCATGTAGACAGTCATCTTTCCCTTGTTTCGAAGGCTAAGCGTGCAAAATTTTATCAAGATCGGGATTAAACATTTTACTTAAACATTTCACTAATTCCCAACAAAAAAGTTAGCATTAAACATTCATCAAAATTATAAAATTGAAGGTTTTTTGTGGGAAAACTGCATTTTTTAAAAATACTATTAAATTAAAGGTTTTTGCTACTAATTCCTTCATAAAACCTTAAAAAACCTTCAATTTTCAAACATTGAAAATTTTAAAAGTAAAATGTAGATTTTTTAAAAGTTTTATTCAAATTTTTTTTAAAAAATTGCAATTTTTGTTTCAAACTCATTTATAAAACCTTCAATTTCACAATTTCGATGAAGGTTTTATGCTGACTTTTTTTTTGATGGGTCAATCTACTTCCCTTTGAAAACCTTTGATATTAAGGAAAAATCGGTCTTTTTCTCACTACTAGAATAGTGAGAAAAAGACTTCGACTTTTCAAATGGCAAGTCTTGCTAAGCAATAAAATCTTCAAAAGATTAACATTTTATCTCGCTATAAAATGCCAATCAATTTCTTTATAGAATGTTCCATGGGGAGCAATTTTCTACTACTACTCCTAAAGCACTATTAGCAGAGTTAACTCGGCCATTATATAACCCGCTAAATCGTCTTCCAAAAAACCTTTCTTTCTCTCAAACCGGCTTCACTCTTCCCTTTTTTCCGCTTTTTTTTGTGCGTTTTGTTTATTTGATTAACCGTATCATAGTCCATATCATAGCAATTGCTCTATCATTTCGAATCAGAGAAATTTACTGCTCAGGAGATTTTCTCACATTTCGGAGAGAGAGAGTCAGCGGGACTTGCTGGAACTAATAGTGATTCCTTTTCCTCTGCTTGAGTTGGCAGAGAAAATGTAGCGCTTTTTCGGGACCTCTTTTTGGACGAAGGAAAAAAACACCTCAGCTTTGTGATCGCTCAGTGGGCGGGTGCTGTTGAGAGAGGGATAGAAAAAAAACAAGAATGATGTTTCGAGGTAAACACGAAAAAAAATCTGTGGAAAGAGTTGTCGTTTTTCTAATTCCCACGTTTTTCTTTGTCTTTTTTCGTCCTTCCTGTGTACCTACTCTTTTTGGTTTAGAAGGGGGGGGGGGGGGGGGTCCAGGAGGAAATTGGCATCTGTGAGGCACTCACATCAAAATGTCTCTAGATAAAATGAAATTGTCATCAATTACTGGAAAAGAATGGAGCAGACTGGTTGCTACCGAACCAGGCTTGGGATTAAAAGATCTCTAGCTCAATTCTAGATGAAGCCAACCAAACAGGTGTCGTGCCATTTACCTTCATGGTAAAATTAGTGCCATTAGTGCATATGGTAAAATTAGTTCTATTTGCGCTCATGGTAAAATTAGTGCCATTTGCGCTCATGGTAAAATTAGTTCTATTTACGCTCATGGTAAAATTAGTTCTATTTGTGCTCATGATAAAATTAGTGCCATTTGCACTTATGATAAAATTAGTTCTATTTGCGCTCATGATAAAATTAGTGCCCTTTGCGCTTATGGTAAAATTAGTTCTATTTGCGCTCATGGCAAAATTAGTTCTATTTGCGCTCATGGCAAAATTAGTTCTATTTGTGCTCATGATAAAATTAGTGCCATTTGCACTTATGATAAAATTAGTTCTATTTGCGCTCATGATAAAATTAGTGCCATTTGCGTTTATGGTAAAATTAGTTCTATTTGCGCTCATGGTAAAATTAGTGCCATTTGCACTTATGATAAAATTAGTTCTATTTGCGCTCATGATAAAATTAGTGCCCTTTGCGCTTGGTAAAATTAGTTCTATTTGCGCTCATGGTAAAATTAGTGCCCTTTGCGCCTATGGTAAAATTAGTTCTATTTGCGCTCATGGTAAAATGAGTGCCATTTGCGCCCCACACCTGTAGAGCACCTGTTTTCTCTTCCCTCTCCAACTCGCGGTTATAGTGTTTCCGTCTGGAAGTATCTCAATTTACATTATTAAGATCTTGGCAGTTTTCTGTAAATTGAAATAACTAAGTTCCATAGTAATAAATCGGTACAAAATAATGTGGATAACCTTCTGAACTACTATTTTAACCTTGCTACGCTCACTTAAGACTGATTCAGCAGTAACCGAGAAAAGCATGAACAAAATTTGATTTTTGCTTGAAATTTTGAAAAAAAATACATAAATATATATTTTTATATATTATTACAACTCGATTTCTAAATAAAATATTGAAACAAGACTAAAAGTTAAATCTTATTTGTAGTGGAAGGAAATTGTGATTTAAAACAAACATGCACGTGTAAACATTTACGTGCATAATGTCGAAAAAATTTATTACCAATTTTTTCACTGACTGGCAAAAACTGAGCCGGTGACAGCGATGGAGACGACTACTCTCTTGGTGCCTGTTTTCACATACCGGTAAAACAGGAGCCGTTGACCATGCAAGCATCGTTGGCGGTATTGGAACCTTTTTTTCATATTCATATAACCAGGGCCTGATTACCGAAAAGGCCCGTGAAGCCCAGGCTTACACGTTACATTTTTGAGGGGCCCCCAAATCGCACATTTTATATAAATATTGAATACCCTTAACATAGCTTGCTACTAAATTTACTTAAAAAATTGCTTTACAAACTTTAGTAAAAAAAATTGCTACTTGTGTTAAATTTGTTCGAATATAATATTGGAAGAAGAAAAAACATACAAAAAACTCATTACTTATAACTATATTTTGTTATATTATAATGTTTCGATTTAATGTCATTCACGGGCAAGGTTTCTAGTGCATATAACAGTTCAATTTGGCGTTCTAGAGTCTATTTGAGAGCAATGGTGCCCCCATTTAAAGGCAGGCTTCCCTTGTTTAATTGTCTTAATCGGGCCCTGCATATAACGGCGACCTGTTCCATCTGGCAATGTTTTTTTTATTATTATTTTCGTATAAGGAGGCTTTAAAATATTTTTGGGGGTTGAGGTGACGAACAAAATGGCCGCTCTTCAAGTACTAGAAATAACATTAATCTGCTGGTATTGTCTTTTTTTTAGTTAAAAAAAATCCATAACTTATTTTCCACATTTTCTTTTCGATTTTACTTTTAAACAATCAGTTGTTTTAATCCATAAAAAAGGCTTTTTAATTTACCACGAGTTCTATTCATGGGAAAACATAGCTCTTAATCTATTTACTAATTTTCTCAACGACAGAAATACTCGAAAACAAGTTTAAAAAATGTGTTCTAGTCACCATGAACACAACTATACAATCATGAAGTTAATGTTAAGAAAACACAAACACCTCCTCGGCACCTATAAATAAAGACATACGTGAAAGTGAAGAAGTGTACATAAATAAAACCACTATTAGCCAATAGAAACTAGTAATACAACTAGTTGCCGCACAAGTTCCCCTCGACTAATAATAAACTTTTGGGCAACAACAAGTTGCCAGGGCAGTTGCCGGCTCTGATGACAGGCCGCAACTAGTTATTCAGTTGCGCCACCCTTGGATAATTTGATCCGACGGCACGGCGACTCATCGGTTTGGTTTGGTTGAAAAAACGTCGCGCTAGAGGGGCAATTGACGCACATTGGGCAATTGACGACGGTTTATTGATAATCTCGAAGGATAAACTACGCCTCGTATTTTTGAACCATGGTCAGATGACGAGGACAACTCCTCAGCTGGCACCAACCGCAATTTCAATAGGCGTCAGGGCATTGGATTTCGATCAGATTTAACGTGCACCAGTCCCGTATACCCGCCGTATAAATTAGAGGTAAGTTCGGAAGGCGTATTTATACATCGCAGCGAATCTGACAAAACCTCCGATCACAAGTTCAGTGTATTTTAACGTTTTAATGAAGTCTCTTGTATCAACCGGATTCGAACTAGCAACCCTCTGTTTGCTAGCCGACGGAGATACCTCGGGGCTACTGGCGAATCATCGGAGTAACTTTTTGCCCTCAGCTAACATTAAAACCAATAGATCTTCTGAACCGGCTATGTGAAAAAAGTTCTATTTAAATAGCATTGCATCCGGCGCTGTCACTGACACTGGCTTTCCGTGTGTGAGAATATACTATCTTAGCATTTACCTGGGACCAAACTGGTGATCTTTGCCAATCCAAAAAAATGTCACCTCACCAACCAGACTATCAAAGCCTCTCCAAATGTTGAATCGTGTTATGATTAGCAATTTTTTTTTCTAAAGCCGGCGCCACATATGCGGTATTCGCCGAATCCCGAGCAACGAAACCTTCGATATTCGCCTAAAGACGCATGTGTGGATGGGTCGCTCGGTATTCGGCAAGTGCCGCGTCGCTCGCGTTTCGACGATTTTCAGCCCCACACTACAAGGTGCTCGCCTTATCACGAGCAACTTCGCTCGGGTTAAAGCGAGCAAATTGAATAATTGCGTTTCCCACTTGTTTCGGGAAAATGGAACACATCTCGAAGCGAGCTCAATGGTGATTGGCTATCGATATTTTATTCTATATTTTGATAGCCAATTACCATTTACTATCAATATAGTACTAATTTCTTTTTTTATTTAAAGTGGGAATATTGTTCTTTTCGTATCAATTTGACTTTAAAATATATTGTGGTGTTTGTTGTGCTATTATTTTAGAATTTTTATTTAGTTTATTCATTTATTTTTATGAACTTGTCTGTTTCACTTAAATATTTGTGTTCCATTTACTTATTTCATTTATTTATCAATAAAATTATTTCATGTATTTATCAATAAAATTATTTCATGTATTTATCAATTAAATTATTTCATTTTATTACTTATTTATATATTTGAAGCATTTAACTATTTTTATGCAGATGCGAAAAAATGAAGATATTATTTTAACATTTCTATTCGAGTTTTCAATGTGTTTAAACGATTTGAAGTCTCACGACCTAAATAAAATGGAGTTTTGTCATGAAACGTCTTTAAAACCCTCTATAAAGGGTGTGTGTAGGGACATAGTAGTCATGATAGAAACACCATTTTACGCTTTTAGGATAACCGATTCCGACACTATAACTTTCTAAATATAGCACGTTTGACATAAATTTGGTCCAGCCGATGATCTAAAGTTTCATATTTAAAAAACTTTTGGTGTTTTGAGCTTTTTTTTTATCGTATATTTACTTGTTTAGTTCGTCTACTTAAAACAATTCCTTCGTTTATTAAGTTGTGAATTTTACTAAATTATTTGTTCAGATTATTTTTTTATTTATTAATTAATTTCATTTAAATTTCTTGCATTTAAGTGTTTTGATGAAGACACACAAATATGAAAATATTTAAATAGTATTTTAAAACCTCGAAATGAAATGTCATTGATTTAAACGTTTTGAAGAATCTTGAGTTGAAAAATAAAATGTGGTTTTGATGTGAAACAGTTTTAAAACCAGCTATTCTTTAAGGTGATACATTCTGATACTGTAACATAGTAAAATGAAGCACGTTTGTTATAAAAGGAAATTTGGCGAGGATTCGTGTAAAATCTTGAACTAAAGCAAAGCACGTACGGAGAGCGGACGTGGAACTGGCGTAGCAGTTTGCATATCTTCCTCTGATAGCGAGGTTTCCATTTGATAAACGAACCTTATTTAGATATTAGTTATCGGTATTACTTAATATGTCAATTTTAAATCTATATAAGATATGTTTGGTTGAATTGACGTCGCACTAAAGTTACAGAATAAACTACGAGCGACGGTTCGGGTTTTATCCCAATAGAATAATTCGGGAAAATTTTTTTGTCATTGTGAGCCGTGGTCAAATTACTTCGACAACACCTGAGCTGGCACCCCACTGGTTAATTTTTATACAAAAAATTTCAAACGTTTAAAAAAATATAAGTTTTCAACATTATTGACATTGAAGCAACAATGCCAAGTATTTTACTTTTATTGTTGCTGAATACTTCATTTTTATCGACATGATATTATAAGGCTATATTCGTTAAGGCTTTTTTAATCCTTAAATTTTAGGAATTTTAATATAACAATTTTTTTTTCTTACAAAAACATCACTTTAAATATCAATTGCAATAGCATGTAAAGTCATGAACGTAAAAATTAAAAAAAAAAGTACTAGGTATTTCGAAAACTACTCAAAATAATTGAATAAATCTAGATTTTGATAAAGTTTATTTTACACAGTGCGAGAGTGATATGCGGTGGCTACGCTAACAAACACAAAAATCGCGCATCTTTTACTACGAGTAACGCCGGGCCATATTGCTAAAATACCAATAAAACAGTAATTAACGATAGAAATTTTTCCGAAAATGGATAAACAAAAGCAAAGTGTCAATCTTTATACATTTAATCTCGACATCAAATTTTGAATAGTATTCACTGTCGAATATTAATATAATTTTTTTTAATGAACTCTTGTTGACCTGCTGTCGATATTATATCTTGTAAACAAATAATCGTTAGTACATTGGCTAAGAAAAAAGCAAACGATAATTTCAATATGTTAAAAGATACGGAATAAAAACCAGATCCCCAAGACAACGTCAACGTGCATAAAGTCCATTATTTATGCTTAGTTAAAAAATGGATTGACACTAAAGAAATTTTTATATGTAGCATGCAAATTCAATTGTCAAAATGCGAAATATTCGGTGAAAAATGTTGCCAGAACACTTAAACTTTTTCGAACTGATTATCGTTTGTATTTTATTATCGTTATCGCTAAAGCAAATATATTGAGAGGGAAAATATATATTCCAGAACTGAAAATTAAATCATTTTTAAGTGTACCAACAAAATTAGGATACACTGTTTTTTGTAATTTTTCAATATTCTATGCTACGAAATTTCAACGGTTTCAAGGAATCTCCATGTGCATGGCATTCTGGAATCTATGAAAATAATAATAAAATATTGCACTCGCAAATGGCTATGAGCAAAATAAAAATGTAAAACAAAAAAAACTGATTTCCAATTTAAAAAAAAATTCATTGTAATTATCACAAATTAAAAATATGTTTTTAAAGAACATAAAAGTATTAGA
The DNA here is from genome assembly GCA_963932185.1 of Troglohyphantes excavatus. NCBI lineage: Eukaryota > Metazoa > Arthropoda > Arachnida > Araneae > Linyphiidae > Troglohyphantes > Troglohyphantes excavatus. Next base: position 22,558,227 of record OZ010674.1, read on the forward strand.
ATATATTTATATTGTACAAATCTGTTAATAAAATAGAATATTTTTCCATCATAAAAATATTGTAGTATACTATTTTTATCAAAATTTATATTTATATTTTTATTAAATCCGGCCATGCTTCCTACTGCGAATAAATGTTCTGAAATTGGCAAGTATACTCGCAAGAAGCCGAGTTGCTCAGGTTTTTGTAATCCGAGCAAGTAATAGTAAATCGCTCGGGTTATGGCGAGTCGCTCGGGTTATGGCGAGTCGCTCGGGTTATGGCGAGTCGCTCGGGTTAAGGCGAGTCGCTCGGTATTCGGCGAATACCGCATATGTGGCGCCGGCTTAAGATCTATGAAACACGTTGTTGCTCAATGCCCTCACTCCTTGTATATTTCTAAAATACTTGTACGGGGATAAAAATTATATATATATATATAAAACCTTCTTTATACACCTATTTGCTTTACGAAATGCCGCCACCCCAGTCTAAATCGTAAAATCACATTTACAAATCGAACGTTGGGTTCCTTGGAGGGTGCCCATTAAAACCCGACATGCAACATGCGCTTTGCAACCAAGAACAACTAAACGTTTCTTTCTTCTAATGAGGAGGACTGTTAGCAGGGGTCGCATCAAACAGTTTGTTAATCGCTGCTTTTAGCTCAGTATTTAGAGAGCAATGTCTAAAGCATTTAGCATAACTGTAGTCCCAGGAGGGCCCGTAAAAAGATCGTCGTAAAAGGGGCCGCCCAAGTCTTTAATAGGTTAAGCAGAGCATTTACTAATATTTCTGGGGCCACTTGTAGGTAAAGTTGGGCACATGTTGGGGTGCACATAAAGCTGGTGCATCGGGCCAATGGCACGAGTAAAGGTTTCTGTAATGTTTTCTGTAGTGATGTATGAAAACTTTGGGGAATATGCTCGTGCAAATTTTTTGTCCTGTAATAAAATTATGAAATTTTTTTATCGGTTTTTCGTCAAAATTACGAAATGATGAATTCATTGATTTTTATAAGAATAATTTTATTATCAAAATATTTAATGAAGCTTTTGTTCAGGATAAGCAATTTTTTCCTTATAACGAACGTTTTACATGCAAGGAAGGCATTTGACTTCAATGAAAATCATAGAAATTTCAACGTGTGCGTTTTCCACGTTTTCGTCGTTTCTAAATTAACATCAATATTTTTTTTTTCATTTTTATTACATGTAATACAAATCGTGTTTTAAAAATATTTTACGAAGAGTTTAGTGAAAGGTGACAGTATATCTGGAATTATTGTACAGACTATACGAAGAAAGTAATCAAGTCTGTCTTGTACACATGCGCACCATTCTGATATTTTAGCGTTCTTTGAAGGACTATAATTCTACTTTCCATTTCATATCTGTAAATACAGTCATGTAGCCAATATTAAGACGCATATATATTGATGTAAATAAAACGTGAATACTCATCGTTTTCCTTCTGGCCATTTAAATTTGTCTTTAAAAAATTATAACTAAACCAATTTTAAACTTAACGTTCTAAAGCTACGGAATATCACTAATAGTTTGACATCTATCTAATTTTATCATTTGAACAAGACAGGACCACTGATAATCAATTTTAACTGATAATAAACTGTCAATTCAATTCTAATAGTCCATTATTAAACTAAAAATTAGCTTACTTAATTCCCATTAGTATTGGTAAAGTAAAATATGTCTTTTGAGTTAATTATAATTGTGGATAATATAAGTTTTCAATATGCCGCCCTCGTTTGTTTCTTGATATTTGGAGGGACATCGAAAACATTATTTTGCTTAGGATTCTACACATTTAAAAATAATTCAGAAATAAGTAAAATGTACTCATTTTTTATTACATTCGATGAACCAGTTTCCGAATACAAAAGTTTAATTTTTAAAAAAGACGTACTCAAAAATGAGTACAATGAGTTAAAATGAATAAAACGAGCAGTAGTTTCCCTACATAGGCTGCCTTCATAAATCACTTTCAATAAATATCGACAATTACAAACAAGATTTACCGGGAATCGAACCCAGATCTTCATGCACCGCATTCCAGTGCTTTTATCAGTTAACTTACAAGGGCGAATTGAAGAAGTTACAAACAGAAGAAATGTGAAAAGGATGTGCCAAAAGAATGGGAAGTAAGATAATTGAGTTGTAATAACTCAGTTTCCATTTAAGCAATCGGCGTCGAATAATGTGGAAAACCGTCTTCTGAACAATCACTTTGTTAAGATGGCGTGAACAGAAACTGAGATTAGAAATATTAAATCACATTATTTAATTTTGCGAAAGTACGATTACTTAAATTTGAGTACGTCATCGCTCATTTACGATGCAATTGTGCATAAAGAATAACAAGAATGTTCAGGTACTCAATTTTAAGTACCTTTTTCTTACAGTGTAAGTGATGAAAACAAGATCTCAAAATAAGGTTCACGAAGAAAAAATAAAAACCTGCCGACCACTGAGCATTGAGCGCAGCATGGGGCCCATCCGAATCTGTTAACATCTGTCGTCATGTCCGAGGAACTAAGACTCAGGCGGGCCCGCTTTCCCACAGAGTCAGTTGCGAGGGGACTTATCCCAGCAGGGGGTCAAACCTCTTCAGAGGACGGTGGGGAGTCAAAAGCTGTTTTTTGCCGCAGATATTGACTCCATATTTCATATAAATAAGCGTAGGAAAAGATTTTGTGGGGGTTGGGATAAAAGGATAAAGGAACTATACACCTAAATATTTTCGGATTGCAGTGAAATTTAAAGATGTCTGTGAACTGAAAGTAATATATTTACAATTTTAAAGCAAATCTGAGTACTGGTACATAAGTTGTTTTTTTTTAAATACAAATACAACGTTAAAATACGCAATAAAATAAAATTAATTAAATTAACCAATTAAAATTAAAATACGCAATAATTTTTATCTTACTGGTACATAAGGGTAAACTGAATGCCTACACTGTAAAAAAAAGTACTTAAAAATTAGTACATGAACCTACTCGTTTTTCTTTGAGTACTCACATTTAAGTAATCGTACTTTCGCAGTGTGATTTAAAATTGATTATCTCAGCTTCTGTTCAAGACTTCTTAACAAAGCGACCTGACTAACTTAAAATATTTTTCTAGAAGATAGTTTTCCGCATTATTTGATGTCGATTGCTTAAATGGAAACTGAGTTATTACAATTTTATTATCTGACTTCCCATTCTTTTGACGCACCTTTTTAACATAACTTCTGTTTATAGCTTCTTCACGTCGCCCTGGAAGCTTAACGAATAAGGTTCTGGACAACGGTGCCTGCAGATTCGATTCCCGGTAAGTCTTGGTATTTGGGGGGGGGGGGAACTCATTTTGAACAGTCTTAACACATTCAGTGCGGACTGTCATATCCGTATTTATCCCCATGCGACACTGGATCAATTTACCCCGTGCAATAACTATCCGTAAATGCTCCACGGGGTCAATCGACTCTTTACTTTTTCCTTGGTTAAAACGTATCTAGCACCGTTAAAATTGATAATATGGAAAATCTAATATCTTTTCCCACTCCACAGTTGTAAACCTGTATTCCACAGTTGCAGGCCATGAATCGATTTATCTAAAAATTCATTAACTTAAGACGTTCAGTACGGTAGGGGAATAATTTGCCCCCGTGCTATTTTTTATTGATTTTTATGAAATTATTGGACTTTACAACACACTGCCTTTCTGTTTTCAACTCCATGTAAAGGTTCAAGGTTAAAACAGCTATAGAATTTTTTTTTAATTTACCTCTCACATGCTCATCAATAGGGCAGGGGTAGATAAGGGGTCAACTGACCCCGTTCCTCTGAACGTGTTAACCAATTCATTTTAGAAGATGACCCCGAACGCTTTCTGTAGTGCGGTTATAATTTCAACACGAATAAACAATAAATAAAAACTATTTTTTAGTATAAAGAAAACCGTTCCAGAAAACATTTAAAAAAAAACCAAATAAAACTTCAGAATGTCTTCTTTACAATAATATGTAGAATTGCGCTCTAAGTTGTTTGATTGCGGATTTATAACCTTTCAAAAAGTTGTGATATTTTTTTTTGCAACCATGTATTGTTGAAGGATCTTATTCTAACTTAAAACACTTTATTCCTTTTAAACTATTAATTAACATTACGTCAACTTCAGAATTTAATTGCCGTTTTAGCCTGCCGAATATAATCCCTCACATCATATCCAACATTGTATCTTTTTTCACGGAAATCAGCAACTCTGTACATTAAAGAATAAACTCGTCTTAGAATCAATTTAACTTTCAATTTCAATAAGTTAGAAATCCTAGCTTCGATTATATCTTTTATCTTAACGTCAGTTTTCTTTTCTTTATTCCCCCTATTAGATTAAATAAGCAGATAAAACGCTGAAATCTTTATGCAGCATACGTATCCTTTTAAAAATTGAAGGGTCGTTCTATAGTGGAAATCGAATTTCTCCAACGAATTCCAAAATCTCTTGGAGGGATGAAACGGAAATGTTTACAGCGGAAACGATTCCATATTTATTTCTTTATTTCCACTGTTGCATTTCCAGCGGCGGAAACAGAAGGTAAATGCAATTTGCGAGTATTTTTCGCGAAAACGTCCTTCTAACGTGTATCGTTTTTTTGCCACTATCCGATTCACATAGGATAAAGTATGTAATGGTATGTTTTTCCAAGAGACCTGAAAGCTTTATTCATAAAATGAGCGAGCATTTTCGTAGAGCTATACCTTGAGGATTCTTGGAACGCGTTCCGAATATGGCATAGAATTTGGAACGTAAATATTTTAGGGTTTCTTTGATGCTAGTTAAATCACTTTTAGCTTTTCAATATCGTTGGATTCACATATAAATATTAAATCAACAAAAGATGTTTTTGGAAAATTGATTTACATTTAGTTTATGTTCTTTTACGCATGAAAGTAGACATATTTTCGAATGTTCATTCGTTACAGGATATTTGATACTTAGAATATGTATTGACAATTTTCATATATTACTTTTTAACAAAACGTTGCTTAGAATTAAGTTATAACTTTCGCAATAATCAAGATTTATACATATTGAATGATTTTTTGCAAGTATACCATTAATTTTTGCACTGGTCGGAATAACCGAGCGGGCATGTTACCGGACTGTTTTGAGTTTGAGTCCATTCATTTATTTTTCATGTAACATTAGAGGAGAGTGGTCTATCCACTGATCTCTAACTGTAACTTCTGGATAGGGCAAGACATTTTGTTGATTTGAAGCCGATGTAGAAGAAGCCATGACGTGCCCCATTTTCTTTGCTACCGCAATATTTCGTATATTTTTCATGTTAAAATAAGCCGACTTGCATTGCTTTTGGCTGATTTTTTTTCTATTTTCTTTTTAAACCCATTTTAAATGCAATCTGCTATTAAAATAGAAAGTCATTTGCAAGCCAAAGTCGAAGTAGAAAAAAAGCAAGAGCAAAAACTATTTGTTTGGCAATATAAAAATTAATTCTATAATTAGAAAATATAATATTTATATACGTTTAATATTTCTACAATGCTATATTAATAAAAAACGCCACTAAATCACTTAAAAAAAAATATTGGGACGCAGCATGGCTTCTTTCAATTGGCTTCAACTCGCCCGTAGAGGAAACAAGGTTTGAGCCTTCCAGCAGTTAAAGTTAGAGTTCAGTTGGTCTATCATGCGTGACTATTTAGTATGACAGTATTGATTAAAATTTCATTTTTAATTTTTGAATTCGTTCGTATTCAAATGGTAAATAATTGAAATTCAGTATTTACAAACTTCTATGATTTTTTTTGAAATTTTATCTATGTATTTAAAATATATTTTCTTTCGTCAATTTAATTAATTGGACTGTTCTGAATAGAGTTGAAAGATTTATATTTCATTTACCAACATTTTAGATTAACATTACTTTATGTAAAGGTTTTTTAAGATAATTTTTAATTACGCACATTATTAATAAACCTGATAGATTGTATTTTAAAAAGTTATAACTAGAACAACATAAAAGGTATACGGTATAGTGATATAAGGAGCGAGTATATATAACCGAAAACTCAGATGTCAGCAAATTACAAAAAAAACACAGCAAAAACGTGTGGTACATGTATGCATTCCTATGGACCTCCGGTATATTTTAAGATAAAAGGGATATTTTTAGTAATAACTATTCAGATATTTTCGCAGAAGCGAATGGAAACCAGTCATTTTTATAAAATCCAATGCTTATCTTATTTCACATGTTTGATTTTGCATGAGATTCCCATATTTGTTACAAGATACGATACATTCCGGAATGTGAATAAAATTAAAAAGCCTTTATTAAAACTGCAGAGCTGTACAAAAATGATATATATATATATATATATATATATATATATATATACTATATATATATATATATACTATATATATATATATATATATACTATATATATATATATATATATATATATATATATATATATATATATATATATATATATATATATATATATACTATATATATATATATATATATACTATATATATATATATATATATATATATATATATATATATATATATATATATACTATATATATATATATATACTATATATATATATATATACTATATATATATATATATATATATATATACTATATATATATATATATATACTATATATATATATATATACTATATATATATATATATATACTATATATATATATATACTATATATATATATATATATACTATATATATATATATATATATATATATATATATATATATATATATATATATATACTATATACTATATCTATATATACTATATATATATATATATATATATAGTATATATATATATAGTAAACATATATATATATATATATATATATATATATATATATATATATATATATATATATATATATATATATATATATACATATATATATATATATATATATATATATATATACTATATACTATATATATATATATACTATATATATATATATATATATAGTATATATATATATAGTAAACATATATATAGTAAACATATATATAGTAAACATATATATAGTAAACATATATATATATATATATATATATATATATATATATATATATATATATATATATATATATATACATATATATATATATATATATATATATATATAGTATATATATATATATAGTATATATATATATATAGTATATATATATATAGTATATATATATATATATAGTATATATATATATATAGTATATATATATATATAGTATATATATATATTTTATATATATATATATAGTATATATATATAGTATATATATATAGTATATATATATATATATATATATATATATATATATATATATATATATATACTATATATATATACTATATATATATACTATATATATATATATATATATATATATATATATATATATATATATATATATATATATATATATATATACCAAATTCCAAAAACTTGAAATGGAATATTAACATTTTACACCTGAGGATTATATCATCGCCTCCTTCACAATTAGCATCTGTTTCTTGGTCACTGTCACCTCTCCTACGCTCTTTATCCTCCCGAATTAATGTCCCATTATCTCTTTGAGGAAGCTGGGATCCATTGTTCGAACCATTTAAGAACGTTTACCGTAGAGTCATCGTCTCTCTGGGACGTGATTAGCGCCATAAACAGACTACAAATACGAGTCACAGCCGAGTAATTGATAAGTTGGTTAATGTAAAAGCGCCGATCGATGAGATATGGCGATTGTTCGTGTCGTGCTACGGTGGGTTGGCTTCCGGTGGGTTACCGCGCGATTGAACGAAAATAGAAAGGGTATACCGTGAGGAGGAGAAGACAAAATGGTGCGTAACAATAGTTGCCCCCCCCACCGACAAAAGACTCTTGCTTGTGGCCATTATCTTTAACGAAGTGTTACAAGTCATATTCTTTGAAGGTTCACTTTTGGTTTCGATAGGGTGCCTGCTGACAGGGACGCTCTGGTGAGGGGTCGGTGACAAATTTAGAATTACAGAGGAGCGAGATCTAATGTCCCCTATCAATTATAATTATTAATATCAAGGTTATATTAGGACTTATGACTTGTATGAGAGGACCCATGCTAAATTGACTGATTTAAGAAAGCCATTACTCAGTTCATTTTCAATCAAATTTCGAATTTCGTCGTATAGCCGTCATTCATAAGGAAGAAGGCTGTAAATTCAAAAACTCAAACTTTACAGGAAACAAGAAAAGCAAATTTAGCGCCTGTATCAAAGTTTTGATGCTTACTTTAATTTTTTCGATAGGGTGCCTGCTGACAGGGACGCTCTGGTGAGGGGTCGGTGACAAATTTAGAATTACAGAGGAGCGAGATCTAATGTCCCCTATCAATTATAATTATTAATATCAAAGTTATAGTAGGACTTGCTTGTATGACTTGTATGAGAGGACCCATGCTAAATTGACTGATTTCAGAAAGCAATTACTCAGTTCATTTTCAATCAAATTTCGAATTTCGTCGTATAGCCGTCATTCATAAGGAAGAAGGCTGTAAATTCAAAAACTCAAACTTTACAGGAAACAAGAAAAGCAAATTTAGCGCCTGTATCAAAGTTTTGATGCTTACTTTAATTTTTTCGATAGGGTGCCTGCTGACAGGGACGCTCTGGTGAGGGGTCGGTGACAAATTTAGAATTACAGAGGAGCGAGATCTAATGTCCCCTATCAATTATAATTATTAATATCAAAGTTATAGTAGGACTTGCTTGTATGACTTGTATGAGAGGACCCATGCTAAATTGACTGATTTCAGAAAGCAATTACTCATTTTATTTTCAATCTATTCCTTCAAATTTCGTCGTATAGCCGTCATTCATAAGGAAGAAGGCTGTAAATTCAAAAAGTCAAACTTTACAGGAAACAAGAAAAGCAAATTTAGCGCCTGTATCAAAGTTTTGATGCTTACTTTAACTTTTTTGATAGGGTGCCTGCTGACAGGGACCCTCTGGTGAGGGGTCGGTGACAAATTTAGAATTACAGAGGAGCGCGATCTAATGTCCCCTATCAATTATAATTATTAATATCAAGGTTATATTAGGACTTATGACTTGTATGAGAGGACCCATGCTAAATTGACTGATTTCAGAAAGCAATTACTCAGTTCATTTTCAATCTATTCCTTCAAATTTCGTCGTATAACCGTCATTCATAAGGAAGAAGGCTGTAAATCCAAAAAGTCAAACTTTACAGGAAACAAGAAAAAGCAAATTTAGCGCCTGCATCAAAGTTTTTATATTACTTTACTTAAGGCTTTTATTCTATAAATGTAGTTAGTTGCAATAACACAATTTTACTTTAGTGATTAGTTATATTTCCTTTTACCATATTTTTGTATGTACAAATCATCATCGATTTAGGATCGTTTTAGTGTTTACTTGTCATATAGGTTTTTCTTTTATCAAAAACCGTCTCGAACTAGATTTAGAGTCAATATAAATTTCACTGTAACTCACCATTACATTACATAACTAATTTTATATTATTAATTAACCATCCTTAAAATGAATTTTTATATTAAATTCGATAGTTTTCTATTAATTTGTATAACCAATTGCATATATATTTAAATTATCATTAATAGCTAAATATAATATATCATATTAAATATTTTAAATTAATGGAGTTATTTTAACATATTTTGTGTATAGAACTCCTTATTAATCGTTTCTCCTAAGAGGAAATTTTAAAATAATAATTTCAAAGTTATTTGAGATTCATTTAAATTTTATATGCTATCGGTCGACCACTAAACTTCAACTATAGAGCATGATGTATAAAAAGCAAATATAAAAATTAATATTTAATAATACAAAACAAAACCAATAATACGAATAAAATAAAGTTTATGAGTTTGAGGGATTTTAGACTTAAACATCGTTATGTGTGCTATCAAAATATGACTATTAATTAGATTACAGAAGATGGTTCTTACTCAGCATAGTTTGAAATCGCAAACCATAATTATCTGTCCTGATACATTATTTCAATATAAAAAATAATTAGGTATTACCACAGATACCACATAACTATAAGAACATAATACAAATTATTTAAAACCGAGAGCTACAATCTCCTTACATGCTTGCTAGGTCCGTATCGCAAAGAATGATAAAATTTTAATATGCGTCCATTGCTTAAAATGTAGACACAAGTGGGACATTAGTAGTAGGGGTTAAATACTCTTGTTGAAATTCTCGAGTCTGCAACATTAAGCGATCACTTAAATACTTTCCTAAAAAATGTCTCATTTCTGACCTTCTCTTGTGTGAGGATTCCAAAGCGTCCCCCCAGTTGAAAACTCAATTGCTCGCAAACCTCCCTCCCATTAGCTGGACAGTCCCTACTGGAAGAAGTCAGAGAAAAGATAATGAAGCATTTTACAGTCCAGTGGGCAGCTTCATCATCTTCATCCGGCCATTTAGCCGCCGGGTTAAACCCCTGCTGCACGCACACACAAGTACGAAATCTGCGCTTTCAGGTAATACACGGGCAGGGTTGCCCGACTCGAGACACTTTTCAAGATCGCCGTGTGATGAGAAAAAGTCGCCAATTGAAAAAGTTTAACAATGGTTGATATTTAGAAATATATATATATTGTTAATTTGTTCTACTTAATATAACTATCCGCTTTATATGCTATTGAATCACTATTTATTTCAATAAGTAATTGGTAAAAATATGATTTGTTATGAATGTCACTGTATGAAATTTACTTATGGTTTGGTTTGGTTTGTTTAAATACCGTCGCACAAGAGCTGCACAGTCGGCAATTGGCGACGGTTCGGGGCCCATCTCGAAGGAAAGACCCGGGAACGATGCCTCGTATTTTTATAACCATGGTCAGATGACGAGGAGAACACCTGAGCTGGCATCCGACGCAACCTCAATAGGCGTCAGGACATTGGACCCCGATGAGATTTATCGTGCACCAGTCCCGTATACACGCCAGTATAATTTGTTGGATGTTCTGGACGACTTTCTATTATTTTTGTAGCGAAGCTGGCAATCATCCGATCGCAAGATCACTACTTTTTTACTTTTCTTTGTCAAGTCCATCGCACAGATTCGAACCACCAATCCTCTGATTAGTAGCTGAACGCCTTATCCACTGAGCAACTGGGGCTCTATTTATTTACTTATGGAATATTTTTTCACATTTTTTGCACTGCTGAAAATAAGTACTCAAATATATGTAAAATATACTCTTTTTTGAGTACATTCGATGTTATAAGTTACAGTTTTGTTTCATATACAAGTTTCATTTTTGAAAAAGACATGTACTCAAAAATGAGTACAATGAATATACTTAAATAAAAAGAGCAGATGATAGCCTAAATGAGCTGCCTTCATAAATCATTTTCAATAAATAACGACAATTACAACCAATATTTACCGGGAATCAAACTCAGATCCGCAGCCACCACAATCCATAGCCTTATCCGTTAAACTACTAGTGCGACTTGAAGAAGTTATAAACAGAAGAAATTCGAAAAAGGTGTGCCAAAAGAATGAGAAGTAAGATAATTGAGTTGTAATAACTCAGTTTCCATTTAAACAATCGACATCAAATAATGTAGAAAATCATCTTCTGAACAACTATTTTAAATGTGTCATGTTTATTAAGATCGCTTGAACAGAATCTGAGCTTAGCAATATTAAATCACACTGCTCATTTTTGAGAAAGTATAATTACTTAAATTTGAGTTCATCATCGCTCATTTACGATGCAATTGTTCTCAAAGAAAAACGAGTATACCAGTATATTCAGGTACTCATTTACAAGTACTTTTTTTTACGGCGTGGGTGAGATATTTGGTTTTATGCCTGATTTACTGATTTTGGCACCAATAGGCAAGTGACTGAAGTATTCACATTGTTATTTTATTTTTATCTTATTACAATATTTTAATTCAATTAAAATAGAAAAACTACAAAAAATAAAACAAAAATGCTTTCCGGAAAAATTTACTTTTTATTGAAAAATTTCTAAAAATATCAAAATCCCCCAAATTGTGATATTTCGCCAAATCTGCGCTCTCAGGTAATACCCCCACCCCAGGCTACTGAACGCATTAAAAATCTACCCCCTGCCGAAATGATGGGGGGGGGGCCTTTTACGTGAATGGACTGTTTTCTTTCTTACTTGTTTCTTATATACGAATTTGGAATCGGAAATTGGAAATTCCGCCGGTGTGGGAACAGTGAATGGAATTGTAGTGAGCGTACGTGGGAGGGCATCAGGGGTGAGGCCACTCTTCTGTGGAAAATTTGAGAGTTTCTTGTCTCTTGTTGGTAAGTGGAGATATTAGTCACCTGAATGGGATGTGGCGTGGATATTGTATTAGCATATTGTTAAGGGGTTCCGATACCTTCGACATTTTTTTTTTTTATTTTTATACTTGTACAATCCGATTTTTTTTCTTTCTAAATATGCATAAAAAACCATTTTAAGACGCTCAATTTTTTTTTTAATTGCACATTTATTTTTAAATTAAAATTTTAGTAAATTTTTTAACAATTTTAAAATTCCTACTCCTTTTTTGTTTTTCAATGTTTTGAAGCAATTTTTTTTTATTTAAGATCTTGAATAATATGTAAATAGATGTATGCATTCAAATTTTGATTCAGATACATCACTTTAAAAAAATAAAATATATTAGAAATTTTAGAAAAAAAAATGACGAAAAAAAATAAAATTCCATTTTAAGTGGTTTTAAAAAACAAATTATGGTAAAAATAGGAAATATGAATGCATACATCTATTTAAAATATATTTATCTTTATATACACACAAAAATTATGATTTTAAGTATAATAGTAAAAAAGCCTTAGCATTTTTAGTGTTCATTAAATTTCAAAACCACGAACAGAGATATTTGCTTTTAAAGTTTACATATACTGATACAACTATGTTATAGGAACACATCATTAATATAGTGTCTCTTTAAAACATTCATAACTAAAAAAGTAATAGGAATTTTTTGAAGCAGTTTTTTGTGAGTTATTAAGATAAGTTTGAATATTATTTTTTAAATATAAAAAAAAATGACTTTTTTTGCGAATTTCGGGTATTGGACCCCCTTAAGTGCGATGCAAATTGAAAATTTTCGTCAGTTATTATTGCTAACTTCACATTTTAAAATGAGTTTAATTTAAAATATACTTGAACTTGTATAGGATAGGAAATATAACTAAATTTCTTGTTTTTTGGGAGACAAGCTACACGTACACTGTAAATATGAAGGTGCTTAAAAGTGAATATCTGAATATGCTCGTTTTTATATACTTTTATTCTTTGATTACAATTGCATAGAAAATGAGCGATGACGTACTCAAACGTAAGTAGTCACACTTTCTCAAAAATGAGCAGTGGGATTTAATATTGCTGATATCAGCTTCTGTTCCAGCCATTTTCACAAAGCGACCTGATAAACTTAAAATAGTTGTTCAGAAGAGGGCTTTCCACATTATTTGAAAGTGATTTGTGAAAGCAAGCAACTGATCTTTTTTACTTTTATTTTTACTAATTTTACTCATTTATCAGTATATGTCTTTTTCAAAAATGAAACATGTATACGGAGCTATGATAAGCATAGAATGTAATCAAAAATGATTATGTTATTTATACGTTATTTAAACATTTAGTGTTCAGAACATTTTTTAAAAAATTTAAATTATTCCTTTTTTTTTATTCTAATGGATATTTTAAAATATAGTACACAGAAAATAAATTGTTTGTATATTTTTTTTCTACTCAAAAAGACTTCTATTTTAAAAGAGCACACGTATATAACATAATTTCATGAGAGTTTAAATAAATAATTAAAGTATGTTCAAGGTTACAAAATTGAATAATATGACATTAAATATCAATTAAAAAAGTTATTTTTAAATATTGAAACTGAACAATTAGTTAATAACATAACTAAAATTTTAATTAGCTGTATTGTTTATTGTTTTAGTAGTATTGAATTCAAATACAAATGCAACGTTAAAACTACGCATTAAAAATACATAAAATCTAGACATGTTTCGGGAGATACATCCGTCATCAGCAATTTGAATTGAGATGTATCTCCCGAAACAGGTCTAGATTTTTAAGTATTTTTATTGCGTAGTTTTAACGTTGTATTTGGCATTTTAATATTTTTAACGCAATTTTCAATAAGACGAGTTTTTACCGTATTTGTATAGTATTGTATTTGACTTTATATCATTTTTCTTCATGAGAAAACAGATATTACTATAGCTTCTAAATCATCAATGAGGACCTATTGATGTTTAGAAGTATGAGTAATTTATGTATGAGTATGTATCATTGATGTATGAGTAATTTTAAATGACTGTCTTTAAAAAAGGAAACAAGTTATGGTGAATTATTTTATCTCAGTATGCATAAGAGTCAACTAGTTTTGATAAATAACAAAGTGTAAGAATTTAAAAACAGAGAGAAAAATATTCGTATATTTTTTTTAAATAACTTAAATTCCGGTTATTATTTAAAATGCATGTCCTTTCTAATTTTCTTATTTCAACGGAGAGTTGAACCCTCTCACAGGTAACCCTATTTTTTGTTTTACTATTCAATTCATATTACTGGCACTTTTTGTCTAGTTCAATCATTTTTAACCCGATGATTAACTTCAAAAACTGGCATTTAAGAAACATCACAGCAGTTTCCATTGTTGCCCCTTCCCAAAGCATTCGCAACATCAAGCTAAACGAGATAAAAAAAAAATATATTCCATCCAATCAAACAGAATAAAAACTCCCCTAAACCGTGTAAAAACAGATTGCAGTTCAGTGGGAATCCCAAAATTAACACAAACGGAAAAGAAGAAGAAAAAAAACTACAGACGTTCAAAGATGAGATGATGAAAAAAAAATCAATCTTAACTGTGACTGCATTTCATTTACTGCCTCCTTTGTTACTTCGAATCGCATGTAACAGTCCCAGGTGTTCATTTCCATTATTTCTGCGACTTTCCATCTCTCCTCTCGGCTCCCGGGCAAATGAGAATTGAACCCAAGGGGGGGAGCATGTTCAAAGTGACCGCCAAAGGGACGAGAAATTAAGCTATTAGTTGGCGCTGCTTTCCTTCTTTTTGGTAGCGAAAAAAACCGAGCTAAAACGAAATGTGGTCGATTTATCATTACATTACACGGGCCCGCGAAGAGAGGGGGGGTCGCGACCTTTCACTCATTTAACACGGCCTCCGTAAAACGGTTGGGAGGGGCCGGGCCTTTTAACTTTTGTTTTTCTTGCCCTCCCAATGAAGTGGAGGGCCGGGCAGGAAACCGCAATTTATCACTGCTGAAACACAAATGCGTTATTATTGGCGCTTTTAGTGAGAGATGATGAAGATGGTTGGAGATGGATTTTTTTTTTATGATTGTTGTATTTTTTTTTATTGTTATTATCTGTTCCCCCCATCTGTTATCCTGTCCTGGCTACTGTGCTTTGTGGAAGGTTGTTTTCTGGAAGTTTGTGCTTCTCTCCACTCCATATTCTTTGAACAGTTGAAGTTGAAGAGTTGATTGTGCGCAGGTAACAACGCCCTAGGGTTGTTGATCTGTACTCAGGGTTGACAGGAAATGGCTAATGTGAATCTGTATAAAGTCCTACAACTAAAAGTTTAGCATTATACATTATGTTAGATGACGTTTTTAAAAGAAATCGCGCGTACGCTGGACTTGCATGTTTTTATTAACGTTTTGATTTATTTCCTCGACTAATTTCCTAACATATGGAGAGCCCTGGACGAAAACAATGAGGGATCACTTTTTGTTGATATCGAAACCTCCACACCTTATCACTTTCAGAAATAACACTATCATTTTTGAGAATGTCGTCAAGGCTACTTTCGTTATATTTGACAATCGTTTCGTCATCGAATCACGTGACTTTTGAAGAAACAAGAATCCTCAAAATTTGAACGAAAATCATTTACTTAAATTCCTTTTCGGCCCTTATCTGTGTCATCAGCTCAAATTTGGTTCTTGCACTTATACTGTCAGAGTTCAAACCAGCCGTCTTTTCCAAGTGGAAGGTCGCAAGTATGGGTTGTTCTGCTTTTTGACACTGACAGCATCGCTGTAGAAGCTTTATTAACAGAGATGTCTTGAAGGAGGTGTGTGACTACAACAAATTCCGATATACAAACTTTAAGGTCAAATATCTCAATACTATCACATTAGTTCTTGAAAAGACATTTTTAAATCAGCTTTACTTACTCTAAACCTGCAAAGAGCTATCACATTTATTATTTTGATAATAAGGAAGTAATTGACTAGTTTGTTTAGAAAATGTTTTATCGCCAGGTATAAGTTGTGATATAATATATGAAATTTTAAATCTTACTAAAGTGAAAATTTCTCAAATATTGAAATAAAAAAGGATTCTGCTACATTTAATTGATACTATATTTGATATGTTTTGTTCACTGGCTGCCTTTCATCTTGGTAATAGTCATAAATAGCTGCAATAGTTACATTATCTAAAACAAAAGTGTTGGTGTTCAAGTCCAAACCCATCACCCTATAGAAGGTTGGTTTGGTTTGGTTGGTTTGTTTAATTTACGTCGTCACCCTATAGAAGGAATTATTATCGATAATTAAAAGTTAAAAAAACCAAAAAAGGATGTTAAACCCAAATTTTATGCACTAATTAGAACTTAAAATTTCAATTTCCAACAATTTACGTTTTTTGACTTAGTCACTTTTGTCAGTACACCAAATATATCGTCAAAACTTTTCATTCCCATTTGTACAAATACTTCTCAACAAGCAGTGTCAGCCCGGCTTCACAAACGAACACCAGCACACATTCACCGCTGGAGCCCGGCAATTTAGTCAAAAGGGAGTCTCGCACCCAAATGAAACAGAATCCGCTTTATTCACTACAACACAGAGAGAGAGAGAAAAAGACACAATAACAAAGTAGCCAATAACAAAGTAGCCCTCCCCTAACAAAGTAGCCTCCACGACTCGGCATGGCGCATGCGAGAGCACCTTGTTACCCAACTCTCTTTTGCCGGAAGTACAGCAGTGCGACTAACTAAACGAAAAAGAAATGTTTTTGTCAACACCTGAAACACCCCCGCGGCGGCAAGGAAAGACCCGCAAATAAATAAACGAATTGAATCCTGCACACAATAAAAAAAAAGCCATAAATCCACAGAATTCGGAAAAAGAAGTTTTTTTAAGAGAGAGAAATGCATTTTGCTATCGGACACACAAAAAAACGAAACATTTCATTGTGTGTGGGAGGGGGGATTTCTATACCGTATTTTTTATTAGGAGGGTGGGTTATCGTTTTGTTGAATGGCAGAATTTATTTTTTTGTGCAACTTTTTGCAATCCCTGCCGAGCTGCAAATGTGGGAAAACGATGCAGGTTTCACTTTCACGCCTTGAGGATTGCAGCTTCTTTGATGCAATGATAGTCGGCTTTGAAGAGAAATTTGTAGAAATTCGGGCTTTTGAATAGAGTCGTGGGGTACGGACAGCAGAGAATTTTTGTCTGTACTTCCGTTTCCCATTGAGGTTTAAATTAGCAGGAGGTCTGCCGAAAAGCTTTTCGAGTAATGCGTCTTATAACTTTTATTTTCAAACTTTTTGACGTAAGATTTGAGTATATTTGTAAGAATTAATATTGTCTTCTGACATTTAAATAATTTAAAAAATATTTTTAAACGATTAAAATATTTAATTATGCACAGTTAAAAATACGTACTTAAAAGTAAGTAAAATTTACTCATTTTTGATTAAATTCGACGTTTATCATAGCTCTGAATACGTAAGTTTCATTTTCGAAAAAGACGTGTACTCAAAAATGAGTAAAAAGGAATAAAAAGAACAGTTGCTTGCCTACATAGACTGCTTTTATAAATCACTTTCAATAAATTTCAACAATTACAACTAGGGCTTACCGGGAATGAAACCCAATTCATTTACCTGATGTCGTCCGCACCGAAGTCTAGGGTCTTATCCGTTGTACTATCAGAGCGACGTGAAGCAATTATAAACAGAAGAAACGTTAAAAAGGCGTGGCAAAAGAATGGAAAGTAAGATAATTGAGGTGTAATAACTAAGTTCTCATTTAAATGATCGACATCAAATAACGTAGAAAACCATCTTTTGAACAAATATTTTAAGTTTGCCAGGTCGCTTTATTAAGATGGCTTGAACGGAAGCTGATGTTATCAATTTTAAACCAAATTCCTTATTTTTGCGAAAGTACGATTTCTTAAATTTGAGAGTACGTCATCGCTCATTTACGAGTACGTCCATATACTCATTTATATATATATATATATATATATATATATATATATATTTTACAGTGTGGAAAGGGTCTTACTGTTTTCTGAGTCACAAAAGAAGATAGACTTGGCGAATTTAATTTGTGAAAAAGTGGTCTGACATTTTAAAGTTACGCCAAACACGAGAAATGACTTTAAACTTATTTTAAATTTAGTATCTAGTAAATATAATCAACACGTAATTTAGAATGCATAATATAACAGTTGTTAGTTTTAGAATGGAAAACCTTATTAAATATAGTATAACTAGATGAGTATGCATAACGGAAGTAACTTTTATAAAAAGTTTATTTGAACTTAAGAACGTTTACGAAATTTCAAAGAGAGAAAATTTAAAGAAACTGAGCAAAAGAGTTTAGCTATACACTTTGACTTTTCTAATAAATTTACAGTAAACAAAACATAATTTTTATTGCTATTTTATAGCCCAATATTTTAATTTATATGTAGAAATACACAGTTATCATTGAAAGCAAATGAATACGCACTGAAGCATTCATATATAATTTGTAGAAGGTTTGTGTTTAAACAGACCATATTAGCCTACTTCGATAAGCAATACAAGCATGCATCAATTTCATGCAAACTGATATGTTGTTATATGGAATTTTAAATAATGTTTTAAGGGATATTAAATAAATGCATAAAAAAATTAAAAAATGTTTTTTCATTATATATGTCTACTGATGTACACATTATATATGTAATATTATAATGTTATATTATATATGTTATATTATATATGTTATATTATATATGTTATATTATATATGTTACATTACTACACAAATACAAAAGTATATGTAAGATATAAGTGTATATTTTGTTTTCTAGCCGATATATAACACAAAGGTCATCATTCAGTTTATACATATTTTTTATGAACCGATTTATTTGTACTTACACATATATAAATATTTTCTAAGTATTTATAAGACTAAATAAACAAAATAACTAAATGTATTTAAATTCCGAAATATGCTATGAGTAAAAGAAAAATTCACATTATAAAATAAATAATTAAAATTTTAATCTGTTCAACAAATAAATTAACTTTTTTGAGAAATTACCTTGACTACCAAAAATCATAATGGAATTACAAAATTCTCAAGTTAAGTTAAATCAGGTAAGAATGAGAAAAAGAAATTCCTTTTCTTGTTTAAAAATTACACTAAAAGTTATGTATTATAAATTGCATTATTTGAAAGAAGAAAGAAAACCGCCTCCAATCTTCACCGACTACGTTAAAGAATAATTCACCCTATTCCAAAAACAAGCTTCGCCTCTTTCCCACCAGAGGGCAGCACCAATATTCCCCACCTTTCAAAATCCCTGAAAGATGGCATATGTCGATAGAGGTCCCATTCGAAAGCAGCTACTCGTTTTAACGTTTCAGGGGTCCCGGTGCACGCCCGGCCGCCCCTGCGCGCTGGGGGGCTTTCCGTGCACGACAGCTGGCAGACACCGGCAGCGGCGCAATCCATTTACGGCGACATGAGCACCCAATTGGCCGAGAAATGACGATTGCTTGTGCTCTACACGGGGATTTCAGGGGGTCGTGAGAGTGGTCTGGTATTAACTGGTAGTTTGGGGTCGGCTAATGGTGTGTTAATGTCAATATTGAAGGTTTGGTTGTTCTCTTGAGGTAGCCTGCGGAAGGGAATTTATTAGTATTGTATCCGGTGAACTTTCGAGGTTTTGTTTAAATGATATGGTGGAATGGTAGGAGGATATGTATTGTATTAATATCTATGTCATCCAGTGTAATATTATTTTCCAGGCTAACTGCGTCGGAGGGACATCTCTGAACAATTAGTTGTTAATAGTTTAAATTGTAAACTTTCAAAAGATTTCTGAACAAATTTATATTGGAATTTGCTTTTATTATAGAAAATTGAAGAGCAAGCAACATTCAAAGTATGTTTTGTGGTAGAAAGAGATAAGAGGGGAAATTCAAATAACTTTTAAATACATTCAAATACTAATTAATTAAAATTACCATGGCAAAAAACTGGCAATGACAAAAAAAAGGTCTAAAAAAAATCCAAAAGTTGACCGAGTTTATCCAGGTGTTAGGACATGTGAACGAAAGTTTATTACTATTTATACAAATAACAAGAACTCTACCAATAACGAGCTTGAGTCTATAGCGTAGATTTTTGCAAATTTGTGCTTGGGTCCTTTTTTTCCAAAAATCTAAAACTGAAAGTCTAACAGTGCAGCTCTAGATCGGCGTTAAAAATAATCACATCAGATATATATATAAAAAAAAATTAAAACAACATTTACAGGAGTTATGTTGATAAAAACATAAAGATTGTAAATTGCAGTAGTCGAACTCATAAGAATCAAACATACTTGTAAAAGTAAATAAAATAATTTAAAAAATAAATAAAGTAGACATAATTTCAAATGTTTTTAGACTTTCTACTCTTAAAAAATACTTTCGTAATCATGTATACTTCATACATGTAGTAAAAGTAAAGATCTAGATCTTCGCTAAACACAATCAAATCAGATATAAAAAAAAAGCTTTTATTGAAGCTATGTTAATAAAAACACAAAGATTGTAAATTGCAGTAGTCGAATTGATAAAAATTAAACATACTTTTAAAAATAAATAAAATATTTTTAAAAATAAATAAAGTAGACATAATATAAAATGTTTCTAGATTCTTTACTCCTGAAAAAATACTTTTGATAACCGTACTTCATACATGTAGTATAAGTAAAGTAAAGAATTTGAGTTCCCTTAATACAGTATTTTTGTCAGTATGAAGGGGGGACTGGGGCAGGTTATTACTAGGTATGGTAGGTATGGTTGTCACAAGTCTCGGTCGCTGCTACCACATAACGGCCTAGACTTGAACTATTTAATGTTTACATCATTCCGATTGCGTATACTTAATTTTAACTGCCTTGCGACAATTCTCTGGATTTTATTGGCGCTTTGTTTTCAATGAAAGATATAATTAACGATAAATATTCAATGAACGATTTAATTAACGATAAATATTCAATGAACGATATAATTAACGATAAATATTCAATGAACGATATAATTAACGATAAATATTCAATGAACGATAAATATTCAATGAACGATATAATTAACGATAAATATTCAATGAACGATATAATTAACGATAAATATTCAATGAACGATATAATTAACGATAAATATTCAATGAACGATATAATTAACGATAAATATTCAATGAACGATATAATTAACGATAAATATTCAATGAACGATATAATTAACGATAAATATTCAATGAACGATATTATTAACGATAAATATTCAATGAACGATATAATTAAGTCTAACCCACTAACTCTCTATTCCATGAAATCAAATCTCTCAACTATATTCTGATATTCCGCAGTTTCATGATGTTATTTTGTATCAATGTTCAAGGTTGGTTCTATGGTATTTTCGCTATTGATTTGTGTGAAATGTCCTTTCAGGGATGGTTGTCACGTGTGACAACCCAACCAGTACTCGGTACTGGGCTCATGAATAATGCACCTGCGGTCTGAATAAGTTTTATACTAACCGCAGGTGTATTATTCATCGCAATTTTTCACAAGTAAGATCATAAGTGACTAATGTATTCTTAACCCTTAAATATTCACTTACATTTTCGAATTTGTTCTGTTCAAAATACAACTTTTTAAAAATTTAATTATTTATATGTTTTTCCCCATCTAAAATAACCAGTGAGAACCAGTGTCGGGTCATGTCTCAAAAATGAGCTCGACAATATTTTTTTTATTTTAAATAGTTTCTATGGTATCAAAACTTCATGAAAGTATAGCCAAGGATACACATCTAAAGCATATTCTAATGATAGAAATATAAACGGTAAACCCTGCTTTTCAAAAATTAAAAAGCAAAATTCTTTACAACCTTCCCCGGTCTCCCCAATATTGTTATACACTACGCAATACCCATATATTAAATATTTAAAACAATCCGCTACCCATTGAAACATACCAAATGAATTCCCCCAAACACCAAGTTCCAATATACCCAACACTGTAATTTTGATACAAAGGACAGACACACAGCCCAGATTTTGCATTATTGATCAGCCGGAGATTAGGATTCTGTGAATCCGAATTCCAATACAATGAACTCAACCACCAAAACCCAATTCAAAGAACCCAAATGAGATATTTAATATTACCAAAGTTTTCTTAGCACACCTGATTCTGTTCTCACACATCTCATTTTTTTTTTACTTTGTTGAGGATATAGGGCGTGTAAAATAAGGGTGGTAACGATGTAATTTCCGCGAATAATCTCCCATTGTAATGGTTACTTCAATTTCTCGGAAAGTAATTGGTAACGGGAATTTTTTATAAGGCACAACGGTTGCGTTGGAATATAGGAAGAGAACAGGGTTATTATAAGGGATTTGTTCGGAACCATAGATGGAATAGACAGTAGAAGAAAAACTATGATTCGAACTTATGTTCAAATACAACTTCTGTTATTGGTTTTTCTTTCAATAAAGGAGTTTTAGAATAAGATTTACACTCATATTTCCAAAGTTTTATCTAAGATAAGATATAATCTTTTAAAGAAGAATTTCTAAAAAAATCTATAAAATTATTTTATATTGAATTTTTAATGTGAAACCTGAGAACAGTAATCAAATGTAGGAAATACTTAATGTTTGAATAGAGTTTAAGAGAAACATTTCAAAAACGGAAAAAAATTTATGAAATTAGATTTTTGAAATTTTAATATGAAACATAATTATCGCAGTAAATTTGAATGAATTTTTTTTATGCTGCATAGATATTGCTTATCTTTTTCATGACACGAGGATTTAGTTGAGGATAGAACTACCACATAGATAAGGTTGGCTGTTAATCCACTCCCTTTGTACGGTTTAACTGCTGTAAATTCAGGTCTAATCGACTGGGAGTCACGAGTGTTTGTTTAAATTGAAAAGATCGACAAGTTCTACGATTGCAATTGACATGCTGATAAATTAACTTAAATATTTAACAAATCGTCACAAATGTGACGATTTATTAAATATTTCACTATAAAGCTAAAATATCACACTAAATCTCAGTTGCGGCATCAGAAACTTAACCCTCTGCACTCTGCTGTCACCTCTCGCCCTCTCAGGCGCCAACATAACGACCAGTTATTTCGTTCCCTGTTCTTTAAAATAAACGAGAGCAGCATGATCTTGTGTTTAAAAAACATCAATATGTTTTCAACTTGTTCTTTTGCAGATCCAAAACAGATTATGTTTTTGTTTTTCTACAAGCATTATGTTTCTTTTCTTTTCTCTATAACAAATTCTAGATAAAAGAACATAAGGATGAATAACTGTTCCGTAGAAAGAACGGAAAAAGCAAGGAGGTGTTCTTGGAGTGCAAAGGGTCAAACATGTTGAAAGAACAGTTCACGATGAACAAAATGATATCAAGAAGTATAAACTTAAGACAAGTGTGAAGAGATTTAGAACTTACCTAAAACACAAGATCGTGCAGACTGAACAGGCTCGCTTGCAAAGAGTTCACAAGACAAACCTTTCGGTACAGTGGAGGACTGTGCCTCGCGATATTTTATTAATATTCGAAACTCGCAAGATTTTAATTATTGATATTCAAGGAAGAAAATGGTCGCACATTGTCTGAACAAAAACAATAACCACAAACATTCATTTACACTTCAATTTTAAAATTTAATATAAAAATATATATTCGGACTAAAATGCACAATAAAAAGTTATTTTTCAGCAAAAAAATATTTTAGTTTTACATGTCGCCATAGATGGCGCTATACCTTTAACCATCAGAAATAAACATCTAAAACTTTAAGTAATTAGCTAAAGAAAATTTATTTTATCACAAAAAGTTACAGAGAAATTATTTTGTGCAATCCACAGCAGTATTTCACTGTATTCGCCCTATCAAGCTCGAGTCAGATTCAAACGGTACTATAATTCAATACACATATGCGTGTTTTGAGTATTTTTTGTTTAAAGATTCAGCGCCATCTATGAGTGAAACTTGGAATTAAAAAATTTATTTTCTGGAAAAGAACTTTAATTGCGAGAAGCATTTTCGTCCAAATTGCACTCTCGTAAGCCAATTACTTGATTTTATATCGAATTTTAAAATATGTCATTGACTTATGGTCCAGCTTGTATATTTGAAAGCATATCTTTCAAAGACATTTTCTTGTTAATATATATTTTCTCAAAAAAAAACACTAGAATGAAGTGACTTGATGAATAAGTTGTCCAAATAAGGAAGGATGGGGGTCGATGTAAAATAGATACCCAGACAGGAAACGCATCCCACATCTGTCGTTTCCTTCACTTCAAGAGAGACATGCTTTATTAGAACTCGATGTGTATTTCGCATCGCCAAGGTATCATCCAGGAAGGGCTTTGGGCCAGAAGAAAGGCAAATTACACGTTGCAGCAAACGATTGGATCACGATCTTGGTACTCAAAAAGTTGGTGTGAAATATCAAAAGAGTAAATTTAGAATAATGAATCCCAGAATGAATGTATTATCATCTTGATGAGACATGAGAAGTTTTAGGTTTAGGTGTTCTCAAGCGGATAGTATAAAAATGAAATCATAAAAATGTATTTAGATTTGACTATAATGCGGTTTTCTTTGTTGAGTTGAGAGTTTATTAATAAGAAATAAATCATTGTTTTATGATCCATTCAATTCAAGATGAGTTTTTTTTTTATGTTTATTACATTAAGTCTAAATTGGATTGAAGCATGTTTCAAAAATATATAACATTTTGTTCAGTTGAATTTGTATTTAAGCATGACCATGTAAGAGGGGGAAGGTATGGCAAAATAGAATATATAGGCCATTATTAAAATGTCTTAAGAAATTTGTAGGAAATAGTTTCAGACTATATATACAAAAAATTAAAATAAATATTGTAGCAGTACAGGAGACTTACAGGAGTATTATTACTAAAAAAAAATTGCGAATGAAACTGTTTATTCAAATTAACTAAAAATTATCCACAAAATGTGTTTCAACAACAATATATTTTGGAAAAAAGCTCTAACTTATTCCGTGAAAGCGGAACACTTAAAAAAGGTAAGTCTAAGCCATGTGGACCTTATATGACATTGTTATAAAAAATAATTTACATCTATGATACATTTTAACTCTTATATTAACTAAACCTTAATATTTGTTAAATTAAAAGAAAAAAATTCATATTGATTAAATATATATATATATACAAAAACATATGATATTTATACACAAATATATTTAATATTTATATAAAAATATATTTAATATTTATATACAAATATATTTAATATTTATATGCAAATATATTTAATATTTATATACAAATATATTTAATATTTATATATAAATATATTAAATATTTATATACAAATATATTTAATATTTATATACAAATATATTTAATATTTATATACAAATATATTTAATATTTACAAAAATATATTTATTTAATATTACTTCATATTTATTTAATCTTAAACGAAAGAAAAATATTATGCACTAAATAGAAGGCGCTTGTTGTGATTAATGACTTTTTTAACTTAATATTAGAAATCGAATAAAAATACGAAAGGGTCGAAAATTTTATTTCATCAAAAGTTTTAAAAAAATTAACGATTGTGTCATTGCACAATTAAAATTACGAAAAATTCGAAAACACAAGCTTAAGAAAATAATTGGGTCAAATAATTATTTCACTCAATGTTTTATTGCTTTAATAATTTTGTAGCATTTAAATAGCCCAATGAATTGAATACCTGCATTTATTTCAATCAAGAGCCGATCCTTCAAACGAAAATTCTCACGTAAAAGCTGTCATGGTAGAAGAAAGCATGTCGGTCAAAAATGTTATTGTCTTCTAATTGAGGTTACCGTTTGCTAAAGATCACATCTTTAAAAACACCATTTAAGTTTTTAAAAAGTTATTCATACTAGGTTTTATAAGAAACAAAGAAGCATCGAAGAAAATAAATCTACCAAAGTATTTTCCACCCACTGACACAAAATGTTACAAAAATTTCTAAAATAGCACAGAAATTATCATTGTCATATTTGTGTTATAACTTATTCTCCCTATCTAATATTCTAAACCCTTGAACAAAGTTATCTCACAGTTAAATTTACGGTTGAAAACCCACAAATTGAGCTCCCACTATATGCAAGCGTTCCAAATATGCCCAAAATGACGCTAAAGATTTCTTAGTTCACATTGACTCAATTTAAAGTTCAATTGTCTATTTTATTTGAATTCATCCGATAAAAATTATCGCAGTTTCATCAAAAATCGATAGACTTATCGCGGCAATAACTCCTACTCGTATGCAAAACGTTCCAAAAATGTCAGTAACGACACTTACATATTCCCAATGGACTTCCGCTCATTGGTTCTCTTTACACCTATACAAAAAAAAAAGATTTATCACATCGATAAATGGTAAAACCAAGTTAAAGATGCCACCCACTCACAGAACACGTTTTAAAAAAGCGTCTGTAAAAATACCCTTGAAATTGCCATTGTCCTGCCTCTTATGTCATTTGAATAACACCCAGATCTTGGATCCTTCGTGGTGACTTCAAAAGAAATTATCTACCGTCGACATCAGGGAAAATCGCTCTTTCAAATAGGAGATTAGCGCGAAACAAAAAACCTCGGCTATTTCTCTGCGTCGGCACCCCACGCGATCTGCACTTTAACAAAAATAGTGGTGGCACATATTTCCAGTTCCAGCCGGATGTACATCGCGCCCGGACGGTCGAGATAAGAAAAGGATAAAAGAACAAGAGCGGTTCGAGTCGAGGTAGCAAACGACAAAAGAGATGATGCCACCGGTGCGGAACACTATTTATATTATATATAATATTGGGGAAGGCACATTATCGGGCTAATAGACGGCCCCGTGTCCAGAAAGGAATTGTGGGGGTGGAAGGCGGGGAGAGACCTTTCTGCTTGGTTAAGGCCGGAAACCGCTCGAGGGGTAATTTGGAGGAAAAGCTTTCATAAATGGTAATTCGGCTTTTAAGTCGCGATTGTTGGAAGAAGACGACTCGTTTGTGGGGGGAGGGGGGCGGGAGAATTACGAAGGGTAGATCACGCAAGGGTATAGAGGGCGCTTTTAGAAGGGTTGGATTGATGTGTTTTTAGAATGTACTCATCTTGATGGAGATCCAGAGGCATGGCTGTGATTAAGCTGTCAGCATTCGCAACCTTACGCATGAAAGTTTCAAAGTTGGATAGACTACGAAGTTTGACACACTATGAAAGTTTCAAAGACTACTTCCTTCAATAAAAAGTAGGCTCCAGGAGACCCAAACCATAAAAGGTTCTATAAATACGGTTAAAACGAATGCATTCTTAATCAAACTTCGTTCCTTCTGATCTCCAAACCAGAGCTCGAAATAAGCGACGGCAGCCGTGGCAAAATCGCGTTACGTTAAAATTTTCCCGAATTTATTAAAATTTATTGCTTCTCACACGACAAACATAATTTGTAATCTGATTTTTTTTCCGAACCATTTTTTGTTTCTGATCCAAAATGCTCGATTTTCAAAATGCTGTAGTCGAATTTTCGAATGTGGACTTTTTTTAAATATACTGTATGCATTTCATTGTTTTTTTTATTAATCTGATGTATTCGAATTCACGTATTTTTCTTTTATCTAGCCTGTATGTTTGTGTTTCCTGCAAATTATAGAGTTCACAATGTAAGATAGTAATTTTTTTTTTATTATTCATTAGTTCAATTGCTTTAAAATTCATGAAATAGAAACTAAAACTTACAGAGCACAGCATCGGTTTGACTTTTTGCGTGCGCTCATTTTTTTTTTTTTGGTTAGAGCAGGTAAAAGTTCAAAGCAGTGTCTACTGCCTACTTAAAAATCTTATATCGAGCCCTGCTCCACGCTCCCGACCACCTTTAGTTTATTTTTCAACCACAAAAGGTGCCCAAACAAAAATACCCCCTCTCCCCCCTCCCCAACCCCTAAAAAAACTGTGTTCAAATATCTGAATTTAAACAGAAATCTTGTGCGAACGTGCATTAAAAAAATACTTAACAGTCGAATTGATAGCCGCTCTCCTTTGGCGTGCTTTCTGAAATTTGGTTGGCGCGATTTTAAATCGGTTAAAAAAGAGTGTAAGAACACAAGGATTTCTTAATTTCAACAGTCAAACTAGTGATATTTTTTCCCTTTGTGAACAATAAATAGTTTATTTTATTTATTATTAATCTGTATTGACATTCACGAGATACTGTTAGAATGAAAGAAACAAGAAAAATTTATATAAGGTGAATATTCCAATTTCAGGCCAGTTAAGACAAATTTCCAAGACTAATGAACTCGCATTGGATTTTAAAATGAAATTTACCAAAATTTAAAAAACCTTTGAGTAGCATTGATTGAAGGGACTTTTTAAAACATAATGATATACTCTTAATTTTTAATGGTTGGCAACTGATACTTAATCGGTAACTGTAACATACACCCTACATATTCAAGATAATCGTGTAAAGAAAAGAACTTGGATAAAATAATTCTTTAAAACAAAACGTGTTCAACTGTGGATGTTAGTGTAAAAAATAGATTTAGTAAGAACTTATTTTAGGAAGAACCAATTTAGCATTTCATGCACAATCTAGCAAACCTACACACTCTCTGCTCGAAGTTAGTGAGCTATTCACTAAGACGTAAAGTGGTCACGGAACCATTTTGCAGGCAATAAGTAGCTGGAAATCATGGCTGTCTGACCAATGCTCACAAAAAGCATTCTTTCGAGAAATCTTACGTGATAGCAACAAACCTCATATACTAGAAAAAAGTTATAATCACGCAGAAAAAACTATTACAGTCCTTCATTGGAAGAGATTCACATCTATGAGTAATTCGATCCTTGAACTAATAATTCAAATTTAATAAACAAAGTAATTATTTCGCTTTTATTGCTCTTTTTAACATCGAAAAGTATATTTTAAAACATTCTGCTTGTTATTATCTATTTATACTAAATTGAATAAATATAGGTAATAGGAATTAAAGAAGTGTTCATTTATTACCACACGCTATTTTCCCTCCTTTTATAAACCTCCTCTCCACCACGTTGGCCGTATAACCCCCACTCCCCCCCCTCTCCCTTCCCCTATAAAAAAGATAAATTTTTTGCACTTTAAAATCAGTATTAAAACTTCCATTATATGGATTTTACCGAACATCCCATTACAATGGTAGAGATATCTAAAAAGTTTCTTATATCGAAGTTTGGTAAAGAAACTATATCATATTTAACTACTAAGTTTTGCTACGATAAGACCCTATTCCCTAATGTAACCCCACAGTCACGCATGAGATGCCATGCATATAAATGAACGATCCCACAGGGAAATATGGTTTTTATTAAAAAAAATTATATAATCTACGTATTTTTCAGTTGTTTTTTTCATTGGGGTAAATGGGATTTTTCTTTTCATTAAGGTAAAGCGACTTTAATTAAATTTGTGTAAAAATGTGTAAAATCATTTATTCCTTTTCCTGAGCAGAAATGAAAAGCAAACATTAAAGATTTTTTTTTGTCCAAAATTTCAAAATATTACACTATTACGTAAATGAGTTCACCTCCAAATTTTCTGCCGAACTAAACTATTTCATTAGCCAAAAAATGTTTTGTCCATTGATATTAACTTCCAAAAATATATACTGTACACTGTCGTTATTCCCATGTATACTGTATATAATTCCATATATATTGTACACTTTTGTACTGATTTTGCACAAGAGTCAATGCATTTAGGAAAAGTTATTTGCGTTTTACCACAATTCATCTCAATGTAACAAAACCTCTTTGACCGTTTTCTTCACAATGCACGCACAGTATATTCATTCCTGTTTGCCTCAGTCAAGCAAAGCATTTATGTGTTGAATATAAAAATAAGGCATATCTTTTAGATAAACCTCTTCTGACATATAACACTTTACTCTTAGATTGATTGCAGATTCTTCGTAAATTAGATAATATGATGTTTAAAAGTGGAATCATCAACAACATTTTTATACACTGGTTTCCCTAAATCTTGATACGTTTGTCATAAAGTATGTAATTGACAGTATACACTGAATATTTTCTTCAAAATTTCCATGTTTTGATAAACAAATATTATCTTCAAAGTTCATCGGTTAATATTTGCGAGAAATTAGCGCACATTTATGACGACAAAGAGTTCTTTGACCTTTTGAAGTGGTAAACATTAACGGCCCATTTTGACAACAGCACAACACACAACACACCAAGATAAATCAAGTTCTTTAACCCTTTTTAGCGAATTTAGAAGACATTACTTTTGACACCAACGAAACCTTATCGATCTTTCTATAAAAACCCAAAACAATACTCCCCCCCATGTCCAGTCAATTAACAAACCCTATCGCCCCAAAGATCGCCAAAAGGTTCATCTGTCACACGTAGCAGGAAACATTAGGAATCTCTTTTGGCGATAAAAAAGGGTCCTTTAACCCACCCCCAACATGCACCCTGGCGGAAACGGAAATCGCCAGAGAAACAAGAACTTTTAAATCGCACGATAATAAGATGAGGAGATCTTCCCCATTGTTGATGGACGACCCTGGGCAGTGGTGGGCCTTTATGAACAATGGCCTCCGGAGTGGCCGCTGAGGATTTTCTTTAATTGTGATGAACCCGAGCAGCATTGGAGCGTGGTTCTCTTGAAATGGAACAATTTTTGGCGGGTGCCCAGCGGACGGTCAGCGGAAGCACCTCTTTGACCCCTTGCATTGTGAAGTGGGGGGGAGCGCAGACAAAGGTGGGGGGAGGTTAGGCCCTTCATAGGCATGCTCGACTGATTTGTTGGGCTTTCCTTTAAGTTTTATAAGGTAATTATATTATTGTGAAGGGGCTTATGCAATTTTCAGTTTGGAATGTTAAGGTCTCAGCTCAATACCAGTAAGATTCTAAGTCGTCTGCGACATGATTTTGGAAATTAAAAATTGTCTGTAATTACTATTGACATAGATGTCGGTATGCATCTCTTTAAAAGTAACAATGGACACAAAAATTAATAATTTCTGTGTTTAAATCATTTGCTTCCAACCCATTACGTTCTAGATTACACATATTAAACACTCTCAAGTAATACACATATTAAGCACTTTTAAGTGATACTGATATTAAACACTCTCATGGTCTATGCAATTTTGAGCTTGGAATGTTAAGGACTCAGCTCAGTAGCAGAAAGATTCTAAGTAGTCTGCGACATGATTTTGGAAATTAAAAATCGTCTGTAATTACTTTTGACATAGATGTCGGTAAGTATCTCTTTAAAAGTAACAATGGATACAAAAATTATAATTTTCTTTATTTTTAAATTATTTGCTCCCAAACCATTACTTTCTAGATTACACATATTAAACACTCTTAAGTGATTTTCATATTAAACCCTCTCAAGGTTTATGCAATTTTGAGCTTGGAATATTAAGGACTCAGCTCAGTTGCAGAAAGGTTTTAAATAGTCTGCGACATGAATTTGGAGATTAAAAAATTTCTGTAATTACGTTGGTATACTCTTTCAAAAATAACAATTGATATAAAAATAATGTTGTCCTTATTGTTAACTAACCTGTTAGCAACCCATTACTTTCCAGAGTATACATATTAAACACTCTCGAATAGCAAAGTACCATCTTTTAAACTCGTAAAAGTTCATGGAAACTTGAATAATTACAAAAAAGGACTCTTATAGAACTGTAAATTGTAATCTATCTCCCTTACTTGACTTACTTAACCTGGCGAGGAAAATTTTTTAATCTAAGAATTTTTTTTTCTATTGTAATTATTTTTTAAACTAGTGCAATTATAGAAAAGTAAATTCTAATTGACTTCTGAAAATACATGTCGGCAGTCATTTGTCCAATATCTACGACGGACGACGCGCGGCCCCGATTTTCAAATATTTTAGGACTGTTATAAAAATTTTCTTTAATTGAGATGAGCCCAAGTCCAAGATTTAGAAAAGGCTAGAGTAAAATATTTAAAAACAAAAATAGTCCCTTTCGTAACATTCTCCGAATATAACCGAATGTTACTTCTAAACAGAATGTATAACTAATTTTTAAGGAATTTTCATTTAGTGTATTGAAAACATATAATGTTTAAATGATTAAAAACAAGGAAAATTACAAATGAATATACAAATTTTAAAGCTCATGCTGCACAACCAAACAATTTCAAGAGTCACTTTACACATCATTTTGGCGAGAAAATTCGAAAGTTTTATTTGGTTGGTAAAATTCGTCGTTATGGGCTTTTTCCATCAAACTTTCCATTATAACTTTTGGCTTTCGCAATTTCGCCCCCTTTGGCTAATTTGACCAAATCAACGTACTATATTCGACCTATACGCCTTGAAATCTCAACCAGTACAGACAAGAAACAACAACGTCTATTGTAGTGCAATTAAGAACTCTATTGCCGTGTTCTCTCGCTCTTTATCTACATCTCCTTCCCTCCCACTCTCCACATTTATCAACTAAAAAAAATTAATCCATCAAACAAAAGTTTAATAAAAAAATAAGACAAATTTACATGAAATCCGTTAAATAGTTTTTAAAAATAGGAGGAAAAGTATTACTCAAAATATGTTGCTTTACGTTAGAGCTTTTAAAAATTACACCAGCGAATACCACATTTGAAAATTATTTGATTTAGCTCTCAGATTAATATTAAATAAGGCAGTACTGAAATTTTACGCCTATTTCTAACTTTGTTTTATTATAAATATACATTACATTTTTTATTTCTGCATTACTAAATAGATTTTTCTCATTAATAATTTTACATTTGTAAATATAAATCTAAAATTTTATATTTTTATATCTTTTAGCACAAGCTTTTCATGAATTATTTTAATATAGTTTTTTTTTAAATATTATAAAACATGTATATATATACAAATTAGGATAAACAATCAACAAAGAGCATGCAATTTTACATTTCCATTTTAAAAATTTAAGGTTTTGTCACCATATAAAATTTCGAATAGAAAAGTAGGTGGCCTTCCGCTCAAATAAACAAGTTCGCAATAAGTTCATTGTTAAGGTTATTATCCAGGGAATTACATTCTTAAACCATACATGATTTGACCCAAAACTATGGAAAACGAAGTGGCCCCATGCGCCACCTGTCATTGGCAGAAAACAATCATTATCAAAGTCAACTCTGAAACAATCCCCGAAATAAAACAATAACCAAAACCATCCAAAGAATACATTATTAAAAGATCTCCAAATACTCAATCATCCCAACACGCGCCCTGCTTCCGCGTAATTTCGGATAAAAATCTAAAAAAAAAAAGAGAAAATCACCCCGATAACAGACCCTAAAATAAGAATATTCATCCCTAATCTTCCGCAAAAAAACAATCGACCTCACCCCTTGTCCTCAACCTCTGATTGTTTCCCAAAACATCCACCCGTTGCCAACTTTTCTCATCAAATAACCCCATCCTTTGTCATCTTTAAAAATATATTCTCGAACCGGCAATCTGATGAGTGCGCGCGCTTCTTGCATAAAGGGAATTGAACTGTCTGGTGCTATCTCCAGATCAACGAGTACACTCTACGCATGGGCTTTGTCTTTAAACCAGGAAATTGCCCCAAAAAGTCACACTCTCCGCATTGTTTTCAAGTTCAGGTTGAATCTTAGCAGATGGACAAAGGGCTGAGAATGACAGAGAGGAAATGGGGATAAATATATTATATGTATTAAAGGTGTGCGCAACGCACCAGCGGTTATTGGTTACAAGTTGTGGTCATCGGGGGGTTCGCCCACTACGTGGCGTGGGTGGCACGCGACTGACCGGTCACTGCGTGATACAACAGGTGTTCGGATGGATTATGGAACGGAAACAATTCGGGTCTGTGATGACTCTAGTCCATTATAATTAAGGATCAGATGGTTTTTCTGGGCTTTTGTTCGGCCTGGATGACCGTGGGCCCTCTTAAGAATCGTTGAAGCTTTCGAATTGTCTTGTCTGTTATTGAGTCGTATGAATAAAATTTCGTTCAAGTAGACTTTATGATAAAATTAGATTTAGAAATGCTTTGATTAGAATTAAAATGAATGGTGGTGATTCATGACAGTTCATACCAAATATGCGTGACAACCATATTTTAATGTTGTGGTATACAATAAAGAAAAATTAATTACTGTTAATTTCAATATGTTCTATAATTATATAAAATATTTATTTTAATGAAATATACAGGTTAAACTACAATTTGTACTTTTTTCATATTTGTATCTTGCGCTATTTTGAAATTTTGTATTCTTTTATCTTTTGTTGTATACTTAAAATTAGTATTCATAATTACTTTTATTTATATAAACCTATTTGCCATGAATAAAAAGTAAAAACACGAACTAAAATTTAAACTTCCGAAATCCCTAAGTTACAAAAAATGGCATTAAGACGTCTTAGTTATAATTATCTTTAGATTGTTTTTAATTTGTTTATTTGCGCAACTATATACTGTTTCTAATGTAAGTTGTTATACAGTGGCTTGTAATTGAATTAATTTATCGATTGGTGCTAAGAAAAAAACAGTTTATACCTATTCAATTATTAGTTTCAAAAGTTGTCTCCTTGGAAGAGGAGGGTGAAGATAAATTAAATGTTTAATATAAACAACAACAAAATTTATATAGACATAATTTAATAAAGAAATAATATGCTCAATAAATACAAACAACGCAGTATTAAACATTAACTCTTAATCCATTTAACGCCCAGAGGCAGTTCATTTCTCATATCTTCTTTCACTGAGGTCTAATATACCATATTATGATCGGATGTACACAATTCTCAGAAATGGTATTATCTAGATAGAAATGGATGTTTCTTATGGTTCGGAATCAACATAAAGGTTTAAATCAGGCACGTAGGTAAGGGGGTGGTTTAGGGGGTTTAAACCCCTCCCATTGCAAGTCAAAAAGACAAAAATTAAAAAACCGAATTACTGTAAAAATACTTTAAAAAACTATAAAAATGTTACTTTCTCGTAAAGTTGGTATTTTTGGTGGTCCTTCCCCGGAAAACAGTTATCAAAAAGCTTCAAAAACATGTCTTGAGGCAATTTATACCTCAAACTAAGCTTCACATGCATGACATCATCGGCTTCATTATCTAGCATTTGGATTTCGGCGACAAAGGGAAAGTATCGTCAAACGGGGTCATATACACAAGATACTCCAAAACGATATTCTAAACAATGATTCACAAAACTTAAATTTGTTCTCTAGATTTATTTCATAATTAAGGAGTGATATTTACTAATTTTAAAAATAGGTAATGACTGATATTGGCAACGATTTCATGAAAAATAAATGATAACTGTAGCTGTTACGATATTTACCTGCCAACGTATTCCTGTTTACTTAAAAAAAATTAATAAATTCTTTTTTAAAAAAAGTTGGGGGATTTTTTTTTGGTGGGGGGGGGGGGGGGAGGATTTGTTGATGTTGGGGGAGGATTCCCCCCAACTCTGGTTGAGGAGGGAATTAAGTTACCTAAATAAATCCGTTGCTCAATCACTGAACCCCTCCCATGAAAATGTATACCTACGTGCCTGGTTTAAATAATGGTGGATTTAGTTGTTTTTTAAAAATAAGAGAGTAGTTCAGCTTATTAATCAAATAGGAAAATCATAAATAAGTTACTAAAGAGTTTTGACAGCGATAATTAATATTGTAGATCCGTCGCGTCACCTGAAACAAACACAACTATCAAAGAGACAAGTGGAGTTAAGAGGGCAATTCAGAGTCTCACGACGAGTGTTTCAAAACTTCGAATATGAGTTCCCACGAAGGTGACTGAACCGAAATCTGTACCAGAGGTTAAAAACGTCTTCTTTTAATTATCCAACACAACCGACCAAGAGCAATTACACGAGCAAAAACACATCTTAGTCGCCATTGTCTGCGCTCAGAAAGTCCGTGTGATTACGCCAACTCGCGTCTTTTGGCGCGACAACCAACCACTTTTGGCAACAACACGGGCCGTAATGAGCCAGCATTTAGACTGACGTCCCGAATATGGCAGGTGATTCAATTATTGGGGACTTACGACAATTGGTGCCGGCGCCCGAACTGCAGCGTCCTTTTTTCAGAAAGAAAGAGCGTATTAAGCTGTCAACCGGGATGTTTTTGTTAATAACCGGTGGTAAACTCTCGAACACGGTGTTTATCGCGTGAGCGTTAGAATCACTTAAAGTAATTAGGATGGGAAATTGCACTTTTCCCGCGTGATTCTCTTGCGGTCGGAAAGTTATGGCGATTGTTTTGGGGAGTTAGACAATGGGTAAGTGCGCGATTGCTTCCGTTTCTGAAGCGAATTTTTAACAATAAATGTTTAGGATGGTCTTTGTTAAAGGTAATTTTTAAAGGTGGACGATGGAGCGCGTATGTCAGAACGAAAAGCTATTTCAAGTTCATTTTGACGTGAATAAGTCTTTAATATTGATTCAGGTTCAGCCGTCATCGGTAGAAACTACACTACATTAAAAGTGTTAATATTTCAAAGCCCTATAACTCCAGCCCTATAATCAGCGTAAAAAATAAATTACCTACCATCGTGTAAAAGAATGCAAGCAGCATTGATCATGTTGGCCATTAATCTATCTATCCTCTTTCTCTATTTTCTCCACCTTCGCTCGCTATATCTCTATTTTTTTCTTCTCTCTCTCTTCTTCCCTATCTTCTTCTCTCTTAATCTGTTTCTTCTTTCTCTATTCTATCACTCCTTTATTCTCTCTCACACTTTTCTATTTATCCATCTATTTATCTCTTCTACCTTCTCTATGTATATCCATCTCTTCTTCTATCACTTCTTTTTTCCCTCTTTACTATTTTCCCTTTCTATACTCCACTTTCTCTCGTTTTTCTCGTTTTTTATTTTACCGTTGGGGACAAGTACTCGTATGATTCAAAAGAAAATAATTTTAAATAGCCTTTAGCCTCAGCAGCGCATAATAGCTGGTTAACAGTTATAAATCACTAAGAAATAACAAGGGCATAGAAAAGATGTTATTAGTTTTGAGAATCTTGTACAAATCGTACGACCATTTATATGTAAATAAAAGTATTGTCATAATATACGACACTACCATTCGGTTCCATAGAAGCGTCTTCGAGCTATTCTGCTGCTGTCAATAATTGTCGCCAAATATTAGGGCTGCAACACTCTAAACCAACACACACAGGTCTATTTCTACCCTCTATTTAAAAGTTAAAAACTTATAAGGGAAAAATAAAAATAAAATGTAAAAAGAAAAATTAACTTTAAAAAAATTACGAACCAGTTGACATTTTTTAATATTTAATATAAATGTTATGTTTATTACAATTTTTTGTATCTTGGTGTCAATTTATAAAATCTTACGTTTAAAGTTTGGCACCGAGCTGTAATAAATACAAATTTAATAACAAATATTTACATTTTTTCAATTTGTTCTTAAAAATTACTTTTACTTTTCAGTGCTTTTTTCTTCAAGTTGTTTTTTCTTTTTTAATAAAAATATTATTTCCTCGTGTTCACGAGACGCCACTGTTAAGCCAGCATAAAACATACAAAATCACCTAATTTTACATCGACAATATACGTATATGCTTATAAACTTAAGAAATACGGTATTAGTATAAACATAAAAAACCCGTCATTTAATGTAATAAAAAGAATTCTTATTTTATCGTAAGGATATTTACGATTAATTATTAACAAACAAAACATATAAAAGTTCAAAATCATTAAAATGTATTACAATTTTACCCCCTTTCAAATTCTCATTTTACCCACTGACTGAAACTATCATATCGGCTTTCACTTCAAATATTGATTCTAGAATCCTAATTCATTAACGTTTAATACCTGTAAAAATATCATATTTAATTTTTTTAATTTCCGGTGTTTTCCCAATTTCTATTTATAAGAACCTATTAGGTGTGTTGTCTATATCAACATGGCCGTTCATTTTCTAGAATAGATGTTTAGAGAAATGTGTTTTCTAACACCCTGAACGTGCAAATTAATATAAAAAGCCTGGGGTGGATGGTATTCGGTATTATGTTTTTAATATTAAAAGTTCATAATTGACTGTACTTTTATTTATAATTCTCAATATGGTAAAACTTGAAAAATGAAAACAGGACATGCTTTAGCCAGTTGTTCAATATTTGTATTTTCAGTTCAATCATGTATTAATTTGAAAGGGGAAGAACGTAATAAAATGTTTGCTTCAGACAAAAATTGTTTCATACAAAATGTTTAGTATGGAAAAAAAAACTATAAAACAGTTTTGCTATAGCAAAACTGCACGGTTATATGTCAATATTACGGAAAAAAAACCTTAACACATTTACAGGAGAATAACTATTAAATAACGGTTATATGTCAATATTACGGATAAAAACCGTAAAAAATTTACGGGAGAAAACCGTCCACTTACAGTTTTAAACCGTTTGCATTTACGGATTTTAACCGTAAATTTTACAGTTCACAAATGGAGACCCAGTTGCCGGTTTTAAACCGTTAATTTTACGGGACTTTTTTATAGTGTAGGCTAGTTCACGTTTACTTCTACATACACTGAAAAAAATTGCTTAAAAATGAGTACATAGATGTACTTGCTTTTCTTTGAGTACAATTGCATTGTAAAGAGCAATGTAGTACTCAAATTTAAGTAATCGTACTTTCACAAAATGAGCAGTATGGTTTAATATTACTAATATCAGTTTCTGTCCAAACCATCTTCACAAAGCGACCTGGTAAATTTAAAATATTTGTTTAGAAGATGGTTTTGCGCATTTTTTTTATGTAGATTGCTTAAATGGAAACTGAGTTATTACGATTCAATTATCTTACTTTCCATTCTTTTGACAAGCTTTTTTACATTAATTCTGTTTATAACTTCTTCATGTTGCTCTGGTCACGGCTGTGGTGGTACAACGGATAAGGCCCTGGACTTCAAGTAGACGGATTGGGTTCAATTCTCTGTAAGTCCTGGTTGGAATTGTTGAAATTAATGAAATTGATTTATTAAGATAGCCTATGTAAGCAAGCAACTTCTTTTTTTATTCATTTTTACTCATTTTTGAGGGCATGTCATCTTCAATAACGAAACTTATGTATTCGGATAAGCATCGAATGTAATCAAAAATGAGTACATTTTACTTATTTTTAAGTACCTATTTTCACAGTGTATCCATGAAAAGACTTGAAATACCTAACAGTCCATTGAATGGCATAACACAAATCCACCATCCGTTTAATTACAATTTCCTTAAGCGATCGCTTGACACCGACATCGGGCAAAACATCGCGTGTTCCATCATCTCCCCGTTACAAACCCAATCAGATAAACTCAATCACGTCTTAAAAGGCCATTAAAAGCTGCTACAATAATCAGCGATGAAGCCGCACGCATGCTACACTACTACCTGTGCCAATCCACCAAAAGGACAGGTTTCCATTACCGAAACCCAAGTCAAGAGGTCAGTCGGGCTCGGGTAACCTAGACCTTGGCTGGTATGCCGGGAATGGTGTCCGCTTACCATCCAGCTTTGTCTTACAAGGTGCCGTGAAGAGATTAACACTGTAGAACAGGTAGTTCTTTACGCTGTAACGGGAGTCATGCTGTAACGTAATTACCAGGTATTACATTCTTGAAGGGGACGGGAGGACTTGCGTTACCACACTTGGGTGGCGAGGCAATGGAAGAAGGTGAAACCCGAAACGTTTAGCAGCTGCGTTTGTAACACTGCACTAATAAACTTAACGTCTTTTTGGGGAAGAATGCAGTGTTGTGTTTCGTTTGCTAAATGGGAACGGTATGCAGCAGCAGCACTTGGGGAAGGGGAGATTATCTAAATTGGATATATCCATCAGCGGCAAGGATCTTCTGTTACTGCTGCATTTATCTTGGTTGAAATGTCGTGGGCGTGTAAGTTGGCTGTGTAATACATTATGGATGTAATTGTTAGAGCAATCAATTTGATGTTTAATCAATGGAGAAGTGATGGATATTAATAAATGTAATCAATGATCATTTTTCCATCATGTTCTGATATAAGATAAAAAAAATAAAAGGCAATGAGTGTGAGATTTGCTATCAAGTGTGTTGTAAAACAAATCAGCTAACATGTTACAGATATCTAACACAATTCTTTATCATTCAATTAATGTGTGTGAATATTTTAGTATCACATTCACAAACGTTACAATTTGAGTTAGTCATGATAATGGTGAAATGAGGAAAATGAAATGCATGGTTGAGACAACTTGTCCTATAATCTATAACTAGTTAGTTTCAATTGTTAAAGTATGAAAGGCTTTTCTAAAGCTCTTACAAATTTCTTTATTTTCAATGTTCTGTAAATGTGTATGTGTTTTCAATGTACTTTTCTTTAATGAATAATCACTTTTATTTTCTGTGAAAATTAAATAACAACTATTGCATTATATGTTATGAATTTAAACTGAAGTTCAACCACACTGAATATACCTAAATAGAAGCCCCCTGCTAAACTAAAAAGGAATTAATAAAATATTTTTTTTAAAAAGAAAACCGACTTTAAGAAAAATGCGCTAAAAGGTAAAAAATAATTTTTAATTTTACGAACAAGTTTAAAAAATTGAATTATTTAATATCAATTTTATACTTATTACAACTTTTTGAAATTGGTGCCAATTTTCAAAAATCATATTACAACTTTTTGAAATCGGCGAAAAAAATTAGATAAATATAAAATTGATATTAAATAATATTCGATTTTGTAAATAAATTAATTAAATAATATTATAAATAATATATAAATTAATTAATAATTAAATAATATTAATTTGGTTTTTCTTTTTTAAAAAAAGATTATTTTTTATTCTAATATGTTTAAATTAAATTATAAAATATATTTAACTTCTTGTCTGACATTGCCCTTTCGAAATGAATATTTTTTTACACATATTGTAAGTTAATAC
The DNA here is from genome assembly GCA_963932185.1 of Troglohyphantes excavatus. NCBI lineage: Eukaryota > Metazoa > Arthropoda > Arachnida > Araneae > Linyphiidae > Troglohyphantes > Troglohyphantes excavatus. The sequence goes on from OZ010674.1 coordinate 22,599,743, forward strand.
TAAATTGAGATTTTAATGTAAGAGCTATAGGTATAGACATTTTTATACTCTTTTACAATATAAATATGTAAACGGTAAAAAAAAATTCAAATAATATTAAGTATCAGTCTCGCATCGAAATGAAAACAGTTAAATTTATGAATTGAAAGTAAGAAGGCATAATTGTCTATGTCTCTGACTTCATTTTATATATAAAAGTATTTTTTAGTTATTAAATTGAATATAGTTTTAATCAAACAATTCGCTCTCTAAAATTTATTTTTAGTTTAGAATGACCAATTAGCTACCTTGAAATTTAATTTAACTTTTTCATAAACAATATTTTGAGTTTTCCTGTTAGTACATACCTAAACGGCCTTTACGAAAGCTATATGATTTAAATCAATTGAATTGTTTTGCTGAATGAAGCTTGTTACCGCGTCAACTCATACATTTTCGAAATTTTTCTAAAAAATTTCACCATGTATTTCCTAACACCCAAATGTCAACCTCTTGCCATATCGGACTCAAGTATTGTCCGGTCATTAACTCGAGGTCATGAAACGCTGGTTTACCTACTTTCCAACAATTTGCATTTATTTCAAGTTTTTGATATTGCAGATTGGTGGTTGACAGTCGGCCAATTTTTCCAAGGGAAAATAGACAATGAAAAAATAAATTTCAAGTTCCAAGGCAATTTTTAAACTGACAGACGATTTTGAAGTGTACTTGCCTGTTAGACATAGCTGAAATATTAGGTGTAAAGCTATATTTATTTTTAGCGCTTAAAACACCGACTGTAGTCCAAAACCTATCAAATAAATATTGTAATTTCAAGTTTCAGAATTGCGATAATTGATTAATTGAATTAAATTTTGAAAAACTTATATTTAAACCTTGGTTAAAAGCTAAATAACTTAAAATGAAAAACTTTTTTTTGTTGAGAATTTTTTTATTTATACATTTCGAAAATTTGGATGATTTATTGATTTTGTCTTTGCGTTACAGTCGTATGTTTATGTCCAAGTATTTACAGTCTTCGCAGCAATATCCACAATTTAAAAATCAAAAAATATTACAATTAAAAATATTTTCAAAACTCAAAAGAATTGTTTTATTTTTTAAAAAGCTACCTGTATTTAAATAATACAAATTGGAATTTTGTATCAAAAGACACCTGTTAAATTATAAATTAAAGTATCTAGCAGTGAAACCCACTTTTTTTTATATATTTACCTGGACGCTTAGAGGGTTTATAATCCTAGAGAATTTTAGCTCTTATAGGAATAAATTATTTGGAATAATTCCTTTTAGTAAATACTAGGAAAATAAGTAAAATAAGGTCTTTGAGTATTACTTTCGAATCATTCCTTTAATGTAACAGGCGTAGTTAAAATAGTCCTATTATTCCTAATGAAATTTATTGCATATATTGTAACATGCAACAAAAACTTACACATATTGTTTTTAATTAATTTAATTTAACTAAAAAATAATGTGTCTCAAATTTAATCCAACAATTCTAGGCTACTTTCAAATCCATGAATATTAACCTGAACAACGAAACACAAATTGCACAAATACACGCACATTGATTTATATTTCCCATTTCTTAAAATTGCAATGCGATTTTCTATTTTTTCCAGCCCGTCACTCAACAGCACCCCCCCCCCCCCCCACACACACACTTGGAATGAGGGGGTGTAGGGGGATCAAGTGATGCGATTGATGCGGAGTGTCGGATCCGGGCCTCCCTGACAGTCCGGCTGTCACGTGACATCGGCTACATGAGAAGTGATGCCGCTCGGGAATCCGACCTCTTCTGATTTCTTCTTCAAACGGGGGAAACAAAAGCCTTTAGGGATCGTCAACAAACTGCGGCATTGATGTTTTTTTAGACAAGTGTGGTTATGGTTCAAGGGGAGGACACATTTTTGATAGAGTGGGGTAAATTTGGTACAAATACTGCAACTTTTTATACCCCCAGTACAATTTTTTTCCCCTTTTAGGGAGTTTTAGGGGGTTAAAATTTGTTTGGGGAATCAAACAAATTTTATTACATAAATTATGTATTTTACATTATTTTTAACAGATTTTTTTATTTAATATTTCTTATATGTCGGTCGGCATTTACGTTTATTATCACGAATATGTGACCTTTTTTTCAAAGTCACAAAATTTTAAATACCATTTTTGTATTTGGGTCAATGAAATACATAATAACAGAGGACCTACGTACCAGAAGCACAATCGTACCAAGAGACATTCGACTATAAAAATCAAGAGTGAGTGGGAAAATTATTTTGTGTTAGCCAACTTAGATTTTTTCTTCTGCAGTTGCCTACTAAGTTTTGTTAGGATCAACAGGCGCTAGAACCAACATGCACATATTTTTAATACTAATAATACTAATTTAATTAATAAGTAAAAAAGTTTATTATAGAGTACTTACATTTATATTTTTCTGGTCAATTTATAGCCTTTACTTAATTCAAGTGTGATTTGTATACTTTCTCTATGCAATTTTCGTTTATTGTACGCCCGATTCCATAACCTAAAACTGTCCAAAAAGTTAGATTGTATATCAAAATCTGGAACTTATGTGCCAAAGGGCATACTTTCATTCCCAAGAAATATATCCAATGTCAATTATTATGTAACTTTTTATTATTTGATCTTCAGCATTGGATTTATCTTAATAACTTTTGTTAGTACTAATGGAGATAATGACTAAACATTTACTATGAGGGAAGCTTGTGATTAAATAAAAGTTGTTTAGTCAGCTCGATTTTTAGTTGAAGTCTGTCATACCACAAAAAAAAACATGCGACTTGCTTTTTCACAGTGTTAAAAATAGGTACTCAAAATTAAGTAAAATGTGCATTCGCTGCTTACCATTGCTCCGAATACATAAATTTAAATTCTGAAAAAGACATGTACTCAAAAATGAGTACAATTAGTAAAAAAGAGCAGATGCTAGCATACATATGCTGTCAATTTCTTAAAAAAAATATCGAGAATTGAACCCATATCCTCAGGGACCACAGTTCAGAGAATTATCCGTTGTGACTTCGGCGATTATCCGTTGCTACCATGGAGACTTAAAGAAGTTATAAACACAAGAAATGTTAAAAAAGGTGTGCCAAAAGAATGGGAATAATCCAATTTCCATTTAAGTGATCAACATCAAATAATGTGAAAAACCATCTTCAGAACAACTATTTTAAGTCTGTCAGGTCGCTTTGTTAAGAGGGCTTGAACAGTAGCTGAGATTAACAATATTAAATCAGACTACTCATTTTTGAGAAAGTACGGTTACTTAAATTTCAGTGCGCCATCGCTCATTTACGAGGCAAATTGTACTCAAAGAAAAACGAATACGTTCATGTACTTAATTTTAAGTATTTTGTTTTTACCGTGTAGAGTTCAGTAAAACTACTGGCGTTTATTTTCGAAACAACTGTCCGACATCTCTTGTTTTTTACTCTCAAAATACATTATACTTAGGTGTAAAGGATGGTGTCCGTTAGAAGGATTGGTAGTTGTACCAAAGAACACTGTATACAGTTTATATTATTACGGTATTCGTACCGGTTACACATGTTCTTAACCGGTTCGAATTCGCACCAGTTTCACATTTGTTCTAAACATGACAATGTTTTAGTTACTTTAGTAAATGAATAAGAGCGCAAAAAAAGCAACATTTTCTTAAATTGGAATTTGTATATAAGACTGATGCCTTAATGTGCAAATTAATTGTGTACGTCTTTTTCCTGTCAGTATTCTTCTGCTCTCAAGCATTGGTATTGAAGTCGCGATGTTCGTATAACATATAATTATGAATATAGCGTATTGTGTGAAAAGGAATATACACATATATATTCCATATTGTATATAACAAATAACATATTTCTGATTTAGCATTTAGTATGTGTGATTAGTGCAAAATGTGTAAATCAAAAACGAATAACGAAAATTTCTAATTATTTATGCGTCAGGGAAATATTAATGATAGTTATATTGGTTGATTATAACAATGTCCAAAAGTGGATAACAATGAAAAACCATTGATTTGTAAGTTCTAACAAACGAACCAAAAGCAGCAATAATAAACCTAAAATAAATTTTAATTGTTACAACAATTACAAGACAACAAAATGGGCAACAGTGAAAAGTGTTAATAATGATAAATTCTGATTTCTTTACTTTGTTGCTTCAGTAACTTCGAAGATCTTGAAGACTAAGTTGTGCGTAAAAATTAATCCTAAAATTTATGCAATTATTATTAATTTTCAATATGAAATAGTTTATGTACGTGTGTGATAAACAAGAAACGTTATGTAAGTATCTAGATTTCTTGTTTCTAAATAGTTCCAAAATACTAAATTCATATTTAAAAAACGCACTTGTTTTAAAGCAGTACCATACAAATACTTTCCTTTAAAACAAATATTTAGAATTAAATAGTTAAACAAAGACTTTAAAGATAAATTGATGTAAAATTATTTCGAATTAACACTTTTTTTGCTTTATTAATCAAGAAATTGTCATGAAAATTTCACATTTAGTAGAATTTTTCACCAATGTTTAACATATTTTTCTCCAATATTCACAAGCTCAAATTATGATGGAATAAATAGCCACGTTAAATTGTAACGCAGTAACTTATATAAATAAAAATGTAAATAATAATTAGTAATTAAAAACATATAATAAATTAAAAATACAATAACAATCCATAATGAACATTTCTATGTAAAAGAAATAAAATAGAGCTAGTTTCAAAATTTAGTGGCTTTGATGAAGTTGAAGTTATGTTGATCACACTGGTATTTAAAGCTAAAATTTTGTGCTTTTAAACCTATCATTAAAATTTTAAAATCCTGATTTGATTATATTATAACATGTAAAAAATATTAGTATTTTTAATTTTGTAATACTATTTTTATTAGCTATAAAGGAATAACATCATGCAAAAGTTTTTACTATGCTTTAGCTTAAGCTAATTTTTTTAAAAAAATTGCTATTTTTATAATGTGCGTCAGTGAAATAGTTGCCATAGACCTCATCCTCGTTTTGTACGTACTTTGTTAATATCGTTATTTTACGCAAATCGCTGCCTCATTTTCTATTCAAAGAGTACACATTTTTGTCAGTCGTGCTATTTTCCAATGAGTTATAGTGTCGGAATGTATCACCCTCAATAACGTAACATGGTATTTCAATCGTGATACCCCATATGGCTGTTTTTAAATTCGGTATTTTTTAGTAACTTATAAAAATACAAATTGGGCATCAACAGAAGGAAAATACACAAGTTGTTACTCTTGACTCTGCAGGTCCTCATCCACGTCCGGTGCGTGCTTTGTTTTATTTTAAGACTTTACATGCATCGGTGCCTTATTTTCTATGGAACGAGACCAAATTTTAGTTAATTGTTCTATTTGTCACCCATTCTTTCTGGATACACCATATAACTCATTTATAAAAAGTTTCACGTCAAAAATTAAAAAAACAAATTCAAGTATATAAAAATTCGCTGCATTATATTTATAACAGATATTTAAAAACCAAAACTTATAGGTGGAAGTAAAGTTGTTATTTTAATTTATATTCACAGTTCCATTGCAAAATGTAGGCTACATTTGAATAAAAATTTATAAACCGTGCAGCTATTGAAAGAGTAACGTATTAAAATGAAATTTTCTTAAATCTATAATGCTCCATATATTCTCCCATCTTATACAATCTAAATTACTTCACAAATTTAGTGATATTATATAGATACAAGTTTACAATTTATGATTTTAAATTATAATTCAAAATTTTCGTTTCTAACCCATGCCAACATTTAATAAATAATTTGTCAACTGTATACATTATATACAAAAAATCAAAATTAATGCAACTAGAGTTTCTCTTATGGATTATATTCATGTACATCTCCAACAAACTTTCAAATAAGTGCGTTCTTCAATACAATTTCAGAATAGATTTTACCAGAAAAATTATATTTAATATTTTGGTTCCCATAGAAATATTGTGATTTTTTAATAGGTACTAATTTTAATTTACTAATGATTCCTTATTTCGTTACAGATGTATATTTAATAAGGTCCTCCTATCATTCACATCAAACAGAGTTCAGAATATTTCCACTAAGTATTAATAAAAATATCCCGAAATCTGAATGGGAACTCCGCCTGGAATATTTTGTAGGAATGATTGATTGGTTGAATAAGGATTAAACCATCTGGCGACCAAAAGGTATATTATATTGGTTAATTGTATACATTAAATTGTTCCAAATATTTATATTAAACTAACAGACATATTTAACACGGGATTCTTATTTAGAAGTATTGAGATCTTTGTGCTTGCATCTATTAGAAAAATTTAATAAATTTTAAACATTTTCATTAGCTAACCATTAATCTGCATCATTTACAAAATGTACTAATATCATCTTTATTTATTTCAGATACATATTTAATTAAGTCATCTTCGCATGTTCTACATCAAGATGAGTTCGGAATATTTTCACTAAGTATTAGTGAAAATATCCCGCACTCAGAAAATTAACTCTGCTGTGATATTTTTGGAGGAAGAATTGATCGGTTGGAAAAGCATACACGCATATATGGCGACAAAGGTGTATATAATATTAATTAATTGTATATTTTAAATTCTTTAAAATAGTACAATAACCACAGGATTCTTATTTAGAAGTTTTGAGATTTTGTGCCTGTATTTAGTAAAAAAAGACTATGAATTATGAACATTTTCATAAACTACCATCAATATGCATACGAAATGTACTAATATAATCTTTGTTTATTTCAGATACATATTTAATGAAGTCATCTTCGCATGATCTACATCAAGGTGAGTTCGGAATATTTTCACTAAGTATTAGTGAAAATATCCCGAACTCTGAAAAGGAACTCTGCTGTAATATTGTTGGAGGAAGGAGTGATCGGTTGGACAAGCATTCAAGCATATGGCGACAAAGGGGTATGTAATATTGATTAATTGTATATTTTAAATTCTTTAAAATAGTATTAAATTAATAGAAACAATTAACACATGATTCTTAATTATAAGTTTTTAGACCTTTGTGCCTGTATTTAATAAGAAAAGTCTATGAGTTATAAACATTTTCATAAACTAACAATTAATATGCATACGAAATGTACTAATGATATCGTTATTTATTTCAGATACATATTTAATGAAATCATCCTCGCATCATCTACATCAAGATGAGTTCGGGATATTTTCACTAAGTATTAGTGAAAATATCCCGAACTCTGAACTCTGCTGGAATATTTTGGAGAACGGAGTGATTGATTGAACATGGATGCAAGCTTCAAACTTTAAAGAGGAATAAAATATATATGTTAATAATAATTCGATCAATATATTTTTTTTCTTTTTACACTTTATATAGTGATAATTTTTTTTTATTCTTCTATATATACTAGCTATAAAAGTTACCTAGCAAGATTCATGTTTAGAAGAATGGGGATTTTACTGCCTGCATATAAATTCTAACGAATGAAAATTCATATATACTTTGAATTATTACTGAAGAATAATTGGCGACAAAATGTCAGGTATAAGCAAAGAGATGTCGAATATTTTAAAGGAAACAAATTCATTTATAAAAATACATTGGGAGGGGGGGTCTTTCTTTTTCTCCACTCGATTCTGAAACTATAATATTTAATTGGTAAAAAGGGATCCCTTTCACTAGAAAATCGGATTGTAAGTTGGTTTTTCCATTTATATCTTAATTCTAACTATAAAAATATTATTTATATATGTAATTGCTGTAAAAATTAAATTTTGTTCCAATCTTAATAGAAATCAATAATAATCTCGTCATCTGACTTTTTCAATTTAACAAACTTAAAATAGAAATCAGTTATTACAACTCCTCATACTTCCTATTATTTGATATACATTTTTGTCTAGGTGAAATTTTTATTGTTGCCCCTATTTTATTATTGTTTAAATTCCATTTCAAATATAGTTGAACTGTATATACCATATACACTACTTTACAAATGTTCAACACTGGAGACAAATACTGAGTTTACAGATGGGTACTTCAATTTTATATTCGCCCAATCACATTCTTATCGAAATTTATTGGTAAATCCTTGGAAGTTATGTACCTGTATCTTTTTAAGCCCTTTGTCAACTTTCAAAATGCTGCAAACTGTCCTGTTATAAGAATGACAGTTTTTGAAATAATTTGTGCTTGTGCTTAAAGATATAAAACGTTTCTGCCTAGTTTGTGTTAGAATTCTAAAGTGGTATCATCCCTTATTAAGATACGTTCCGTTTATTCGCACAGCTAAGATTTTTTTTTAATGTTTTTAAATTTAATGTACCTACATAAATCAATAAAAAATCCTTAATAATTTTTTCTTAATTTTTTATTACACTAATATATTTAAACATAATTCATTGTATTTGTGAGAAATTTGAAGTAAACCCAAGCATAATTTTTTATTTATCTTGAATTTACTGCCGAATGCTTAAGTTTCGGAAAGCAGTGTAGTTAAATTATATACCATATGGTTTTCGTATCATAGTGGTCCCATCACATTGTCACAAAAATCCAGAGTTTTTTTTTATAGAAAAACACATTTGCTAACACTATAAAAAAAGGTACTTAAAAGTGAGTATCTGAACATACTCGTTTTTCAGTGAGTACAATTGCATTATAAATAAGCGATGGCGTACTCAAATTCAAGTAATTGTACTTTCTCAAATCTCAAAAATGACCAGTGTTATTTAATATTGCTAATCTCAGCTTTTGTTCAAGCCATCTTAACAAAGCAACCTGACAATCTTAAAATATGTGTTTAGAAGATGGTTTTCCACAGTATTGCATGTCGATTACTTAAATGGAAACTGAGATGTTACAACTCAATTATCTTCCCATTTTTTTGGCATAACTTTTTAACATTTATTCGGTTTATAAATTCCTAAGTTCCAGTGACGGATAAGTCAATGGACTGCGGTGCTGAGGATCTGGGTTCAATTCCCGATAAGTCTTGGTTGCAAGTGTCGATATTTATTGAAAAGCATTTATGAAGGCAATCTATGTAGGCAAGCTGCTGCTCTTTTTAGTAATTTTTACTCATTTTTGAGTACATGTCTTTTTTAAAAATGAAACTTATGTATTCGGAGGTAGGATAAGCATCGAATGTAATCAAAAATTAGTACCTTTTACTTATTTTTGAGCACTTATTTTTAACAGTGATACCTGTACTGTTATTTTTTTTTTTGTAAAGGTACTTAAACATAGGCCTGTTTATGGCTTTCTGAAAAACGCTTATTCTGCTATTTAAAAAAAAAATTATGACTAAGTCATATCTATTGAAATTCACAAATGTTGAGAACATATCTGACAACGGAATATTTCTGATCCACCCTTCGAGCATGAATGAACTGTAGTAGAGCGAATATGACGTCATAATCATAAAACCAACATCTCAGACCGAATGGCGTCAAACACGTGACTTCTTTTCAAAACTATGAATTAAAAAATACTCGCGATTGGCTGATGAATTGGGAAATGTGTAACAGTGAAAATTTATGAATGGAATGACGTTATTATTGTTGGCCTCACTATGATGTTAGCGTGATTATAACATTATGTTTTCTCTACTATGAAGGATACACCAATCACTTTGTAGCCATTCCCTCTCGCGCTCCTAATGCACCCAACACCCTTTTAACCCGAGAAGAAGAAACGCACGTTCTGCTTCACGATCTAAGTGCAGCCCTGCATGGAAAGGAGCGTGAAATATCAAGGGAAAGACGAGACTCCGCCGTCTGTATCCGATGTCATAGCCGCCACGCCAAGTAATCGCGCCCGCGCGCCAAAAGAAGCCGGTGAACCTAATGGGGAGACTAAGTAATGCATTAGGGTTGATCTTCTACCTCAACGTCTTGTATGGGGATATTTTCATTATTCATTTATTGGGTACGGATCTGTATTAGTATGGAATGGGTTGGTGTGGGGACCAGAAAGGGGACATTTGATGCAATTCGTTTTGAATTGACAAATTTCATTTTTGATAAATGCTGTTATGTCCCTTCGAGAAATTATTTTAAGTTAGTTGTTTTAATATTATACTGTTGTTTTCCATATTAATTTTGAAAAAATAGTTTATTATATGAGCTAGTTTATTTTCGAATTAGAAAAATAATTTTTTAAATGCGAATGTGCAATAATTGAATAGTTGTTATTGAAAAATCGTTAAGAAAATATTTTCTAATTTATGTATTTCGCTGCTGAGCAATATAAAGAATTAAAATTTGTGTTTCTATAAATTAAAATAATTCTATTGCTTTCCAAACAATTTAAAATTTGCCTTTAAAAATATATGTTAGATGATTTTTTTATTAAAATTTTGCTACTTTGAACAAATTTTCAATTTCTTATGAAATTAATATACCTTGATTATTATAAAGAAACGATGAGAGTCACTACCCTTTGCACCCCAATGTAACAAAATATTTTTCAAGTCCATCCTTTAAGAGATATAAAAAATTTTAAGACATTCAATTTAAAATTTTATTTTTAAACTGTATTTCACGATGCATATAATAAAATTACTCCCATATTGTTGGCGCATACAAGTTTCATTCAGCAGCAAAAATTAACCGAAATGCAGAATCTCAAATCATGACGTTCTGTAAAAAAAAATACATGTTTGTAAAGAATCAACTTATTTTATTTTTAAAAACTCTTATTAATTACGTCCAAGCTTTCACAATAGTTAATCTAAAAATATCTAAAACACAATAGCGAATGTTGAAAGCTGTAACAAAATTGCCTCACCTAGGAAATTAACCGCAAATAGTAACTGCAACAATAGGCAAAAAAAAAACATAACAAAACACTCCATTATTCTATTCAAATTCAGGCTTAGAATATACGTTAAACACTCATCCTGTTAATCATCTTCAGCAGAACGTAGTACGGAAACAGACAGCTTCCCTACTACAAATTGTTTTAATTCCCTCAAGCGTTGGCTCCACAAAGTGAAACTAAAAGTCACGCCAACGATTATAACGCACTGGTCTATATCGCCCACGTTGCCATCCCCTCTCGTATAAAAACCAAACGAGAGAGAAAAAAGGAGCGAGATGTGCTGCCACCGTATTAAAGCTACAATAAAAGCTGTGATAAATAATTCATTAGTGCCTGGTGACGCGTGGCAAACTTGTTTCTGTTAGTGGCAACGTGATAGTCTGCACGCTATATGGAGGTCGTCTTTTTATTTTGAATTGTGACGATTCAAATCTTTATGATTACAGAGACAGTTAATTGCGGTTATTTAATTTTTATAAAAGTTATTAAAATGTATTTTAGTTTTTATCATTTAAAGATTTTAATTAGCATGTTGTTACATTTTTCGGTTTTATTCTTCGAGCATGAATGGACTGTAGTAGAGCGAATATGGCGTCATAATCGTGAAACCAGCATCTCAGACCAAATGGCCTCAGATACGTGACTTCTTTTCAAAATTATGATATCAAAAATACTCGCGATTGGCTGATGAAATGGGAAATGTATAACAGTGAAAATTTATGAATGGAATGACGTAATTAACTACGTGTCTGTGGCCATACATTTTGGCCTCACTTTGACGTTAGCGAGATTATAACATTATGTTTTCTCTACTATGAAGGACCCATGCTCGAAGGTGTTATTACAAGTTTATTTAAGGATACACTAAATCCGCCACATTGCATTGAATTTCGCCGCATTTACATTCAATTCCGCCACAGTGTATTAAATTCCACAGCGAATTTTTAATTGCTGAAAATCTACCATTGAATTCCGACGCAAAAAAATATATTGAATTTATTGTTTAACTTAATCGCCGAACAGTCCCTAAAATAGGTAAATTGGGAAGAAAAATAAAATTTAAATCTTCCCTAAAAAAATTTAGAATCATTTAATTTTCATTCCTTAATTTATTGTAGTTTGAAAAATTTCGATAACGTAACATATATTTATATATATTTTGAGAAATGTAAATTTTCCCAAAATCTGAAATCTTATTATCTGAAACTAAAATTAAAATATTTTATAATTTTTTTTAGAATACATAGAAATAAAATTCAGTTATTTTTTTTAAATAGCCTAAGAATTATTTCGACTCTATTCATTAATTCATTTAAATATTTATTGACAGATTTTAAATTATTTAGAAATAAAAGTTGGTAAATTTCCCCCTCAACTGAAATAGGATTTTTTTTTTTTTTTTGAAGATTTGAAATAAAAATAAAATATTATCCTCATTCAAAAAATTTTAAAAAAGGGGAAGAACAGAAATAAAATTCATTTTACTTTTGATTACAAAATTTTCTAAAAAAATTAAAGGAACGGAAATAAAATTCGAAATTTTCCTAGTTAATCACAGGATTACATAATTTACATTCAGCATTGCAGAATGAAATAATGAACGTCTACAAATCTTAGGTTCTTACAAGAAACTAAATCAAGAGACAGAAAAAAAAAGGTATCATTACAGTAAAAAAACTACATGAAACCAATTACAAAGTAATACTTAAGGAGTACAGTAAGCCATTTTGTGCTGCCCATTTTCCTCTTTATAAAAAAATTAACAACGATGAGGCTCACTTATGCGCAACCCCCCCCCCCCCCCCCCATCTACAAAGTGAAATTAAACTACGCAGCCGACCGAGCCCCGGTTCCACCTCATGATTTCACTGCTGGTTAGTTTCCTATGCTGCGACAACAATTCGCGTTAATTATCCGCCTAATAGCTACTTAATAAATCGCCAGCAGCAGCAGTTTTAACTTTATTGACTTCTTTCTGTAGAAGAACCGAATCGAATCGTTGCATAATAATCGATCTTTTTTGTCGATTCCTAATGGACGAGTGCCGCATCTAGCATATGGTGCAGAACCCCCGTTTTCCCTCTACCCAATGTGATATCGTTAATACAATTGTTTTCGAAGTGTGGGGGTTGGAAAAACAGGTGGTGTTGATGAGTATGGTTACAAATAATGGAGAGTCACGCTAGACCTGGACAGAGTTTGATTCGTTATTGTTTAGGGAAGTGGGGTTATTAGGCGATAATACAAAGTGGCTATTATTTCAGAGTCAGTCACTGTGAAGTCTCTAATTATTGCGATGCTAATAATTTTTTAATATTTATTTATATAAACGTTTTATTAATTTGGCACTTGTGTGGTTAATTGTGCAGGGTCATGTGCTTGGACTCTCTTAATTACATTTTTGTGTATGTAATCCGATTCTCGTCATTTGAAAAATACTATTTATGATATTGCGATTCCGTATACTGCAAAACGTTGTTAAAAATTGATTTTAATTGAATGGATGCAAATTATTCTTATTCGTAAAACTTATATTTGCTCAAATCTCCTTTTGATTAAATTATTTATCACCTTGTATGACTCATTGTGTTTACATTGTGGAAACAAATACGCAATCAGTGTTTCCGATAGAAGATTCTGTTTTCGTTAAAATTAAAACTGGAATTAAAAACAGTTTATTTTTATTCATTTTTTATTTCACGAAACTATCACTTCGTCGGAAAAGTATATCTATTAAAGGAACTGAACAAATCGAGCATTTTGAAATACAAAACTGTCAAACTAACTCCACGATAACGATAGGTTAAACCCGCATTGTAAATATATATATTCACTTTAGTCATTGATCTCTAACTATAACTTCTGTATTGGGCAAGGCAGTTTGTTGACTTGAAGGCTAAGAAACTACCCCATTTTCATTTTTATCTCAATATTTTGTATTGTTCATGCTAAAATATGCCAAAATTTAGTGCTTTTGGCTATTTTTTTTTTAATTTTCAATTGAAACCCGTTTTGAATACCTATTCTTTTAAATTCATTTAAACCAATAATAAGTGGATAAGCAGTAAAAAGAAAAACTATATTTTTGGCGATATACAAACTGATTATATATGTAGAAAATAAATTATCTAAATACATTTAACATTTCTATAACGGTCTGATAAGGAAATAAGACACAAAATCACTTTTAAAAATTAGTTGAGGTATAATATGGCTGCCTACAGTGCGGCTTCAATCGCGTCCATGGAAGGAACTGGTTATGAGCGTTCCAGAAGTTACAGTTAGAGTTCAGTGACTTTAGTACATGCATCAAATGCGAGTATATTTTGAACCAATATTTTATTTCATTTTTAATATATTTTAGTTATATAACAATTCATGAGATGTTGAGTTGAATACCACTACGATAAAACCCCGATAATGCATAGTACAGGACTACAGTGCTGTTGTCATGTAATTGGATTGTGAATCTGTTTAATTTTCTTCCTCTCTTTTTCTCTCTTCTCTCTCTACCCCTCTCCCTGAGAGTTGAAAATCTATTTTAACCTCCTCTTATTCTATTTGGAACATTGTGCTCAAAATCAGCCATTTTCAATCAAATCCAGTCTATTTTTGCGACCATGATACGCGCCCAACTTCTCAGTGGTCACAGTGATTATCTTCGGCTGTTGGGCGTGGGCGGCCGTAAACATATGCGCAACGGACGAGGTAAATGGTCAAACGGCACGCATGGGTGCCCAAGGTGAATGATTTGAAGGGGGGCCCACGTGTCCAGAATGAAGGAGACAATCCAGAAAACAGCTCGAAACGTAATGACTCTGACATCGAATTGAATTAGGCGATCGGCTTCTCGATCGGTGTTATCTGATGGAGAGAATATGTGGTTACTTTACTTGAAGACAATGTCCGATTTTCGACCAAATAGGAAGGATGGTTCAAAGATTTTTTTTTAGCACAAGCAAGATTAACATATATTTCGGTGACTCCTACTCCCTACATTTTTCTTAAAGTAACATTTTCTAGTAATCAGACAAACTAGTTATGTTTTTTTTAGTTATAACACCTCTTGGCAAAAAGCAATACGTTAAACTACACTATTAAAAATTTCAGTTCAACGGTGTACCATAGCTTGGAGCAAAACATAGATTCCACCATATTATGGTGGAATCTAGATTAGAACCAAAAATCCTTTATCGGAAAAAAGAGGTGGTTTTACTGATATTTGGTTCATAATATCAGTAAATCCACCATTTGGTTCATTTGGTTTAAATGCAACCGAAATTTTTTATATTGCAACATAAACAAGCACCTCCAAGAAAGACAGCGACGGACATGGGCCTCCGTGTCCCAGTGGATAAAGGCGTTCAGCAATGAATCAGAGGATTCCTAGTTCGATCCCGATCGGTGACAAGTTGTCATCTTGCGATCGGATGGTTGCCAGCTTCGCTACAAAAATACGACTCTACTACAATACTCGAATTTTGAGATTTATGCAACGTTATGAGTTTTGGTGCAATATTTCACCACTAAACCATCCGTGGTAGCACTGTAAAATGGTGAAACTAAGCACCAAATGTTAGTTTCAGCTAAAGAGGTACCAAAGTTTGGTGCAAGATCGTAATAATTTTTAACAGTGTAGCCCTTCGAGCATGAATAGACTGTAGTAGAGCGAATATGACGTCATAATCGTGAAACCAACATCTCAGACCGAATGGTCTCAGACACGTGACTTCTTTTCAAAATTATGATTTAAAAAATACTCGCGATTGGCTGATGAATTGGGAAATGTGTCACATTGAAAATTAATGAATGGAATGACGTAGTTTTTCACGTGTCTGAGGCCATACATGTTGGCCTCACTTTGATGTTAGCGATATTATAACATTATGTTTTCTCTACTATGAAGGATTCATGCTCGAAGGTGTAGCCAAATAATTTAATTACTAAATGTTTATGCATTGTCTAATATATGCGCTGTCCAGTAAGAAAATTAGAAGTATTAGAAATTAGAAATTGTCCAGTAAGAAACTACATATTTCCTTTATAAAAAGTACGTATATTTCAAGATATAACAAAACAAACTCAATCATCGACAGTAAGCTTTTTTTTGCACCCAAATTTGGCGCCCTTTTGATTTTGAAGTCCATTGAGCCCTTGAGCCGTTCCTACCAAATAAATATTTATTTCCCTGTCTAAATTAAAGTTGTAAAATCTTATTTGAAGAAGAAATAACTGCTGCATAATCGGAATTAACCTTTACGATGTGTCGACTGGAGGTCCTTACACCTTCATCTAAATAAGCCTAGTAAATAGGATAACGTTAAATTAACTCATTTTAATTTGAAATAAAATAAAATGAAGAAAAAATGCATAAAAAAAGTTATAAAAAATTCTGGTTCTCTTTATATCGCTGAGATTTTCTTGTAAATCATAGGAAGTAAGAGGCGTATTTTGGCGAATTCAAATTTGCAAACTTATATTAGTTTCGACAAATGAAAAAATTACATTTCAGTGTAAAACTTTCTAAAGTAAACTTCAGTTTAATATATATAAATATTTTCTGTAAGTTTTTCAAGTAAAATTTATTCGTAATATTTTTTTTAATTAAGTAATAAATGTTAATTTTTTCTCGTTGATATATATATCCTGTATTTCTGTCAAAACTTTGGCCAATAGTTGAATTTTTATGTAAAATGTGTGTTTAGGTGGAGGTACGGTATTGAATAATGATAACGTATTTATTTATTTTTCATTAAAATTCTTTCATTTTTTTTAATTTAATGAATTTTTAAATTTTTAATTTTTTTTAATTTAATAAAAAAAAATTACTAGAAAATATACGTGAATTTCTCTTAGCGTTGATCTTCTAATCTAGTATTCATTTACCATTGTTATATCTTCTTTTTTTCTGTAAATAACTTTAATTATTAATGTTAAATTAAAAGTAATGATTAAATATTCATAACATTGATAAAACTAGTTTTTGACAGCGTTCTTAGGTAAATTTGTATTAAGAATTTAAAATATATATATTTTTCTCCAAGGTAACATAAATCTCCATACCTTCAACATATTTCCCCAGCATTAATAAATGTTAAGAAAGTAATATCTAAAAGAAAATCGGTACACCTTATATTATAATGCAAGTTTTTTGCATCAATTTTAAAATAATTTTATATTTAAAAAAATTATATATTTAAAAAAATTATATATTTAAAAAAATTATATATTTAAAAAATTTATATATTTAAAAAAATTATATATTTAAAAATATCAATTGAATAAAAAAATTAATATTTTTTTTTAAAATCAATTTTACATAATAAATAAGTAAATCAACGTTACAAAAAAAAAAAAAAAAAAAAAAAAAACTTTTTTAATTTAAAACTAATTTCACAAAGTTAGTTCTCATTTACCAATTAAAATTATATTATAAAGCAAGATTGCTACGTATAATTTCACAAAAAAGTTATTGTATTTAAAAAAAAATTAATGAAATCCGCTATAGGCACCGGTGAGATTCAAACTCGCGATCCCCTGTTTAGTAGACAGACGCTTTAACCAACTAGGCTACAACGCCACACCACACGGTAGACCATTCCGTTCCAGTGGCGTACGCAGGAAATTTATAAGGGGGGGGGGTTGAGTGTCAGATTACTTTATATATATATATATATATATATATATATATATATATATATATATATATATATATATATATATATATATATATATATATATATATATATATATATATATATATATATATATATATATATATGTCAGCAACAACCCGAATTTCTGATTGAACAAGAGAAGGGGTAGGGGGGGGGGCGAAGTACTCATCTTAAATTTTTAACTAAAAAGAAAGAATATTTAAAAAAAAAAAACTAAGTTTAAGAAATAAAATACTTAAGACTACAAAAATTTTAAGTTAATAAGTAAAATTTAAAGTTCGTGCTAATTCAAAAAAAAACCACACCTAAATTTTAGAGCCAATTTCAAAAAGTGATAATGTGAATAAAATTAATACTTAAATATTTAAAAAAAATTCCACTTTTGTTCCTTAAATTAATAACGATTTTTTAAAAAACTTTTAGAGCTTTTTTTTAAAGCCGGTTTTTATTTTGAAAAAAAGATTATTAACCGACTGCCAAGCCAACAACCCAAAACTCCAAAATAAAACCCCCAGAAATTTAAATCGCTGAATCGCGCGCCAAGTCGAGAGGTTATAAACCATTATGTATTTTTTTAATTATTTTTTTTTATGTTTGTTCGCGATATATATTGTCCGATTTCCAAAATTCTTTTTTTGTTGGATAGAGAAAAATCCACTTAGGCAAAATCTGCAAAAGGTAATCGGTTATCCGGCTGTTATATCTCCAGAAATGTCGATTAACTGGAGGTTTTTCAAACAATTTATCTGTTTCATAATATTTTCATTGTTTAACAGAAGTTGTACAACAATGAAATTTCGTTTCACCAGCATTTATTGCCATTGATAGGGATTGTTTTACAATATACATTGTTGCACACAAGTTTCTACTTGAATTTCTTGGTGAATAATAATAGGGGGCGAAGCCCCCGCTAAATTAAAAACTAAAAACGGAAAAATAAAATAAACTTTCTAGAAAAAAGGAAAACCGACTTAAGAAAAATGCGCTAAAAAGTAAAAAATTATTTTTAATTTTAAGACCAAGTTAAAAAAATTGAATTATTGAATATCAATTTTATACTTATTACAACTTTTTGAAGTTGGTGCCAATTTACAAAAATCATACCTAAATTTCGGCACCAATTTCGAAAAGTTGTAATAAGTATAAAATTGATATTCAATAATTCAATTTTTTCAACTTGGTCGTAAAATTAAAAATTATTTTTGACTTTTTAGTGCATTTTCCTTAAGTCGGTTTTCCTTTTTTCTAGAAAGATGATTTTATTTTATTCTATATTTTATTCATATTAACTACTAGCAATATGGCCCGGCGTTGCTCGTGGTCAATTTGCGAAGTAAGAGCTGTGCGATTATGTTCCCCAATTGACATTAATTTTATTATTTGGACAATAATTTCGCCATTTTGCTGGTATTTTTCAATATAGGACCTTTTTTTAACTCATTTGGCAACATTTTTATTCATTTGGTGACATTTTCAGTGATTTAGCAATATTTAAATTTTTTGGTGACATTACATTTTTTTTGCGACGTTTAAATTTTTTTGGTGAAATTATTTATTTATATGGCGACATTTTCATTCATTTGGCGCTTTTTTTAAATTCATTTGGCAACATTTGTCGAAATTTACTTATCACCCACCAAAATGCATCGTTTATCCTTATCGTCAAAAAATATTTTTGGTAGCCAAGGTGATTTTTAACAATCATGTTATGAAGAGAAGATCTACATTGTAAATTTCCAATAGGAATAACGTATGGTAAAACAGAAAAAGTTCTAAAACTTTTGAACGGTTCAAGATATCCACATGAAACAAAGTGCATATTTTAAGTTGAGAAAATATTGTTAAAATGGCGCAAGTTTAATAAAAATCCGTTCAGTCGTTTTTATTTAAATCCGGACAGACAGACAAAAAAATATTTAATGTGATTTTCTGAATCAGTGTATCCTAATTTGTGAGGAAAACTCAAAATGAGGTGTTTTGTTCGATTCCACAGACAGACACTCCATTCTTATATATAAGTACTGATTGATTATTATGCTTGAATTTACTTGTAATTCGGGCAAAATTAATTTTTATACTTACTAATCTGCCACTCTTTTTCACATACGCTTAAAAAAAATTGCATATGTTTGTACAAAATATAAGTCATTTGTATTTTAGCAATTGAATTTTAAATTAAAAGTGGTAAAATTGTTATAGTTCTTTTAAATTAGTATGCATGGGAACTGACAATAGGAATGAAGTCTTTTAAAAACACGTATGGAATCATCTCACCTTTCCTGATTGATTCGTTGGGTTGTCTTTTTCTTCGCTTTTGTTTTTTTTAAAGAAAAAAAGCAACTAAACTGGATTGTTATTACCTTAGCTTTCTTCTAGAAAATAATTTAACACAATTATCTAATACATGTTTCATTTTGGCTATAAAAGGCAAAACAAAGCACCATAACTTTCCGAAATACTAAACAAATAAAGCCTCAAAAACTAAAGTCCAATTTTCAGGAGTACAATAAGTAGAAACTGTTCAAAACATCTTTTCATTTGACCTTTATATCACCTGACTATTTTAGTCATCCTTTACTTCTATACTATAAGACTTACAAGATGTCTATATATTCTAAATGATACTGTCGACAAATTTTTTGAAACAAAATATTCTAAACTTTAAAAAAAAGCGATATTTTATTTACCATTGAAAAAAAATATTTCATATTGTCTTATTAAATTTTCAACGTAGATATATATCGGTGTCAACATTTTTCCCGCTCTGTGAAATCGAAACCTATTGCCTATGTTTATTTTATATTTTATTTTTGGTCAAACGATGAATATTTTGTAATGACGGAAATGAGAAGTGAGGCGCCTAAATGGCTGTTAGCTGTCTGCCTATTGGGAGAAAATAATACGAGAAAATAAAATCGATATTAAATGTAATTAATATAAGTAACAAAAAGAATTAGGGTTGGGGTACGAAATTTTTCTTTGGTTCGTCAATTCAGTACCAAAATTTATTATGTTTTTTTTTAAAGTGCAAATTTAAAATAAAAGAGTGCAACATCCAAAAAAAAAGTGGGGTGGAGACCTCCCACCCCTCTAATCGCCTGTAGTAGTAGGAAAGTGTTGGGGTTACGTTTCATTTTTAAAAGAACAATATTGAAAAAGTGGGGGGGGGGGGGCAACATCCAACCCCCCTCTAGCAAAACAGTCAATGATTTTAAAAAGGTTCTTCTTTACAGAATGGATGCATAACTCTTAATTTTTACAAAAGGAGATCTCATTGAACAATAAAATGTTACGTCTAAATGAAAATGATGGTGCTTGTCGGCGGACATCGGGTCGGACTACCCAGTAATAAAATGCATAAATTGTTAGCATAAACCTCCCGCTTGTCAGTACCCCGCGCCGAAATTGTGTCATTTTTCTTGCAAACAAATGTAGGGTTTTAAATGCAAAAAAAAAAGTTGGTATTTTTTTAAAACTTTTTCTTTTGGAATTTTTTGTTAATCGGGAAAAAAGGCATTATTTTTGTACTAATTTTTTTTAAAGCTTCACACCGATGAGGGGGAAGTTACACCCCCCCCCCCCCCCCCCCCCCCGCGTAAGCCACTGGTCTGGGTGAAAATAGAGAATGGTTTACTTTTGCCGACTCGTTAAACGCCGTTCTGTACATGCCTACAAGCAGCTGCTTATAGAAAGCCGTCTCAGGCTCGAACACCCCCGCGACCACATTCCAATTGGGTATGTTGAAAGTTTTCAGTGACAAAATTCCAAAAAAAATATATATATATATATATTTTCTTCAAACAAAAGTAGATTCTTAAATGGAAAAAAAATACATTTTTATTTTTTAAATTTTTTTTTTCTTTTTTTTTTTTCAAAATAAAAAAAAGCATTATATTTTGAATGTTTTTTTAAAACTACAGACCGATGGGGGGGGGTTGTGACCCCCCTCAACCCCCCCCCCTGCGTACGCCACTGTATCCGTTCACTACAAATTTCTCTTTAAAAAGTCGTTTTGTACATTTTCTTAGCGTTTGATATGTTCTTTAAAATAAAATATATAATTAGAAACTAATATTATTTGTCTTATATGTTTTTTAAATATTTCACATATATTTAAAATATTCTTTTAAGATTTACAATCTTTCTATCAACGTCCTTTGATATATTCTAACGCAGATAAGCAAATAAACAATACATCTTCATCTATTACTATACTATATTGGTTCCAGCCTGCGATGGTCCAGCGAGTGACCACCGAACTCATAAAGGTTCTGCTTCGAATCTGGAATTAAAAGTGTAGCGAACTCGTAATAGAACGGTTACCAGTCTCGTTCTTCGTAATCAACCAAAAAACATCTGCTGCGTAGATGGATTGATGCACATTAAATCTGTCGTATTCCAAACGGTCTCAAGCTAGTATCAGGTGCTTAGGGTCAGTGGTGGTGATTATATGTCAATATTGAAGGGTGACGAATAAAACTGAAGGACAAATTGCTCATATCTGTACAATTTCTATGAAAATTTGCCTTTGTGACATTCTGTATAATTTAATGGCGTAATTAGTAACGTTTATATTCTTTGAAAATAGGCTGTAGTATACGACAAATGAATTCATTACAATATCGTGAAAGTGCGTATGCAGAAAGGAATCAATTTCTTCAAAGTATTATTCAAACTCAGCTTAAATATTACTCTTTTTGTATTTATCCTTTTAAATATTCATCCAATTTTTGTAATTAAACTTTTTATCTTAATTTGACAATATTTCATCAGTTAGGTGATTTCAAACTTTCAATCTAGCCGAGCCCCGGCAACTATTGGACATACTAAAAACTGTTTAGTAACCCGAAATTGGAAAACTCAAACTGTATCCGCTCACTGCTTTTGGACAAAATGTCCTTTCGAACGATACCGCGATACAGCTTTGGCAAATAATAGACAATTTAGGAATTTGGAATGTAATGCTGTAATACGAATTTGGCAATTTTCATCTTCAGTTTGGCAATTAAGGAATCTTGGACGTAGCAAATCAAAAGAAGTTGTCGAGAGATTTTTTAATTGCTCAACTGATTAATTGTTGCAATGCATTGTTGCAGACCAGCAACCCTTGTCCATCTTCAGTCCCCATTCCTCGGGCGCACTTTTCGGATTTTGAGATAAACGGGAATCTCTTTATGACACAGAAGAGTGGGTTGAAAGCTTTCATCCCAGATTTCAGGAAGTCGCCAGTTGTTAGGAAAGAACAATGGGTAATGACGCCTCCAAGTACAGACGCGCCGGTCAACCGATAGCGGGTAGTACATTTGTACAACTATTTACGCGTTCGAGTGTGACACTCGCCCCTTTTCCATGTTGGAGGATAATATTGTTTCGGGTGGGCCGTAATTTCTTTCCTTATGGTCCATTTGGGCCTCATTTTATTGTCAGCTATTTCTGCGTATTGAAAATTCCGCCAACCCCTCATTGTGTCGTTGATTGTTTCGAACTATCAATTCTTATTGGCTTTTATGAATATTCTTTTGGAAAAATATCATCATTAAAGACTTACTTATAATTCCTGAAAGAAGAGCTCCACACTTCTGGAACGTGGCAGAAAGCATTTTCCTGTCGTATTGCTACAACAGCTGTAAATCTTACACTAAAATACAGGGGTACACACAAAAAAAATCAATCAATTTAGAACAAATTAAAAATTAAAGTTTAGAATAATGTTCACAGTTTTTATGAACATGAGTAATTAAACTGGCCAAACGCATAAGTGAAGTAAAATGAATTATGAAAGGCAATAACACAAGTTCGAAATAAAATACATCCAAATGATGTATCGCTAGAGCAAGAAGATCCAAGAGATAAAGAAAACACAACACAAAAATTTAAATCATTAAGTTTTAAAGTTTAATGAATAAAAGAAAACATTTACATTTATTTGTGGGTCGGCATAAACATAGTTTCATTCAAAGATAAATGTATACATATTTATAAACCTGTACGCAATCATAAAATACAAAAGTCTAGGCATTTAATTGTAAGATAGAGAACTCTCTTGCAGCGCGATAAAAAAACACGAATTGAATAAGAAAACATAAAAATTTAAGCCACGAGCAATGTTATGCATCGCATAATAAGAATTTATAAGTTAAGTAAATAAAAAGATAGTAATAAGATAAGGCGCGACTGGTACCAAAATAAAAGATCTGATTAGTTCAGATTAATTAATAAAATAAAAAGAGGAATGGATTTTTTGAAGCCTTAGCTTATGTTGTCCCAGGTTGCTGCTGGAGGATGATCTTGCTACTGGATCCTGGCTTTGGCATTTGGAGGAGAGCATTTTGTTATCCGAAGACTGCGTCGCGTCTCCGTCCGGAATATTTTGGAGATGGGCACAGACCCCCCCTTCTCAGGGTCCGTCTTTCGCTCGCGTGGGTTGTAATCTGCCTCGAAGCAAAAGGGGGTCCGTTCGCTTCTTAGAGCATGTCTATCGGGGACCCATGTGACCCTTTTTCAGGATTTTAATTGGTTGGGGGGTGGTTGTGTGTGAGGGTTCATTTGAGTTCAACAACACTTATTGAAGCGCTGTGAGAAGAAGGCATATTGAAATGGTGGAAAATGGCGGGTCTGTGGTTGTCCGTAAAGATGGTTGTCTGTTAAAATCTTAGGATTTTGTAGAGGAGCCGGCTTGAAGGCAATGGCAGAAGATGTGGAAAAAGAAGTCTCAGGTGGATGAAAATTAACAGGGATAAAAATCGGGAATTAATTTAAAACAAAGCCTGAATAAAAATAATTAAATATAAAAAAAAAAAAAAAAACGCTCAAATAAATCCAATTTTGATTTTGGCAAGAGAGTTTCTGAGCAAGAGAGTTCAAACAATGAAAATAAAAACTTAACTAATATGAAATATTAAATCGTTGACATACATGATGAATTTAAATTAATATAATATGGGAAATGATATGCAAAATAAGTTATATATAACAAAGCACTATATAGACGTCGTACAGCGTTACGACATTCCCAAAAAAGTCACTCCTCAGCGAACATCTTTTGATTCACATCTTTTGATTCACATCTTTGATAGTACATCTTTGTACATCTTTGATAGTACATCTTTGTACATCTTTGATAGTACATCTTTGTACATCTTTGATAGTACATCTTTGTACATCTTTGATAGTACATCTTTGTACATCTTTGATAGTACATCTTTGTACATCTTTGATAGTACATCTTTGTACATCTTTGATAGTACATCTTTGTACATCTTTGATAGTACATCTTTGTACATCTTTGATAGCACATCTTTGTACATCTTTGATAGTACATCTTTATACATCTTTGATAGTACATCTTTGTACATCTTTGATAGTACATCTTTTATAGTACATCTTTGTACATCTTTGATAGTACATCTTTTATAGTACATCTTTGTACATCTTTGATAGCACATCTTTGATAGTACATCTTTGATAGTACATCTTTGTACATCTTTGATAGTACATCTTTGAGCATCTTTGATAGTACATCTTTGTACATCTTTAATAGTACATATTTGATAGTACATCTTTGTACATCTTTGATAGCACATCTTTGTACATCTTTGATAGTACATCTTTGATAGTACATCTTTGATAGTACATCTTTGATAGTACATCTTTGATAGTACATCTTTGATAGAACATCTTTTATAGTACATCTTTGATAGTACATCTTTGATAGTACATCTTTGATAGTACATCTTTGATAGTACATCTTTGATAGTACATCTTTGATAGTACATCTTACATCTTTGATAGTACATCTTACATCTTTGATAGTACATCTTTGAGCATCTTTGATAGTACATCTTTGTACATCTTTAATAGTACATCTTTGAGCATCTTTGATAGTACATCTTTGATAGAACATCTTTTGATAGTACACCTGCAATATGTGCCAAAAATCAGTTTATTAACATTAAACCACAAATTACATTTAATGACTTACACTAGAAGAAAGCCGCCATTATCATTCTGTACTGTAAAAAAAAGGTACTTAAAAATGAGCACCTGAACATACTGGTTTTTCTTTCAGTACAATTGCATCGTAAATGAGCGAAGACTTACTCAAATTTCAGTAACCGTATTTTCTCAAAAATGAGCAGTGTGATTTACTATTGCTAATCTCAGCTTCTGTTCGAGTCATCTTAACAAAGCGACCTAACAAACTTAAAATTGTTCAGAAGATGGTTTTCCACATCATTTGATATCTATTGCTTAAATGGAAACGGAGTTATTACAACTCAATTATATTACTTCATATTATTTTCGCACACCCTTTTAACAATTCTTCTGTTCGGAACTTCCTCACGTCGCAATGGTAGTACTACGGATAAGGTTGATTCCCAGATCCTGTGGCACCACAACCAATGAAATTTGGTTGTAACTGTTGGTATTTTTTTAAATTACAACATACTGCTCTTTTTATGCATTTTTACTCATTTTTGAGTACATGTCTTTTTCAAAAATGAAACTTATATATTCAGAGCTATAATAAGCATCGAATGTACTCAAAAACGATTAAATGAGTACATTTTACTTATTTTTGAGTACCAATTTTTAACAGTGTATATAGAATGTGAAGTGTGCCACATAGAATTTTCCATAAAGTCAAAAGCATTAGTTGAAGTACAACGAAAAAAAAGCTCCATGACTACAAAATGCGCCATAAGCTTAATCAATGTTCGCCAGTCGAACCATCGAGATTTCCTTATAAATCGATATTTTATCGAGGTTAATATCATGAAATTAATTTTTAGGTTATTAAGTCGAGGCTTTGAATTAGGCAGTTTAAAAATATAGTTAATGTTCAGATAGAAAAAAATATAAGCAATTGTAAGTTCCTTATTTAATTATGATTTAATGATATTTATTATTTAAGAATTTTTTACAAAATACATTTAATAAAAAATTGAAAGTTCCTTATTTAACTCTGGTTCAATGAGATTTATTATTTAAGCATTTTTTTACAAAATACGTTTAATTGTAAAAGTTTGTAAAATGAAGACAGAATTATTTAGTGGTGAGAAAGTATTACATAACTCGAGTAGTATCAGAAAAAGTTATACAATTTACATAAAAATTTAAACACTAAATTATTAATTTTCATTGCTATTTTATTAATATCTTAATAATTCCATTTTTATACACTCCATTAGATGGCGTGTATAAATACAAAATAAACGCAACTAATTTGTCTTGTACAAATGAGTTAAAATACAAAATTTATTCAAAATTATATAAATATTTCTTTAAAAAAAACTTTTTTATAATCAAAATATAAAAAATACCAAAGTTAATAAATTGAAGTATAAGTCAATAGAACTTACTAATATACATTTAATTAACTTATTACTAAATATAGTTTATTCGCATTCTAACATTTTAAGTCTAAATGCGGTGTTTCGATCTCCAAAGGATTTTATAGTTTCATATTTATATTATTTTTAATGTAAAGCATTCTATTTAATCATATACTTGATTAAATATCTATACAATTTTTGCTATGATAATGAAGTTTGCCGTAAGAAAAAATTTCAACTGTTTTTTATTGATTATATATTCGGTAAGTCCCATTTTGATGCACATTTTTGAAAAAAAACATTTTGCACTATAAACACGAATTTTTTTTAACACAAAATAAAAGGAATTAACTACAAGTTGTCATTTGTGAGTATTTTATTTGTTTCGAATAAAACCCACCTTATTATGAAATCAATCCCAATGTAAATATTGGATTAGTTTCCTGGAATGAACCTATCTGTTACCACTAAAAATATTTATTGATGAAGTAAAAACAAGAGGAGTAAAAACAAGTATTAAAAAATGTCTATTTTAACGAACAGAAACAAATTGGAAAATGATAAATCCATCGTTAAATCCATTACCTTGCTAATTAACCCACTTGTTGAATTTAACAAATTACAGCTACACTATTTAAAATAGGTATTCAAAAATAAGTAAAATGTACTCATTTTGATTACATTCGATGCTCATCGGAGCTCCGAATACACAAGTTTCATTTTTGAAAAAGACATGTACTCAAAAATGAGTAAGTATGAATAAAAAGAGCAGTAGCTTGCCTACATAGGCTGCTTTCATAAATCACTTTCAATAAACATATCAACAATTACAGGTTAGACAAGTAATGTTAAAGAGGTGTGCCAAAAAAAAATTGGAAGTAAGATAATTGATCTAAAAGACGAGTTTTTATCTTATAAGATAATTGAATTGTAAAATTGGTACGATGGCTTGAACAGAAGCTGAGATTAGCAATATTAATTACACTGTTCATTTTTGCGAAAGTACGATTACTTAAATTTGAGTACGTCATCGCTCATTTACGATGCAGTTGTACTTAAAAAAACAAGTAACGTTTATAATGTAACGTACAAGTACGTTCTAATAATGCCAAATCAAGCAATAAAATGTAGTGAATATAAACAATATGTTAATAAGATATTTTTGCCTTTCATAGTTTGCTATTGTAATCTAAATCACCACTTGGTAAGTCATGGTTTTCCCTTCACAAATTTCTATGTCCGCCTTATGACCGATGAAAATTTTATTTTTTTAAGTACCTTAATTCTAAATAAAAATCGATTCTCTCGAGACATTCCAGACACCCCTGAGGGTAGAGAAGATATGAAACGAACATCGGATCTCCTGTTTCCCACGCATAGATTCCACCTTTCTTGTAAATCCGTAAGTGGACTGAATATTCGGCCAAAAAATGAAGTTCTGAAATCGTCGGCCATTTCATTCCTTGGGCTATTCCCGCCCCGGGCTCTGCCAAAGTGTCCTAACAGTCTTGAAATGGTGTGGGAAAATGCTTTGGAATGGTCTCTCGCGATTTCGAAAAGTGTTCTAATTCATCGAATGGAATTATATTCCCATTTTCTTCCCCATGGCTGAACACGCTCAACGCTTTGGTAGATTCGGAAAGGGAATATGATTGGGGATTTAAAGAGATTATTCAAGGTATTCGCTGGACTCGAGATGGCGCCTTTTATTGTAACAGTTCCGCTATTGCTGAACGGAGGAGATGGATTGCAAAAGAATATTACAATTTCAAGAGGCTGTATATCCGCAACAAAATAACTTAGAGCAGCATTCTGCATATCATTTTAAACAGGATATTTTGAAGATTTGTTTAATTGATAATAGATGTCGCTAGAAGTTTTTGATTTTTCATTGCCCTTTCAAATGGATTTTTTTTTCCTTTGGCAAAAGAACATTTTTTCACTAAATTTGTGAAACCAACACGCGATACTCCATTAATCCTTTGAGTACTGAATTATTTGAAGATTTTTATGCCCATGGGACGGGGGGTGGGGGGGGGGGGTACCGCAAACTTCAACACCTGCTTCTTAAATTCAGATGACGAGTCAGACTCGTCCACCGTAACTTCGCCCAAGTAAGCAGATTCCGAGTCTCACTCGTCAAATGTACCCAGAGGGTTAATCGATAAGAAGAATTCCATATTCTCAAGAAAAAATCATGTTGTCATTTTGTAGTGCAATGAAAGATTCTCCTATCAAACACTTCTTGCCAAGCAAATTAAACTTTAGAATGTCTTCTTAACAATTATACGTAAAATGGACATCGAAGTTGTTTGGTTGCACAGATATATCCTTTCATAGTTGTAATATTCTTTTGTGGTCACCAGTAGTTTGGGGCATTGTTTTAATGCTGTAGTAAAACCAGAAGGGTATTGCTTAGTTTTACTCATAATATAATGAAAGACGAGGGTGGAAGAACCAGACAGCTCCACTTTTTCTGATTTATAATTTTTTACTTATTCCTATAATGTAAAAAAAATTATCCTCAATTGGTTGCTGCAAGAACCAGACAACTGTAAGCAATGTATATAGAGATATTAAGGAAAAGGAGTGATACGGTTGTCTCATACATTGCAAGAAACATACAGCTCCAAGAGCGGTTTTGTTTTTGCAGCGAATTACTCAACGTTTGGTTGCTTGGTTGTATCGCTTTCCGTGTTACATCAGCCAATCGTTTGCCAGACTCGTTTGTTGGAGTTGTGTTGTTTGTTGAACCAGCTGAAAGATGCGTTACACATTCGAAATTCCATTAAATGTTGTGTAATTAAGAGCTAGACTATATTCGTATGTAGTTTATTAATCATTAAATAAAACGAATATTTTATGCTGTTTATAGTTCACGGTAGCATTGGTGATTTCGGAAAAGTGTCTACAAGGATCTTATTGGTAAATAGAATTCCAGTGTTAGGTGTACAAAACCAGACAGCTAAATTATTTTTTTTCTCAATAAAAAAACAGGCAAAAGGTTGAAAGAGTAAAACCGGTATGTTATTGAGTAATGTTTTTGTTTATATTTTACCCACATTTTATACATTTTAAAAAACGTTTAGTATTTTTAAAGTGTTTTTTGTCCTTCCTGAATAATTTTGAAAACTGGAGTTGTCTGGTTCTTTCACCCACGTCTTCCATTTATAAGTGTTACAATCTGAAAATCAAACTATTTTTGATTGGAATGAAATATAAGTATATACGTTGTTCCCAATTATCTTAAAATCTATTCAAAGCAAAATTTACGACTGCTCTTTTGCTCAGAAATTTGATGACTTTCGAATTGTGGTCACAAATTTTAAAGTCAGTAATCAAAAAGGAAATTTTTGCCACATTTTTTTTTTATCTTTTAAGGAATATTTTAATGTTTATTAATTTTTCATTGTATTTTAACTTTAAAAAGTTTATACAAATAATGTGCGTATTTTTCACAATCTTAAACTCGTTCCAAATATCTTACTCTCATATTTCAATGTTTTATATCGGCAACATTCCACGTCAAATGTGATCCTTCCTTTAAACTTCTTCAGCAATTTTATTTCATTTTGAAATTTATTGATCAGTTTGGAAAATGAGGAAGTGTATAATAGGCACTTGAATCGTTTTTGTTTCATATATAGGGAAAAAGGTTGACTTTTGTTTAACCCCAAGAAACTTAGAACATTTAATAAAATTTTAACTATTCGGATTCTCCACGTCAATTCACGTGTTTGTCTCCATTAACTTGTGCTACATTTCTCGACTGAATATTTTTAATTAACGATCGCCCCTTAAAATAGGCCCTGGATTTTCTAAGACCCATAAGAAACTAATCATATAAGTGTAGGATTTGACTATACAGGTTTCTTCCTCATTCAAGAGTCACAGTTCTCATGAGAATCATAAATATAAATGTGTCTTTCAAAATACATAACCTTTATTTAAGACTTCTGTGTAGTCATTGTATCGTTAAAAGAATAACATACTTTGTCGAAATAAAATGTTCTGGGTTGAGAGTAGATAATTAAAACGTATTTTCAAAACTGCATCAGGAAGTACTTAAGCCTAAAAGGTGAATGGATAATACAGTTTTGCATCCAGTCAAAATAACATAATCAATAATCTTTAATGCAAGCGTAAATCTTGAAAAAAGCTTACATGTTTTAAACTAATATATTATTTTTATTTCTGATATAATTTTTAATGCAAAATATATAAGATTAAAATTATTAATAAAAGAGAAAATTGGAAAATATTCAAAAATAAAATAATTTATAATTTTCATTCAAATGCTCAAATAGATCAAGAAGTATAGAAATAACATCAAAAATGTTAGCATTTCAAAATAAAGACGTATTAAGTTATAAGTTGCCGAATACTGGTATCATCGAGCTGTTCTATATTTTAGCGGTTTTGCGGAAACGGTCGTACTAGTCGTCCATTAGATAAAATAGCAAAAGATTAAAAAAAAACCTATTAATTAAAATAAAAATTCCTTAGTTAGTAAACTTATTTATAACTTTTTCACATTTTTTAAAAAACTTTTAACCATTTTTGGGGGCCCCTTTAAAGTTGGGGCCCTGGGCAAGTGCCCCGAATGCCCTGCCGTAAATCAGTCCCTGCTCACACACATTTCAAAAAACATCTCATAGGGATATTGTTTAAATACGTCAGGAGTATTAGATGCAATTTAAACCTACAAAAAGAACCAAGACGTGATATAACTTCAATTCCGTTTCGTCTGCACCAACCCAGGGTGAGACAAAACTGGTCGTCAGAGAGGCGTCAATCGAACATTGGAATTACCGAACTTAACCACAGTCCTCGAAGGTCGCCCCTGACACCTCAAAGGTGTTATTAGAGGAGGAGTGAAAGCGTGATTCTGACAGCCGAGAAAATTAATTAAATACCGTGGTGCCTCTGTCCCGAATTACACACGTTTAAAGGATGAATAGAAGTGTTTTTGAGGAAAAGAAGGTTTGGAATTCAGACGTATAGCAACGTCGCCGGATGCTGTTTCGTTTCGAGAGTGGGAACGACCCAGGAAAATAGTCAGCATAAATCTTTCGTAAAAATTGTGAAATTGAAGGTTTTATGCAGGGAAAACTAGTAATTTTTTTTTTTTTTTTGAAGATCTATTAAATTAATATTTTTTTGTTTCAAATTCCTTCTTAAAACCTGTAAAAATCTTTAACAAAACCCTTAAAAAATATTAAATTTTTTAAACATTGAAATTATATCCGGAAAAAGCAGATTTTTTAAAGGTTTTATGCAGAAAAATTAAAAACTTTTTAAAAAAATAATGAATTTATCTTATAGTCAAATTCATTGGCGGATCCAGTGAGGGGGATACGGAGGAGTAGTTATACAGCGCGAATGCTATAGTGTCTTAGGTTTCTCTTCCAATGCTTCATGATATACCCACTGACATATTGTGATCCATAGTGAGAAAAAAAACCAACCCGAAATGGGACTTATAGTTCACTTCTCATCTCACACACAGGCAGTTGAACGTTATGTGAAATTAATAAGAGAAGCATCTGCTAAGGTTTATGTGGGGCTGACAATAGACAAATTCATTAGAACAACGTTCTTATCACAATCAGTGATATGATTTATGTAAAGATGTTGTGTGATTATTTCAAAGGAGAGGGAGATCACTGCACAATATATTGATTTAGTGGTTGTTGTCCAAAGGTTGTTAATGCTTGACTTTCTGATTTTGTAGACAAAGACCCTGCTAAGTTTTTTATCTACATTAAAGGTTCCACGATTACATAAGGAAAAACAGAAAAGTGAACCGGCAGGGGGGGGGGGGGGGGGGCACGGGCCCCTATCCCCCCCCCCTCATTGGGTCCGCCAATGAATTTAACCATAAGGATGAATTCAAATATCTGTAATCTAGTCATCTGTAAGTATTTTTTTCCTTATGAAATCGTGGAAGATTTAATGTAAGTCAAAACTTACCACAGTTTTTGTCTACAAAATCAGAAAGTCAAGCATTAACAACCTTTGGCAACAACCACTAAATCAAAATTAATATATTCTGCTGTGATCCCCCTCTCCTTTGAAATAATCACACAACATCTTTACATCAATCATATCACTGATTGTGATGAGAACGTTGTTAAATGAATTCGTCTCTATTGTCAGCTCCACATAAACCTTAGCAGATGCTTTTGTTACTAACTTCATATAACGTTCAACTGCCAGTGCGTGATGTTGTTAATGCTTAACTTTCTAATTTGGTAGACAAAACCGTGATAAGTTTTTTACCTACATTAAAGCTTCCACGATTACATAAGATTACATAAGGAAAACAGAAAAGTGGAGGGGGGGTGGGGTGCACGGGATCCACCAATAAACTTGACCATAAGGATGAATTCAAACATCTGTAAACTAGTCAGTCATCTGTAAGTGTATTTGTGTAAGTGCATGTATTACATAGTATTCGAACCATATTTTTTTCACACGAAAAAGTGCACTTTTTAACAAAATAGTGATAATTCTAGTGCAACGTGGAGGCAGAAGATATTATCTGATCGAAAAAATATTGAACATGGTGTTTTTTGATCATATTAGACACCCTTTCCGTGCTATTAGGATAATTATTTCAGAAAATATTATTTTTACTATAATAAGCGAGAAAAACCATTTTTTACCCAAATTTCGAAATTTCAAGTGCAATGAGGAGGCAGAAGATATTATCCAATCAAAAAAATATTTTACAGCATGTTTATTGATCACACTGGTCACCTTTTCCGCACTATTAGAATCACGATATCGAAAAAATTGTTTTTTAGACCCGCCCTATTGTGCATCCTAGAAAGGAACTACCCGATATTGGGTATGTGTACCAGTTTTTCTAGCTTTTCAGTTGGTTGAAAATGCAACACTGTTCGCTAATTAAAGACAAGTATTTTAAATTGTTTGAGTAATTCACGAGATAAAAATAATTTTATGTTTTTTTAAGCTGAGTGTAATTCATAAGATAAAAATAATTTTGATTTAAAAAAAAAAAAATTGTGATTCTACTTACAAAATAAATAACGTTTGTCTTTTTTTTCACATTTTTTAAAGGCAGCCAATTTCAGGAATAAATTATTTTCCTTAAAGCTTGACGATGCCCATTGTACATCACAAATGTTCTTATGAGTGAACTCGATTTAGATTTCATCTTATGTTGCAAGTTTTTTAATATGTATTGTTTAATTTTTACCTTTTATGAATTTTAAAAATTTCACTAAAAATTGTTACGAGCAAACTTTT
The DNA here is from genome assembly GCA_963932185.1 of Troglohyphantes excavatus. Lineage (NCBI taxonomy): Eukaryota > Metazoa > Arthropoda > Arachnida > Araneae > Linyphiidae > Troglohyphantes > Troglohyphantes excavatus. The sequence continues at coordinate 22,633,906 of OZ010674.1, forward strand.
AGGTGTTCTGTACTGTGGTTTTATAATACTTTAATTATGCATTTCACAATTTCTAAGTATCCTGGTGGTAGAAACGTAGGGTTAAATGGAGGAAGAAAAAATAACACTAAATAAAACTGAATGATTAAGTTCGTATTTAAATGTATTGGTAAATAATTTAAAGGGATTTTAAAAAAGTGTATAGATATTTTGAAGCGATTGAAATACACTTAGTTTAATCTAACTAGCAATACAATTTATATTCTTTTAAAATGATGTTTGAAGAGTTTTTAAACTTGTGTATAAATATGGAAGTGAAATGTATATTTTCAAAAGTATACAAAAATTTGCTAATCCAAAATACCTGGAATATCTCGCTAACCATCAGTGTCTTTTGATATATATATCAACACGTCATAGAAAATAGAAAACTCAAAACTTTGTCATAAAAATGTACCCAAAACTTTTAAAATGACATCTAAACAAAATTATAGATTAGCAGCTTTGAAATAATTATTAAGGCTAAATTCGAACTAATATCAAACTATTGCAGGAAATGTTTTTTGTTCCGATTGCTTAATACCCATATAATAGTTGTTTCTCAGCGAGTTACTAAAGTATGAAATCACGTAAAACCTATCCCTTACCAGTTTTTCCTATACAAGAAAATCCTTCATAGTGTTTATATCATAAATCAGTACCTTAAAATAGAAATACACTTCACCCCAATCTCTAGCTAGCAACGCCTCGACAGCCAACACTTCGAACCAAACAATTTCCATGTCCAAAACGAATACTTAAAAGGCGACATCAAAACACATGAATATTTAAATACTTGGAACGTAACTTCTGTCGCACCTATCTCTCCAATCGATTATTCCTTTTGTTTCGGAACGAAGCGTGACTCTTCACTGTAACTTTAATCATCTGCATCAAGAGAGAGAGTTTAAGAGCCGCTATTAAGTACATGACGCTTTCATCAATATTAAATAACCTGCGTTTGATGAATGGCGTAAAAGCGATGGCTTTCCAATTAGTGGTCGATGAACGGATGGATTGTGGACCAGACAACAACCGGGGGGTGCCGTAATTGGGGAGTTTTGTAGGTATTGATTGGGTCGTTTATTAAATCGATGGTTATCGGACATGAATTACGTAGTTTATTGTTGTGGTTTTTAGGGGTTCGGTGAGTTTTTGCATTGTTTATCGCATTAGTTTACAACGCTTTTGAATATGAAAGAAAGGGAAACCGGAAAGTAATAATACTCAGTTCCTTTTTAATATATGGATACAAAAAGGAAGGGAAAAACCTTCTTTGGCAGTGCTATTTTAAGCGTGTCAAGTTTCATTGAGATCGGTTTAAATTATGCTGAGTTTAGCGCAAACTAAATTTTAGTTTTACTTAGAAAAATACTTTGAAAGTAATAATTTACGTTAAATGGGGTTAAATCAGGGATAAAAAGGGCGTATGCGGAAATTCGTTTGCAAAGTAAGCAATTGTTAGAGACAACATTGGAATGACAGACAAAAGGGGAACTTTGTTATTGAAAATTAAAAACAATTTTCGTATTATTTAAATATAATTAGAAATTATAAAAATATTTTAATTTAAATTTGTTAAGTTTTATATCGAATAATTCCCCTACTTTATAAAATAAGTTAAAACTCAGTAATACTTTTAACGTTAACAACAATCTCTAGCGTCTCTACCCAGAAATTATGTAAGATGTTGCAGGAACTTTATTTTCGAAACAACGAAAAGATAAGTTCGCAATCAACAAATCTTTTATAGACAGTTTTTCCAATCGCGTGTATTTAAGTGTGTTGTTCCTTGAACCAGCAAAAAGATGTGTTATACATCCGAAATTCTATTAAAGGTATATAATTCAGAGATGTATTTATATGTTATTTATTATACAATCCTTAAAATAAATGAATATTTTTTACTGTTTAAAGTACACAGTCGCACTGATGATTTTGGAGAAGTATTTACAAGGATTTTATTGTTAAGCCTGGTTACTGAATATCATTGTCAGGTGTTAAAAACCAGACAGCTCCATTTTTTATTCAATAAAAAAACATGAACAAAAGATTTAAAAAGAAAAACTGGTCTGTGATATTGGAATGTTTTTTTTATGTTTTACCCAAATTTGATAAGTTTTTCAAAAAAAAAACGTTCATTGAGATTTGGTTTAACATAAGTATTTAAGTTAAGTATTTTTATAGCGTTTTTCGCTTTTTTTGAACAATTTTGAAAATTGGATCTGTCCGGTTCTTTTACCCAAGTCTTCAATTGTAATTTTACAAATTTTTTTCCGGAGAGAAATTGGACTTAAAATTATAAAATTATAAGTTCAATTCCTGTTCAGGACTTATTCTGTCCAGAGATAAATTGGACTATTAAAACTCGAGTAGTTTAACCAATTTCCACTACCTTATCCTACGGTAAAAAGTTATTGTCGAATAATTAAAAAATTTTGCTTTTATTCTCATGCTTTGCCACCCCTTTTTTTATGAATGTCCGAACATAAATTTTTACACAGTGCATCTATTATGATAATTTTGGTGATTGTGGGTGAAATGTTGATATAGAAGTTTTTGCTTTTCCAAAAAAAACGAGATGTTGATGCCTTTAGTTGAAAAATTATTAAATCCTTATTCCAGTTGCAAAACAAGTTATATGAAAATTAAAATTTAGATTATAAATTATGCAGAAAACTTGGAAATAGTGAAATTTCCGATGGATGATGAAGGATGGATTTTTCTTCATATTTGCCAAAAAAAAATATTATAGTATTAACAGTAATTAAATTTTGACAGTTTTTCGCGATTAACTCAAAAAAGCTTTTCATGTATCTGGACTGTTTTTGCATCTGCATATCATTTTATTATTATTATTATTGTTATTTAATTAAGGCATATAATTATTTCTATAATTTTTAATTATTTGTTCAATTAACCCCATGTGAAGAACGTATATTTTTGGTGATATAGTATGAACTATTTGCAAATTTGGGGCATTTCAAAACCGATTTTAAACTAAGTGAACGATTGGTTTTGTGTAAAGAATTGCCCCCTGCACCTTCCTTCCTATAACATTGTATAAATAAATAGTTTAGTAAGCATGCTATGAAAGAGCTCAAAAACGAAACAATATATTTTAGAAGCAAGTCATTTTTTTAATAAGATTAATTCAACTAAAATGGCGAAAAGGAGGGAATTTGAATTGTAGACGAAACTACATTTCAACAAACTTACGAAAATCGTAAAGATATAACTAACAGAGAAAAATATAGTAAAAATGAATTCATTTAGAATATGTTCCAGAACTATTTCTCGGCTTTCTAGGTAACTAATTAAAAAATATATAGAAGCTATAAAAAATAATAATAAAAATATCCAAAAAATTAGTATTTTAATTGGTCGGTCATAAACAATATTTTAAATTTTTTATCCCCAAATCCTTCAGATGAACCTCAAATAGGTATAAAACGTATGAAAAACATAATTAAGAACCAAACCTAAGAATCACTCTGAAATGGCCGCCACACTTCCAAGTTAAGTAATAAATTAGTTAACTAATAAAAAAATTATAGAAGTTAAAAAAAAAAAAAAATATCCCCCCCAATTTTTTTTTTAATTGGTCATTAAAATGAATATTTAAAACTATTTTTATCTCCAAATCCTTTAGATGAAACTCAAATATAAGTATAAAACGTATGAAAAACGTAATTAAGAACCAAACCTAAGAATCAGTCTGAAATGGCCACCACACATCCTAGACAAGTAATAAATTAGTTAACTAAAACTAATAAAAAAATTAACCTCAAATACAGCAATGAAATAAAGTATTTCAAAAACTAAGGTACAATTTAATCGCATGAAGAACGCAATTAAAAACCAAACCTTAGAGTCACTCCGAATTACCCCCAAACCCCTCCCTCTCATTCCCCCACCCCACCCCTCCTCAATTACTTTTATTCGAAAGTAACAAAACTCTCCAACAATGCGTCCGGAAACACGCACCGCTGGCCACCGCCGCTGTGTGGCGCTGCGCTACGGTCAGCCCTCGGCATCCCGACCTGCGATTGGCAGAGACGACGCAGACGAAAAGTCCACTCACTGGTCCCCTTGCGCCGTGACGCAACTCGGGGTGGGAGGGGGTGAGGGAGGGTGGAGGGAAAAGAGGGGTGGATACAAACTGCCCCTAAAGTTGTACTTTTTGGGGAGTGTGTAACACGGTATGCAATCACGATCTGACCATTGATGCACGCGTTTGTTTCTGTCGGGTGAAGACGTGAGGTGGAAGCGAATTCGCACTCGTGGTGTGTGTGATTTTAGTTGTGTTTTTCGCGCTCTTTTGGGGAGATTCTTCGGTGTGTTTTTTAAATTTAGTGGGTTTTGGTAAGAAGCACAAAAGAAGAATTGTTTGTGGAAGCTGTTGTACTTTATCGATTAGTTTCGAATTTTGATGGTCAGTGTCATCAAATGTTCAAGTTCGTCAAGTGTTGACTGTGGATTTTCTGGAAGAAATTTGCGTCTAAGGATTGTCTTAGAATTTTATAATAGTTTAAAGATATTATGAAATGAATCCAATTTAATTTTGAAATAAAAAAATAGTTGTTTATTTTTAAAAGAAAGAGGTACGATTATTTTTTTATTATTATTTTTTGAAGATAGAAATTATTAGTTAACACCGAGTGTGTAATGATTAAGTTCTCAAAAGAAAGTAATCAAGAGCATGAAGTCTGAACAGTGAACCTTCTTACAAATCAGAGTTATTACAAGAATTCAAACAAATTACCAAGACAATTAATCGTTAATGTTTTTAGGAATTGCAAACTCATGTGCATAGTATTCAGGGTGATAACCAGCTGTGAATGAAAAATTCGTTTGTAAACTTAACCTTTATCGAAGCAAGGATTTATTTCTCACAAAAAGTATTCAATTCAGTAAAATCAACTGAAAGTCAGAACTTTCCAATAACAAACATTCCAAACAGTGAAAAAAATCGCTATACTGATCGATATTTTTCTCACACTTGCCTAAAACCCAAACAGCTATTTCCTTAACCATTCCACTATTTTACATGCAAGACAGGAAATGACCGTTACCATGTCCACTGACGAATCTACACCACCCAGGGATACCCCCACTGAGCAACCCACGGACCTCAGAACCCGTAAGAAGCACCGGCCCTCCTCAGACGAAGACGCAGACGATTCCTCGGACGACACCATTGACGTGACCAGCACAGAAGTTCTCCACCCTGCCCCCTCATTTCTCATCAGGAACCTCATAGAAGACAGCCAGCAACAGACCAATGCATCTTCCTTCAGAGCCTACCACCAGCACCCTTTGCTGCACCCGGGGATGCTCTATCCGAGCCAGCATCACCCCTTTTATCGTCTGATGGGGGTTGGGAGCGAAGAGGAGCCCCGTGGGTTGGGGGACGAGGGAAGGAAGATGGGGGACGATGAGGAGGACGAAGAGGATGAGGTGACGTCGTCCAAAGGGAGTCATCAGGCGCAGGATTCAGATACGGAGGTGGCATCGTATCACGAAGGTAGGCGGATTTATTTACTAATTAAAAAGTTTCTATAGTTTAAGAAAAATATCCAGGTTAAAACATTAACATTAGAATAATTTTATAGGAATATTCTGTGTTCGTTGTAAAAAGTAGTGTCTTGTGTTCTTTCATTCGATAGAAAAAGGTAGAAAAAAATAGTATTTTAAAATTGAAAATCTAGAGTGTTTTAAATGAAATCGTAAAATATTAGTTTCTGTGCATAGAAATCGTTTCAACTGCTTACTAGATGAATAACTAATTAATATATTAAAACTCCCTAATGTAGAAAAAATTCAGTTCTATAGGCACAACCTCAATAAAGGGGCCTCATTTCTGATAAAATAGTATTGAAAAATCATTAAATTGTATATTGAGTTTAATATATATGCTATATAAAGAAATTTTTGTAACAAATTTTATAATAAAATAATATATCTGTACATGAGGGCCAGACGAGCTTAAGTCCAAATTTGGTGATATTTGTTTTATTGCAGATTATGTCTTAAAAGCTTGTTTTCTATATACTCAACCATTAAAATTTAGTCTAAAATTATTTTTAAGCCTCTGCAAGAACTATAATGCTTAGCAATAAGAGTAGGGTTCAATTTCCCCCTCTTCTGTAATTTCGTCCAAATGTGACTTAGCCCCAACAACAGATTATGACACTAATTTAATATCTCATTTTAAAATTTAAATTATGATACTATTTTAAATGTCATACCATATTTAAATCAACTTTTTGTCTATCATATTTTAATTTATCAAAATAACTTAATATGGCATCAATGAAGCTGTGTGCCTCCTCTTGCAGTCATAAAATATCCAGTTAATGTATTTAAATTAATATGCCTTATATTTCATGTGTCTGAATCAAAAACTATTCTTTCTACGTTAAAACGTGATTGATTGTTTTTTGATTGATTGATTTTCTTCTTAACAATAACCTCATTCAATTTCGAAATAACTTTTTTTATAAAAAAATGTTTTCATAAATATTTACAACAAAAACACTTATGTTGCAATTCATTCCAAATAACACTGACTTCCTAACATATTGCAATTATTTTTTCTTTTACACGACAGCACACCACAGACAAAATATATCTGGGTAAAAAAGAAAAAGTACATAAAACCTTATAAGAAAAACTTTTGTTAAATTATTTAAATTTAATTGTCTCGTTCGACTTAAAAGATTGTAAACACTTTACCTGTGTTGACCTTTTGACCATAACTTCCTTCGTAGATTAAATTTAAAAATGAAAATTCGTATGACATCATGCATGAGTGATGTTTTCCTTAAACATACCTATTGTAATGTAATAAAAAGGTCAATTGGCCTTGTTCCAGGTCTACTAAATATTCTAAGAAAAAAAAACCTCAGGAACAATTGAGGCATAATTTGTCCGTTTAGCTCTCCTTAATTTGAATTATTTGAGAGTTGATTCTTTGCAGATTGCTCTCATTTCCCCAATAAAATTCAGGAAGAATCTTGAAATTCTTAACAAACGATTTGTAGTTTGGTATGGTTACTTTAATATATATATTTTTACATTACTCTATTAAAAAATAATGTGAACAATATTTATGAATTCTTCAGAATTTAAAAAAAAAATTTAATGAGTGTTCGTAAAGCAAAATGATTCGGTGTGCACACTATTTTGCAACTGCGTTAAAATGATACCAAAATAAAATCTGATAAAAATTTTGACAATGAAAAAATCATTCAACAAGGATTTTCTTTTCATAATGACCGTGCTTATCAAGAAATTGTTAAAGGGAAAAAAATTACCTTGAATTAAAATTAAAACTGTTGTTACACAAAATCACAATATAATTTTTATAAAGAATCGGTAATTCATGACATCAATCAAGAAATATTTATTCGTAAATGCACATAGTAGAACATTCTTAAATTGTGTAACTCAAAAAATATGCCGTTACCAAACTTTTCTCTGTTATGTAAAGTCCTTTCAAAGCAATTGTTTGTCCTTGTGACAATTTATATAAATGTAACGCTTCACATTATAATATGGCTGCTGGCTTGGCATTAGTGTAATAAATGGGAAATTCATTTTTATACCACTTAAGTTTATGGTAAAACGCCTAAAAATTTAAAAAAAAAAAGAAAGAACTATTGGTAAATATACATTTTATTTAACCAAGAACGACATTTTTTTTGCAAACTTTAGTTATATGTGAAAATATTTCCTATATATGAAATTTTTTCCTTCATTCAATGAAATGTCCTCTGTATCTCTAAATTAAAAATTTATGATTCAAAAAAGTTTTTTACAAATTAGTCTTTGGATATTGAATATATTAACTATTAAACAACCATTAACTCTAACTAAGGTTTTGAAAAGCGTTGTATATAACTACATTCTTGTTAAAATACAACTTTTATAAAATATCACTTTCTGTGATAGCCTATTATTTATTTAAAATAAATTACAGTAATTTACTTCGATTATACATGAAACTGTGCTGATGAAGTAAACCTATATTTTTATTTTTTCGTTTTAAACTACCATTCTGTCTAATTTATACAAATATCTTACTAAACTATGAAGGTTTTATAGCCTTGATTAACAATATCAATATATGCAATTTCACTAACAAAAGTAAAAAAACTTTGTTTTTTGCTAATTAGTTGTTTGATTTTCACTAATATTTATTCATCCAAGTTTTACACGATACAAAACTTTTTACATTGAGGTACAAGCATGTACTACACACCTTTAAAGCATCTTGATAGGACTTGTATGCCCATATCCAGCAGCCTCACGAAAGATTAAAAATTAGAAAAACAACAACGTATTGAATATTTTAGGAAGTAAACTACGTTTTTTCGTTATTAGGACATGCGAATCTATTTTAGCTCATCATCTAATTTTCGAAATACTAAACAAAATAAAGTGTGCATTCCATTATTTCTTTTAATAAATAAAATTTTAATTTTAAATAACTGTGTTGTTTTGATATTTGCAACATGGTCAACGCGCATGCGCATTTCAATTAATCGCACCGCACTTTGCTGTTTTTCACATTGAAGGCTGCATTCGGTAACGCTGATAAAACGTACCCATTCCTGAAAGAAGGTGTTTTCTTTACGAAGTAAGAAACTCATATCGCAATACTTAATACATCTAAATAAAATTAATATGTTTTTTACTATGTAACATATGCATTTAAATAAAATTTTGTTTTCAAACTAGGTGCGATTTTCGTGCACCTCATCTCACATGTAAATATTTAAGAGGTCGTTCACTTATTACGTCACGCCCCCTTGGGGGGGGGGATGGGGGGTCATGTATGAATGTTTTGATATCGTGTATGACTGTGGTGTGACGTGAGGAGAAGGTCTCAGTCGTTGCGTGATGTAGCAAACCTTTGAAGAAAAAATGCTTAACTTTATTTCACAAACTTTGATATAAGTGAATTTTCATAAAAAAAATCCCTATCTTTCTAAAGGGATGTCTTGTAAAATACACAGAGTGGAAGTGAATGTTTTTCAACAGCAAAACAATATCATGACGAGACATGGGGAAAGGGTAGAATAACGTAGAAACGCATTATTTTAAGTGTTGTGAGGATAATTTTAATTTTATTTTATAATTTATGCTATGTTATCTACAAGGCCCTCGTGATTGTTTGTATATTTTTTGGAAGGAGTGAGTGGCAACGGTGGATAAAAAAAGAATTGGAAAGTTAAGTTTGAAAAAAAGTTGTAAGAGGAGATTTGGGAAATACTAAATAATAAATTGTCTTTTCTGTTTTTTATAAATACATCAGGTATGGTCTGTTTTCTTTCGATAATCTTTTCACTATAAATAATACTACTCTGTTCGAGTGCTGGTAGCACATTTTCGTTCCACGACCGAACACCTGGCAAGGGGGGAGGGATGCGCAAGCGGATGAAAAATAGCGTGACGTAATAAACGAACTCTCCGGAACTTATCAATCAAAAACTTTTGCCAAGGCAAAAATCGAGCTTCCCGTTGATGCGAGACTTCCAAGATACACTTTTAAAAACTTTATTGTTTACTACCGTTTCTTTAAATAGCTTCCTCAACAATGAGAGGTTAAGTGAACAAATTCTCGTTTTGGGGAAGCAAACACCGAAACCACAGGAAGCCAGATATAAAATGGAAACATGCTCTTGTGGATGGGCGCGTGCAGGCAGGCGTGCGTCAAAGCGGACCAGCAAAAAGCGTGCATCCCCCAAATCGCTTCACCCTTTTAACGACGTGTTTACGTTTTAAACGCCAAACTTGTTTGTGGTGAGATGAAATAGAATGTTTGGCATGCTTTGTTTGCGGTTCTGTTGGCTCTCAATGGCACCACTTCATGCTCGAAAGAGTAGAAAGTAAACGCGATTTTTAGGAGCCTGATGCGTGGTGTGTAGCTTTCATCGTGGATATCTTTGTGATATGACATGTTCTTTTATTGACGATTCGATCTTCAAATGTCCCAATGCAAAATAAAATGCAAGAACGTATGAATATCAGGAGGTATAAATGGAAAGTTATATTGTATTTTGTAACCTGCTTTTGAAAAAAACATTTATGAATCTATTCCTCTAGTACATAAAGGTGTAGAATTGGACGTGTGATTTAAATATATCTTTTGCGTTTCTACATGTATAATTTTCATCATTTTAGCTGTTCAAAGCTAAAATAATAATTTTTAAGATTTTTATCCCTTCTAGTTAACTTTGTTTATATATATATTCCTTAATCAAGCAATTTTTGAGATTTTGTTGAGACTATCTCTGGTTAATAAATCGAAGGTCAAAATAAAAAATTAGTTTTTTTTCATGCAACGCAAATATCAACTTTTACGTTATAAGAACATTGATGTAACAAATATAATAGGATTTTTTTTTAAAACTAATAAAAATTTTAAATACACATAAAAGAAAAAAGTGAACTTTGAGAGAAAAGAAAATAATTGTATTTACTCTATAAAGTTAATAAAGTTACAAATGATCCGTTTCAAAATAAAAACTTGATGTGGAAAGCGGACAAAAATAGTTTGTCATCAACTCATCTTTCTATTTTCGATTATCTTAATTTTTCCATGTGGAAATTCAGTTACAGGATTACGCTCATTCAAAATATTCACACTATGGACTCTACACAAGTGACGTCTTTTTGAGGAATTAGTGACGTCACACACATATAAATTCGTTTTGTGTACATAAATAACGTCTGATTATGAGGATTTTATGTTTGCCAAAATAGTGGTTTTTACTTTACCTTCAAATATTTATTTTCGACATCAAATCGTGCATAGGTTAATTCCATTGAAATTAAACATTTATTCCTTTTTTTTCCTTAGATACAGACCTTTATTATTCCTCAGATATAAATATAATTTAGACACCAAGTCGTGCATAGTATCTATTGAAATTAAAAAATTTTGTTGTTTAATTTTTGTTATGACGAATATCCTTATTTAAATTATCAGTGGGTTGTGCAATCAACGCAGTTACAAGTCATGATCGTACAAGTTAAACCTTTTTTTTATTCCCCAGATATAGAGCCAAGTATTTAATCTCGACACCAAGTCGTGCAGAGTGTCCATTAAAATTAAACTATTTTTGTTGTTTAGTTTTTTTTTTTTTTTTTGACGAATAACCTTATTTAAACTATGAGCGAGTTGTGCGATCTACACACTTACGAGTCATGGTCATAATACAAGCTATTCCTTTTTTTTTTCTCTCTCAGATCACCCTAAAACGCATCTACCATGACGAAACTAAACTCCCTCCATCACACACAATACCCTAAAGTGTCCGAAGAGACACAAAGAACAAGCAGGAAAAATGTTTTCCAATTACTCCCTCCATACCAAACAACAGACTCGGTTTATTCAACCTTACGGCGGATAAAGACGACAAGTGGTCAATTTCTCTCCAAAGCGTCCGAAAATGTCCGGAGGCGTCAAAACACTTTTCTGCAAGCTTCCATGAAACGAAATGAAAAAAAAAAAACGTTTCGCTCTGCTTGGGCTACCCGATGTCTCGCCGTTCCCACGCTTTAAAGTCCGGGCTAATTCCCCCAAATAACGGAAAAAGTGCAACAACACTTGGAAGTGGTATTGTTTGTCCTCTTCCAGAAGGATTTGGTGTGGGAAAATGGAATGAAATCCATCTCGGACACACTTGGGACGCCGGATGTTTAGGAAGTTTTTCGGGTTCGATTCTTTCCCGAAAAGAGGGATTAACGTGTCCTTATCGGTTTCGAGTGGGAAATTATGTGGAAATTTATATGTTGGTCACTGCTTTGATAAGAAGAATTTTTTTTTGTGATGATGTGTGTTGGTGTTTATATCGGCTAAAGAAGCAAATTGCCATTGTAAATCGAGTAGCCAATTGACTGTAGCGATTGAACCATTTGGAATGAGTGACCAGTAAACAACATTGTTTGAGGGTTGTACGTTTTTGGAATGATAATTTGGTACAGGGTGTTTTGGATTTGATTTGTTTTTGGATTCAGTTACCTGTGATTATTCTTAAGTGTGGAATTATTAGAATTGTTCACCCTTTAGGGGGTAATTGTTCTCAAAGAAATGTTGCGGTGCTTTTATTTGGGGTTTTGAGCGGATGAATGGTTATTTTGAACGATTTTGATAACAAAATTTATAAATTTAAATTCAGAAAAAATTTATGTTAACAATTTTGAATGAACCATTTGGAATGAGTGACCAGTAAACAACATTGTTTGAGGGTTGTACGTTTTTGGAATGATAATTTGGTACAGGGTGTTTTGGATTTGATTTGTTTTTGGATTCAGTTACCTGTGATTATTCTTAAGTGTGGAATTATTAGAATTGTTCACCCTTTAGGGGGTAATTGTTCTCAAAGAAATGTTGCGGTGCTTTTATTTGGGGTTTTGAGCGGATGAATGGTTATTTTGAACGATTGTGATAACAAAATTTATAAATTTAAATTCAGAAGAAATTTATGTTAACAATTTGGAATGAACCATTTGGAATGAGTGACCAGTAAACAACATTGTTTGAGGGTTGTACGTTTTTGGAATGATAATTTGGTACAGGGTGTTTTGGATTTGATTTGTTTTTGGATTCAGTTACCTGTGATTATTCTTAAGTGTGGAATTATTAGAATTGTTCACCCTTTAGGGGGTAATTGTTCTCAAAGAAATGTTGCGGTGCTTTTATTTGGGGTTTTGAGCGCATGAATGGTTATTTTGAACGATTTTGATAACAAAATTTATAAATTTAAATTCAGAAAAAATTTATGTTAACAATTTTGAATGAACCATTTGGAATGAGTGACCAGTAAACAACATTGTTTGAGGGTTGTACGTTTTTGGAATGATAATTTGGTACAGGGTGTTTTGGATTTGATTTGTTTTTGGATTCAGTTACCTGTGATTATTCTTAAGTGTGGAATTATTAGAATTGTTCACCCTTTAGGGGGTAATTGTTCTCAAAGAAATGTTGCGGTGCTTTTATTTGGGGTTTTGAGCGGATGAATGGTTATTTTGAACGATTGTGATAACAAAATTTATAAATTTAAATTCAGAAAAAATTTATGTTAACAATTTTGAATGAACCATTTGGAATGAGTGACCAGTAAACAACATTGTTTGAGGGTTGTACGTTTTTGGAATGATAATTTGGTACAGGGTGTTTTGGATTTGATTTGTTTTTGGATTCAGTTACCTGTGATTATTCTTAAGTGTGGAATTATTAGAATTGTTCACCCTTTAGGGGGTAATTGTTCTCAAAGAAATGTTGCGGTGCTTTTATTTGGGGTTTTGAGCGCATGAATGGTTATTTTGAACGATTGTGATAACAAAATTTAGAAATTTAAATTCAGAAAAAATTTATGTTAACAATTTTGAATGAACCATTTGGAATGAGTGACCAGTAAACAACATTGTTTGAGGGTTGTACGTTTTTGGAATGATAATTTGGTACAGGGTGTTTTGGATTTGATTTGTTTTTGGATTCAGTTACCTGTGATTATTCTTAAGTGTGGAATTATTAGAATTGTTCACCCTTTAGGGGGTAATTGTTCTCAAAGAAATGTTGCGGTGCTTTTATTTGGGGTTTTGAGCGGATGAATGGTTATTTTGAACGATTGTGATAACAAAATTTATAAATTTAAATTCAGAAAAAATTTATGTTAACAATTTTGAATGAACCATTTGGAATGAGTGACCAGTAAACAACATTGTTTGAGGGTTGTACGTTTTTGGAATGATAATTTGGTACAGGGTGTTTTGGATTTGATTTGTTTTTGGATTCAGTTACCTGTGATTATTCTTAAGTGTGGAATTATTAGAATTGTTCACCCTTTAGGGGGTAATTGTTCTCAAAGAAATGTTGCGGTGCTTTTATTTGGGGTTTTGAGCGGATGAATGGTTATTTTGAACGATTTTGATAACAAAATTTATAAATTTAAATTCAGAAAAAATTTATGTTAACAATTTTGAATGAACCATTTGGAATGAGTGACCAGTAAACAACATTGTTTGAGGGTTGTACGTTTTTGGAATGATAATTTGGTACAGGGTGTTTTGGATTTGATTTGTTTTTGGATTCAGTTACCTGTGATTATTCTTAAGTGTGGAATTATTAGAATTGTTCACCCTTTAGGGGGTAATTGTTCTCAAAGAAATGTTGCGGTGCTTTTATTTGGGGTTTTGAGCGGATGAATGGTTATTTTGAACGATTTTGATAACAAAATTTATAAATTTAAATTCAGAAAAAATTTATGTTAACAATTTTGAATGAACCATTTGGAATGAGTGACCAGTAAACAACATTGTTTGAGGGTTGTACGTTTTTGGAATGATAATTTGGTACAGGGTGTTTTGGATTTGATTTGTTTTTGGATTCAGTTACCTGTGATTATTCTTAAGTGTGGAATTATTAGAATTGTTCACCCTTTAGGGGTAATTGTTCTCAAAGAAATGTTGCGGTGCTTTTATTTGGGGTTTTGAGCGGATGAATGGTTATTTTGAACGATTTTGATAACAAAATTTATAAATTTAAATTCAGAAAAAATTTATGTTAACAATTTTGAATGATTGGGCAATTTGGAATGAATGAATGCATATTTATAGTTATGTGATATTGGCATAAAATACAATACCTGCAGTGTTATGGGATTTTAAAATTTAATATTTTATTGGCTAACTGCAAAATTACAAAATATTCCTTTTTCTTATTTGAAATAGGACAGACTTTTTATGTTTCAGTCATTCAATAATTAAATAATAGAATGAATAACTGAAAGCTTTAAACAAAGAAGAGTAGAATAATTAAACATAAATTGTTTATTATAAACATAGTTAGCATATCCATTAGCATACTTTGTTTAGTTTATAAGAACGATCACTTTATACCATACATCATACTGTCATCATACTTTATATTTCTATAGGAATGACTGTACTTCAGTATTTCAGATGGGATTTTTAAGGGAGGGGGGGGGGGGTTAAAGCAAAGCAAGTGATCAGGTAGATTGAGAAATTAAAAGTATTTTCGATTATTTAAGATTATCAGAATTGCATGAATAAAAATATGCTTCAATATTTCTTCAAAATTTACATCTACAATGTTAACAAGTTCTCTAACACTTCATGTAATCAAGCACTATATAAATATGATTATATGATTAATAAAAAACATTTGGTTTTTACAGAAATTGATTTTCATTTGAATAATGCTTGTAAACGTGCTTTTAGGTTTTCTTTTTTTTCCATTCATAACATATCTTACAAATAATACCTTGATACGTTGAATGTTTTTATTGTACGATAATGCATTAAACTGCGGAGGGGTCACCGACATAATAGAACAGATCAAACTGTTCTTTGTTCAGGATTCCCTTTTCCTTTTTGGATGGACTGTTGGGGGAGAATTAAGTGGATTACTAAACCAACTCTCATGCATTGAAAGTTGTCCCCTTCTCACGTTCCGATTCTGTTTAATCCCTTTAAATTTGCTGAAGGATTAAACTGGTAGTTTCCTTACAATCATTTTATCGTGTTGTAATCTGTTACGGCAATGAATACAAACTTAAAAAAAGATTTGTTTGATAAAGTAAGCTTACTTTCTTCATATCGATGTGTCTTTAATTTGAAAAAAAAAACTTACAATTATGGTTTCCTAACTAATATTATGGGATGAATATTGATTTCCACAGTGATATTTAATATTCGTTATGATGCTTAATTTAATATGCTTTAGAAGTTCTAACGTTGATTTTTATTTTGCACAAAGTAGTGATAATACTATATACCAACCCACCAAAAGTGACTGAAATTAACGAAATTTTAAAGTTGTTTTATCTGTAAGAGTGCTTAAGTTATATTTGTAATACATTTATTTTATTTAAAATTTTATTAAGTTTAGAACGATATAAATTTTATTTAATTTACATCTCGACGAAATATGTTGAGAAAAAAATTAAATATAAAGTAATTATACAAATTTTAAAAAAATGTGTATTTCTGAAAAAAATGGTTATCCTAAGATAGAAAATTCCGAATCAATCGGTTAAAAGATTTTAAGTTAAATGTGGTTTAAAAGACGCCTAATTTTTTCGATGTGAATTCTATTTAAAATTGCTTATACTATATTTTAATAATTATACTAAATTATGATTTTCCTTAAGTATTATATTCTACATTATTAAAAAGTTGCCAATTCTAGTATTCAAAATAAAGCTCTTGTATTTTGCAAGCCTAGTTAAATGTCTTATTTAGATGTATCTTCAATTTTAATTAGTTAAACATTAAAAGAAAACAGCAAAGGGGCCTTATTTGAATTGCTAAATTGTTGGTCTCGTAACATTTCAAAACAAATCTATTTACAATAAAGATTCGTTTTTAGTTACTTCCATAAGTTTATAAAATAATAATTTATATTTCAAATGGATTTCTGCAATAATAACTTTTCTTTGGAGATATTTATACATTTGATGAAAATCTTTCGACTTTTCTTTAAGTGTTACTTTCTCTCACTTTTTTTAATCAAAGATTTGTTAATCATTAAAATTAAATCAAAGAGACAAAAACACTATTTTATTCTTAAATATAGATACTCGTTCCAAAAGTATTTCTGTTACTTAACAATAACTTTTCCAACTTTATAGAGGGACCATAGGATACTTGAACTCGATTTCTAGTTGACTGATTGCTTAGCGATGCGACCGATTACACCATAAACCATCTCACACTCTCAGCTCTTCGTTGGCATTTAAAGAACTAAACGGGGCATTACCTAACTTATGAAGACCAATAAAAACAAAGAACTGAGTCTTTCTTCAGTCAATAATTTGTTAATGAGAGGGTAAGCTGTATTTATTACCGTAACAAAACAGCTAAACTATCGTCAACGTCACCTGAGCTCAGGAAAAATGCGCTCTGCTTTCACAAAGTGATACATTAGATTTAACTTGTGAGAAAATAAGCTCAAATGAAGGGGGGGGGGGGGGGGGGAAACGTGAATCTGCGCAATTTGTATTGGAAATGTTAGTGTTATCTTAGGAAGTAGAAAATTAAGTAATTTTGCCGCTTTATCTATGCTACAATGTCGCAAAAATTCTTAAACCGTTATTAACAACATTAACTTGAAATAAAAGAAATCAATTGAAATGTTTCGATGTTGTCTTGTTGTTTTACGAAAAATAAATGTGATCTTTTTGCCTAGTTTATAGTACTCTAATTTTAAATCGTGTGTCAGAAATATAAATTATAGAATGGTAATTCTTCAATTTATAGATATTTGCTAAAACTCAACTGAACTTTAAATCTGAAAAGAAATTCTATAGTATAACAATTTTATTTACTCACAATTTTATACTTATTTCTACGTATAATTTATTTTAGTACTTATTAGAACTTACAATTTTATTTAGTACTTATTAGTACTGACAATTTTATTTAACACTTATTAGTACTGACAATTTTATTTAGTACTTATTACTTACAATTTTATTTAGTACTTATTACTTACAATTTTATTTAGTACTTATTAGTACTTATAATTTTATTTAGTACTTACAAGTTTATTTAGTACTTATTAGTACTTACAATTTTGTTTAGTACTTATAATGTTATTTATTACACCCACTAGCATTTGTAAAGTTGTTTTTACATTTTGGAAATGTAAATATATTTTTTCCTAGGCTTTCACTTTCATATTTTTATCAAAATTTTAATTCATTGTAAAGAGATAGCTTTAAGTTATACCTAAAATAATTATATTTAAAAAATATTGCAAAATGGAGTATTTTTATGAGTTTAAAAAACTATGTGTTGATGGAAAAACTGGAGTTATCTGAACGTGATATCCCGTCCATGAGCGTCAGAGAGTTAAGATTTAAATTTTTGAGGTTATAATTAATCAATCTCAAGCACATATCAATTTTAAAATATTCTTTGAAAGGGATTTATGATGGCAGCTTATGTAGGCTGGTATCTGCCCTTTTTATTGATTTTTACACATTGTACTTATCTTTGAGTATATGTCTTTTTCGAAATTGAAATTTATGTATTCGGAGCCATAATAAGCATCGAATATAATCAAAAATAAGTAAATTTTACTAATTTTTGAATGAGTAAATTTTAATTAAATAAGTAAATTTTACTTATTTTTGAATGAGTAAATTTTACTTATTTTTGAATACCTGTTTTTAACAGTGATCTCTCAGAGAATTAACGTGAAATAAAAATTCGACACTGAAATATATGCACTTTTTATATTTATTTTAAAAAACCATTACAATTGCGAATTAAATTACTACCCATTTATTAAATGAATCTCTTCGGAAAAAAAAAAGAATTCAATAGAAGGAAAGTATCAAGAATACTCCCAACAAGAATAGACGTCCCCGATTCGAACATCTGAGAGATATCTCACTTGCTAAACCATCAATTTGCTTTTCACACTGTGCCACAAAAGACAACAAATACAAAAGACCCAAACCACCCGACAGCGACATTCGAGCGCAAATCTAGGGCGCAGGAATTAGATTAATCAAAGACTTTCAGAGTGGAAATATTTTGAATAGAGAGGAAGAGCGGGAGGGCGATTCCAACCTGTTCAAAGGGAGTTGAGGCTTGTGACTAAGTATCCATAATGTCAAATGATTTGTAAATAATAAGCATTTGACAGGGGTTATTAGTTTCGGGAGGAGTGTTGAATAAAAAGATGTTGTCAGGCGTTGCTTTCTTGAAGAAACCAGTTGAGTGGTTTTCGATCTGGGTTGAGATATTTTTCAACGGCCAGGGATATTTTTCTGAGAGATTTGTAATGTATATAATAGATTCAGTTCAGCGAAATGATTTTAACATTCGAATTGGCTATTTTTGTTTCGTTTGTTGTTAATTATTGCACTGTAAAAAAAAAGGTGCTTAAAAATGAGTATATGACTGTAATCGTTTTTTCTTTGAGTATACAATTGCATCGTAAAAGAGCGATGTCTGTTACGATGTTTGATTTGGTGCCATTTAAAAGTTATTTAATTTATAAATGGGGTGTTTTTAAGTTTTCAAGTTGCTAAGTTTGTAAGTTGTTTCTGTGGCGGATAGCAATTCAAAAATTATGCTGGAAGTTCAAACAGCTCCACACCCAGAATATTTACCAATACAAAAAATTAAATACTAATAAGAAATTATAGTAATAAATAATTATCCGTTAATTTGCAATTATATATTAATTAGTAATTGATAATTAAGAATAACTTGTTAATTACTTAGTTAATTGCATAAGAAATTAACAATCTTGTTATTATTTAAAAATAGGATTAACATAATTTTCATAAATTGTTTGAATTTTTTTTTGTATAAAATCTTATTTGGGATATTGGTAGAAAATTTTGATGTGCAATTCCATAAGAGGAGAGGGTAAGGGGGACTTTAGTTTACGGAGCCCCTCCATTTCTACACCTATATATCGGTTTAACGAAAACCTCAGGTGAAATCGCTATTTCACCTAGCCGATTTTCAAAATTGCATCAATCCGCACCATATTAAACATAATCAAAAAATTATTGGTACATTTCATTCGTATTAATCCAGAGTTTGAAAAATAAACAGCTTAAAAGAAAGAGTAGCAAGTCGATCGTAAATCTTTGTCTAAAGTCTTTTAAAAAAATGGTAAATTTCGGTGCAAAGTCTAGTTTTTGTGGTTTTTCTATTTGAAACAAACTATTGATACGTTACACATACGTATATTGCACATCAAGTCAAGATCAGTCACGCATGGTCGTATACCTTTTTCCCCTCATTGAATGACGTAATAAATTATTGTCCCAAAATTCTGCCCAAAACTCTAAAACTTGAATTTTAACATGAAAATTCAAAAACTTTTTTAAACAGTATTACGATTGCTATTTGTTAATTTATAACTATAACAATTTATTATACTTCATCCTGCTATTTAAATCGCATGAATTGATTTTAATGAATTAATTTTTGAAAACTAAAATTTTCAAAAAAAATTCTTTATTAAAAAAAAATTGTTAAAATGTCCGAGTCTTAATATTTCAAAAAAAATATTTTTAATATTGTTTATTTATTGTTAATATTTAAATTTTTCATAGATTTACAAATACAATTTAAAGCTGTCAAATATATTTTATTCATGTTAATATTTTTTTAAACTTCCAGTACCCAAATTATTTTTAATAAAGCCATAAAAATATCACAATAATAACTTGAGTAATTAAAAATGCGTCGTTGAACTAGTGATACATACGGTTAAGTATTCTTTCATTTGTATTGAACCACACATTTTTTTCAATTTTGCTTTTCCATTTGATGCAAAGCAATTTTCAAACACAAAACAAAACCATATCCAAAATATTTAGATTTTCCCCCTAATAAACCGAAAACAGTAAAAGACCCAAACGCGAACAATGACACTCGAATCCCACACTCACCAAGACATTTCCATAAACGCGAATCTCACTCATTTTCAACACTGGCAAGCATACGCGTCCGCCAAAAAGCACACCATATAAAAGAACAAGAGTTTAGCAACTCTCCTCTGTGAACTGGAAGGAACATAAATATTCTAATAATCCCCCTTCCTCCCCACCCCCATGCCCCGTAATAATACGCAGTTAACTGCATTATATGTAAAAAAGCTTCTTTTTCCAAGAGAATTGTCACTCAAAATGGCCGCCATGGAACAATGGCCGATGTTCGGGACAACCGAGCGAGGCGCGATTTTGCGGCTTTTTTCACTGTTAATCGCACGGCCGCCGTAACTCATATCGAGATAAACGTCTTGGATGGATTTAAGGTCGTAAACAGATATTCAGTATAAGTCGGTTCGGGAGTCCAGGTTCAATTGTACCCTTTTTTTGCGCCGTGGTTTAAGTGTCCGTAACGGTGGCCATTGTGTTCGAAGTTGTACGGCTAACTCGGAATATTCGGCGATTTTTCTTATTTTTCTTGTTTCTCGCTCGCGTTTATTTGATGAGTTGCGCTTTTGCGTCTATTTCTTCAGTTTTTCGTGATGTGGTGTACCTGTGTATCTCTTATCTTTTTATGGTTCTTTTCTTTTTATGGAAGTCATTTTCGTCCCCCAGATGAATACAATGAAAGTGGTTGGGAGGTTTTTGAAGCGGCAAATGTATGTGTCCATGTAAGTGGCAAACGGTGGATAGGAGAGTGGCCATCACGCAGTACAATTTTCCCCTTATAAATTGAGATGAACACAATTTCACTTCACTTGTTTAAGAATAATTAAAGATTTAATTAACTATTTTTAAATTGCCTTAACAGTATTAAACTTTCATAATTAACTTTTAAAATATGAAATTTTCATAATTAGCTTTTATTACTTAAGCATTGTAAAATTTCAAATAAATTTATGTCTAACTGGTTTTTAGAATGGTTCTGTAAAAAAATATTATTATTATTTTTATTTGCATAATATCACATCAGTAATGGTATCTTTATTTTTTTTAAAAAAATGTTGTTGATAAACAACCAATTTTTCATTTAAAAAATTAAGGTTTTAAATTACACAAAATCGTTATAGAAAATTAATTAGCATTAAACCACCTACAAAATCGAAGTTGATTTAATTGAAGAGTTAACATCAAGGAGAATTCAACTACCATTAAAATTATTTTTCAGATAGAGATTTATTAAAACAGTAATATCAGAAGCTATTTTTATTTAAAAAAAAGGATGCAAATGTTATTTTCACAAATTGAGACTTAATACTTTCTTGAGAAAAGCGCTGATTTATACTACACAGCTAATAAATTAGAAAAAATAATTTAACACCAACAACATTTTGACATTTAGATGCTTCGCATTTTTTTTATCTTTAACAATACGACATACAACTCGAAAAACGTTTCATCGATATAATTATTTCATTTATACATGTGGTGTATCCAATAAATTTTAATATTTCAGTCATTGACTCGAAAACCGAAAAAGTAGAACACGCGACGCAAAATATAATATAATTACACAGCTGGTAAATTCGATAAAAAAAACTTGCAAAGAAAACTACTTCCCTCAAAAAAGTTCCATACATTCAGAACAATCCGAGTATAATTACCCCATCGGGTCCAGCAAAATGGACATTATTCCATCCATATAACAACAGCATCACCTCAGCATAAATCGTCTAAAACCAAGGCATAATACTCGCATTACAGTAATTTCGATGGAATATTCCAATCATCCCGTAGCAACCCTCCCAAGCATGACACAAACGCTAATTCTTCTTTTCCAAATGACATCCCAAAGAGTGGGCAGCAAATGTATCAAAAAGTAAAAGAAAGACCAGCGAAAAAAAAAAAATCTTCCTCAGTTGATGGCCGCTTCAAACTGTTCCCATCCAACACTTCTTGACAACAGATGGCCAACGCTGGAAGCGAACTTGGTGCGTATAAGGACACTCATTAGACCAGTTGTCCTCCTCGCTTCTTTAATTGAAGACATGGAGAGAGGGCTACGCTTGGATGCAGTTTAAGTTGGTCCATCTCCTTTGAAGGAAAGATTATTTTATGGCCCTCCAGGCGATAGGAAGGCGATCTACCAGGTATTTTCGGAGCGAAATTGTTTCATGGGAAAATGACAATGTTTTTTTTCCCCCCTTCTTGCTGATTTGATGTCGAAAATTGCGCATTGATTACAGAATGGGATGCTTCAAATGAGTGCTGTTTACGTATTTCTCGGAAGTAATTGAATATGCGATTGTCGACTTTGGTTTGTTTGTTGTTAGTTGCGAGAAGCGTGGGAAAGGTTTTTGGCGAATTTTGTAATCTTGGACATTAGAAGTTAGTCCGCAAAATGTTTGCTATACATTCAGCTTTTAAACTTTCCTCAAACAAAAAATATTTTTAAGAATTATGAAATGTTTAAAATGATTTCTGTTTTCCACTTAAATTCATAAAATAATTATTTCTGAGGCCGCATCTCTGCTGAGTCTATAGGAATTGACATAAGAGATAAATTTAAGCAACTGACATTGATTAAAAGACACTTGAAGAATGTTTGTTTACATAATTTTCGAGAGCATGTTTAGTATGCAATTTTTTACATAGGTTGTTATGTGTTTTGGTGGCGAGAAATATTGAAATTGATTTTCTTAGAATGAATTATCGAAATTTAGGGGATAGTCGGAGAAATGTTTATAGAATGAAACAAATGAGTAGGTGAGCGCAAGAATGCCCCAACCCCAAAATATACTTTACGAAGAAAACGAAGCTTGAATATTTTCAAGTCAATTTGAATAGTTCAAGTCAAAAACGAACTATGAACGCTTTCTAGCAGAAATTACGAAAAAATGGGTTAAACCGATATTGCTTCAGTAAATTCGTATTCTGTAAGAAAGTTTAGTATCGTAAAATGAGATTTTTAAAAAAATGTGGGTTGGGCCATTTTTGCTCTCACCTACTCATTTGTAAACGTTTTTCTCAATCCTCATGATCATGTATATATAAGATACGGGACACATTTGATTTTTGTTTAAGAAAAAAAATTAAATGTAAGTAACAAAGTTTGATAAAGATTTGATAAAGATCAAATTTGCACTCAATATAGTAAGGAAGGTATCTGTAGAAATGTGCAAAGCTAGTTTCGCTTTCAATTTAAAATATTAAGTCATCAGAGTCTTTAACAGGCACGTAGGTATAGATTTTTCATTGGGGGGGGGGGGTTCAGTGACTGAGCAACGTATTTCTTTACTTATCTTCTCCCCCTTCACGAGGGGGGGGGGATAAGGTACCTAAAGAAATCCTTTTTTTTTGGGGGGGGGGATCCCGCTTAGAGGGGGAATCCTTAACCCCCCCCCCCCCCAAGAAAAAAAAATCTATATTTTTATAATTTTTACAGTAATTCGGTTTTTAATTTATTTTATTTGACTTACAATGGGAGGGGTTTGAACCCCCTAAACCCCTCCCTTACCTACGTGCCTGGTCTTTAACATAGGCGTAAACTTGTAATGGCCCATTCCCGTCCCTCTTAATTTCACTGTAAGCTCCACCAATATATTTGAAAACTTTACGCCTCTGGTCTTTAAGCATTTTCCCATACTTCCTTGTTGGCAAGTAAAACTGATGATGTAGTGGGATTTTAGAAAGGAGTTCTTACAGTACGACTTTGTTTACTAAATTTTGGAAGACAATCGAATACGCGATTATCAATTACTACAAAACACTAATAACTAATATGTTTTTGCTAGTAAATATGTGTGAGAAATTGTTTTGGTTATTCGTTTTTAAAGTGGTGGGTAGTTTTGGACAATTATGACAGATCCCACATTTCCATTAAATTATTTATTTGAAAGTATATTTCAAACAAACAAACATTCCCAATAAACATAAATTTCGTACCCTGCGAAAAAAAAAAAATTATTCAAATTCTTTTTAAAAAAAATTCTACAAAAATCATAGCATGTAGAATATGTTAACATTATAATTATTGTATTTATTTACCTTCATTTCTGAAACAAATACCAAGTTACAGTAGTCGCAATGCTCAAAAAATAGAAACGCCCCTTCTTCCGCTCGCAACCTGTCTCGTAATTCCACTTAATGAGCGGTGATTCCTCTTAAACGCTGCCATTAGATTCCAGTGAAATGCCTTCCACTTAAGAGAGGGAATGTCCCCTTCCCGAAGACCCGTGTTTAGAGAAAGGTAATTGATATGATTGAATAATGTCTTGTGTAACTTGCACTAAAAGTCCCCTGCCCCTCGAATGAATGACCCCTCACTCCATTTACCGCAGGGTCATTTCGGAAATGGTGATTAGCATCCGAAATGGCTTCCCGGTTCTTTACGTTCCATGACTTAAGTACTTCCGACGTTTCTTTGGGAAGGATTTGTTTTGTTTGAGACATTTGGTTTATTGAGGGTTTTTTTTTTCATATTTTTTTTATCATATATTTTTTGTTAAAAGAAAACTTTATTTCCATACTTTGGTTAACAATAATATTTAACGTTATAAAAGGAATTATTTTGAGTACAGAAGGGGTAAAAGGCAGTGGTCGTCGCGATCAAAAACATACACGTTGATTACAAGGACTTCAAGCAACATTCATGCCGAATTTGAAGAAAATAAAACAACCCTTTTTATCGTAAATGCGTAACAAACAAATTTACAGACAAACACACGAAATGCTGAAGAGTCGAGTTAAAGCAGGGACCTCACTAACCGCTTTCATTGGTTTCATTGGTTAGTCGACCGCTCAGTCGACTAACCAATGATATCATTGATAAAGTTCAGTATAATATCCTTCGAAAATTCCCTGTATTTGTGTGTATAATGTTATCTATATATGTATAAGGAATAAATTATGAAGTTCAGATACTTTCCATAATACGTTCATATTACAATCACTAAAAGACAGACCCTTTAATTTCATACAATATTTTTTAGTAATAAACTATATTTTGTGACAAAAATACGAATGTTCTAAAAGTTCATAGGAAAAACAAATAAAATTATTTTGACAAGAAAGTATACAGAAAATTACAATTTTAAATACTGCTATTTGTTTTATACTAGTATTTTTATTTTAGTTCATAAATTGAATACAAAGATAGCTTCAAAGGTCCGACTAGAAGCAAACGTAAAATTGATTCACAAACCAATTAAAAAAATTTAAAAATAAAAAAATTATATATAAAAAAGGACTGTCACGAAAATCGAAATTTTTTTTAAAAAAAATCCATGTTTATTTATATTTAACAAAAAGTTTTTGAAACCCTTATTATAAAACTGCCTACTTTATGAAACAGTTATTCCATGTACCAAAAATATAATTAATTTTATTCTTCTTCTCAAGGCAGTTAAACTTCAAAGACAACATTACAAAATAAAGACAACATTACAAAATAAAGACACATTACAAAATAAAGACAGCATTACAAAATAAAGACAACATTACAAAATAAAAGCAGCATTACAAAATAAAGACAACATTACAGAAAAAGCCAACATTGCAAAAAAAAAGTCAGCATTACGAGAAAAAAACCAACATTACAAAAAAAAATAAACATTAAAAATAGTCAACAATACAAATCAAAATAAATATCATTAAAAAAAATGCAACATTAAAAAAAAAAGACAACAATATAAAAAAAGACAACATTCCCAAAAAAAAGACAACGTTAAAAAAAAGGCATTACAAAAAAAGGCAATGTTACAAAAACAACAAAAAACATTACGAACAAAATTAATTTCGAGAAAAGCAAACGCAAATTAGAGCGACAATGAATTGCAATAGGAATAGCATAAAAAAAACACCTTAATATAAGCAATTTGAGTACTTTAATGACTTAGAAATGTTTTCCATATGTTTCTAAACATGTAAAAAGTTCATTAAATTGTTTTTAAAAGTCGTTCAACCTTTTCTTCTTTAAAAGTAACCAATACAGTAAACTCATATTTATAAGAGGTAACTTTGCTAAAACGTTCTGCGTTGTAACGCCACTTGGGTTCCTTCCTGTAACAAACATTTTTTTCTATGTATCAAAACGACTCATCAGAGAATGTCTTCCGAAGACGTCCACTTATCCCCGCATCCAGAAGACCCTTCACCGCGCGTTGGACAGTGATGAAGGGTTGACTGAAGGGTCGAGCACCACCCCTTCAAATGATAGTGGCCCATCGTATTAGTTGCAGAATTAAACGCCCGACACGACTGATTCCTTCAAATTCGGTGTGAACCTATTAGTTTTTTTTACAACCATCACATGTCATTTATATTTTGTTTTTTTCCGGAGCCGTAATCATTCTTTGATTGGGAATGAATGTAAAATTGAGTTAGGTTTTGATATGTGGTCCTTGTTTTGATTCCTTGTGGTTTGGAGTTTCGACCAGGATAGTTCTAGAAATTTTCATAAATTATTCGAAGTTGAAATTAAATTATTAAGATTTAATGGGCAAGTTATTACCTGAATACTAAGTATTTGTTATGCAATAATATTTAGATTTCAAGAAAAACTGTACCGTAAATACTTAAAAATTAAACATAAAAGCAATTTATTTGCAAAGTATTTCAAAATTGACTATGTGAAACCAAAAACAATTGCGTCCATTTCATTAATAACTGAACTAAATATATATATATATATATATATAATATGAAGTATGAAAATAAATTACAAATATTAAAACAAGTAATATTTTTAACGAGAAGATTTTTTTTTTTCGGATTTTCAATTATATATTTTTTTTTACGAATGAAAGTTTTAAATCATTTACATTAACGATAATTTAATTTAAACGTTTTCAAAACAAAATAACGTACACATTTATTCAGTCTTCCAAATTTGCATAAAAAACTTGATTTCATTTTTTTACTTATACTAACCTAAAAATCTAAAAGTAACTAAATGATAAAAAAAATTAATGTAGTTGTAAGAATAACTGTTGTAATAATGATTTATTTAGAAAAATTTAATTATATTCTGCAAATGAAAGCATTAACTTGTTTACAGAAGCAATAACTAAATAAAAAGGTTTTCGAAACAAATAATGAATACATTCGTTCATTCTCTCAAACTAATGCAAAAACATTTCTTTACTTCCTTAATATTATAAAAATTTGTCAATAAGAACAACTAAGTAGTAAATAATTTTAAAAAATGGTAATAATATTTAACTGATAATTATAGTAATAATTATGTGTTTAGCAGTTTCCATTATCACCTGTAAATGAAAACATTAACTTTTTAATGTAAACAATTACTCGATCGAAACGCTTTTAAAACAAAATAACGTCTACATTTATTCATTGTTCAAATTTTGTAAAAGAATTATTTCCTTTATTTATATTATAATAATCTAACAATAGAATTTAACTAAAAACTAAAAATTTGGTAATAATAATAACTGTTATAATAACGAATTGTTTTGCATTTTCAATTAACGTCAGAACATAAAAGCATTAACTCGCTTACACAAGCAATATCTTAATCAAAAAGCTTTTAAAACAAATTAATGCTCCCCATTATTCCAATTTAGTAAAACACTCATTTTCCTTATTTATATTTTAATAATCTGACAATAATATTAACTAAATACTAATATAATAAAAATCTAGAATAAATGTTCTATTAAAGATTTGTTTTGCATTTCCTATTATCGTCGGAACATAGAAACATTAACACGTTGACACAAGCAATAACTTAATTTAGACGTTTTAAAAACACAATAACGCACACGTTTATTCATTATTCCAATTTAGTTAAACACTTATTTCCCTTATTTATATTCTGAAAATAAATAAATAAATAATAAAAATCTAGAATAACTGCTCTAATAAATATTTGTTTTGCATTTTTAATTATCGTCAGAACATAGAAACATTAACACGTTTACACAAGCAAAAACTTAATCGAGCATATTTTTTTAAAACACAATAACGCACACGTTTATTCATTATTCACGTAAAACACTTATTTACCTTATTTATATTATGATAATCTGACAATAATATTAACTATATATAAATAAATACGGAAATAATAAAAATCTAGAATAACTGTTCTAATAAAGATTTTTTTTGCATTTTTAATTATCGTCAGAATATAGAAACATTAACACGTTTACACAAGCAATAACTTAATCGAGTATATTTTTTCAAACACAATAACGCACACGTTTATTCATTATTTACGTAAAACACTTCTTTCCCTTATTTATGTTATGATAATCTGACAATAATATTAACTATAAATAAATAAACAAATACGGAAATAATAAAAATCTAGAATAACTGTTCTAATAAAGATTTGTTTTGCATTTTCAATTATCGTCAGAACATAGAAACATTAACTCGTTTAAATAAGCAATAACTTAATCGAAACGTTTTAAAAACAAAATAAAGCACACGTTTATTCATTCTTTCAAATTAGTGAATGAAAAAAATTCACTTTCTTATTTACATTATAAAAATCTGGTAATTATCTTTTAATGTGAAACTGTGCTAACAAAGATCTTCCCAACAATGGAAACATTTTCTATACAAAAGAAAAACTGTATCACTCAAAATGGAGTGGTTTAGAAAGTGAATAGCAAACAATTCTCCATGGACCAGGAGTTTCTTTTGTCCCTTATTTATATACTCTTTTAACTCAATAGCGATGCAACAAAAGAGATATTACATTAAAACGCGACCAAACTTTTGAAGAAGAGAGCATTAAAGGATAAAATAAGCAAATAACTGAATGAAAGAATAGTATGGGAGCCCGATCCACTCAGTGAAGAAAACTCTTCTTTTTTATTATTACTTTTCGTGGGAAATACCACTTTACATGCGGTGAAGGATCTTAGGCTATATTAATGACAAAAACTTCTTTACAATTTTAGACCCCACCACATTGTAGATTTTTTAAAAATATAAATTGTGTTTTTTTTTCTTTAAGTTTTTAATGAAAGAGAAGCACTTTTGTTATAGAATCACAATAGAAGTTGTTACTTTGCATGCACATTTTTTTTCTACTGGTTATTTTTTTTTATTCATTTTTATACTTTTGAAAAACGTTTCAATTTTTATTTAATATTCCACCCATGCTGAGGGATTTGATGCATTAGAAAATATTAGGGATAATTTGCTGATTTTTTTTCTCCATTTTTTTGTAAAGTGGTTTATCTGCAAGAATGAATATTTTTGTGTTCATTTGATAAAAAAAGTTTTTTTTTTTTTTTTTTGTAGATTTTATATAATTGCAAGAAAATTTTTGTTGTTAAACGACATTAAATGAAATAAAAAAGTTAAAATTAAATTAAGCCAGAAGCATGTCATTGAGAATATTGGTAGTAAACACATATATTAATCACAAAATAGACGTAGCACTTAAATTCTTTAACAATAGCTATATTAACTCTTTAAAAGAAAGATAATTACCTTTATCGAAATTATACATTTCATTGTATAGGTATCTAATATAATAGTATCACTACAAATAAAAAAAAAATACATTTTGAGAAAATGTAAAAAAAAAATTCATTTTCAAAAGTAAAAGCATGCTTCTAATTTCATGTCAAAGTAAAATAATAGTTTTTTTTTTTAATTTTTAATAAAATTATTTAAGGTATTTTATCAATTTTAAAATTACTATAAAAAAAGCATTTATACATTTTACAAATGTTCATATTTAAATTACATTCCAAATTATGAAATAACATAATGAAATTAAACTCTTAAGACCTTTACTTACCCCAAAAGAGATCAAACCATAAATAATTATACAAATGGAACAGAAAACTACATTAAAAAAAAATAACAAATTCAAAGTTCTTTCGATCAAACGATATTTTATCATTGCTGTTTAAACTGCATATTTTCTTAAAACATAGCAGATTTATTCTTAAATGCATTTTGAAGTTAAAATATATGAAAATACGTTTTCAATTACGTTCCAGCACTTCAAATTTAAAAACTAAAGTACTGGACCAAACGATAAATAAATGGAACACTTCTCATATTATTCTTTTTTCTCCAGCAAAAAAAAAAATGACTTAGAAGAAAATAGACATTCCTCTTTTACTTATTCTCCTGATTTATTCCCAAGTAAAATGGGAATGCATAACCCGTTAAATTTTAATGCATTGCTTCCGCACTTAGCGCCAAGCGAGCAAGATGACGAACGGCTGTTGACATGCAAATTACCCAGGAATGCTCTTAAGCGGGCTATAAATTTTACCCGTTGTATGCTCAGATCGCTTTAAAGAAGAAGCATTGGGTAATAGAGGGCGAGTTGAATCATTATCCTGCGATTAAATCTGATCTCACAATTATTCCTGCTCGAAAAGCACTGCTACTTTAATGCACTTGAATAGAGGTTGCAGTTCAAAAGAATTTTATGAGAATCGATAATAATGGAGTCTATAATTTAATGTTACGGGATATTTATTCATATGTATAAATTTTAATATTAAGAATGTACTGAGTTGGGATTTTATATAAGAGCAGTAGACTATATATTTTTTTGTAGATTTTTAATAATAATTTCGTGTGCGATAGACAATTGATATTTATTAGATAACTAAAATGAATATTAAAATCCTGACAAATATGTTAATAAATAAGTTGCTATTAAAATACAAATACAACGTAAAATCTACACAATAAAAATACACAAAATCTAGACATGTTTCGGAACCTTCATTGATGAAGGCAGATGTATCTCCCGAAACATGTCTAGATTTTATGTATTTTTATTGCGTAGTTTTAATTTTGTATTTGTATTTTAATATTCTTAATGCAATGTTCTATAAGACGAGTTTTTTTCTTAAATAAGTTATGAAATTAATAAAAATATTTTCTTTTAATTACGATATCCAATAGTACAAGGTATTTTTAAAATGCGGGTTTAATAATTAATTTTAAATGATTTGGTTGAAATTAAATTGGTATATATACCTATATTTGTTTAATACTTATGATTTATTTAATTACAATAATTATTTTCGTTACGAAGTGTCCTTGAAGTATCGTACAATTAAGAGCTGACTGATTATAAGGTACATTTTAATTGTTTATAGTCTATTGCTTATTGAATATAAGTTGTTGTTTTTTTTAAAGAAAAGGGCTTGAAGAATTATACCAGTACAATAGAAAGTAACAATATTTATATTGTAATTGTAAACCAAATCTTAAATTAAACAACTGTAAAAATCAACATCTTGTAAGCTAAAAATTAGCATCCCAGTCAATTAAACTAGTTTTAAACAACTTCTGGCGGTTCACTTATTATGTCACGCGTCCTTGGGGAAAAGAGGGTCTCAGTCGTTACGTGACGTAGCAATTGTAGGAAAATGTTAAAAATACGCAGAGTGGAAGTTTTAATAACTGATTTTGACTGCAAAATTGATCGTGGCGTGAAATGGGGAAGAGTGAGCAGTGAGGCTAACGTAACAGCTCGTGGTAGAGGAGAGAGAAGTGTATATAAGGATGAAAATTAGCGTGACATAATAAATAAACGCTCCCTTATGGGGAAAAACTTAAGACAACACTGTTAATAATAGGTACTCAAAAATAAGTAAATTTTACTCATTTTTTAATACATTTAATGATTATAATGGCTCCGAATATATAAGTTCCAATTTCCGAAAATCCGAATACATAAGTACACATACATTATTACCGAATACACATGTATTCAAAAAAAATCGGACTTAAGTTTGACTTAAATTTGAGTACGTCTTCGCTCATTTATGATGCAATTGCGCTTAAAGAAAAACGAGTTGTTTCAGGTATTCATATTTAAATACCTGTTTTTTTTTTACAGGAAGTTTATGAATCAAAGTTTACAAATGTTTTTTTTTATCTCTTACTTGATGGTGTAAAATAATTATCTTATAACAATTATATTAAACATGACAAGACTAATAACATCTTTTACACATTTAAAAAAAAATCACTTTTTATTTTCTTCAGTAGCCATTTCATATCCATACTGTGTTTTCTAAACATGAAAATTCAGTTTCTCTGAACATTTCCACCTTTTCCCATTTCGACATTGACGGTTGCGCAAATCGTTGGTGCGGCAATTAAAAGGGGGGAAGAAAAAAAACTTTTAAACTCACTGAAAGCCAACCGTCATTGCGTTGTCAATCGACGTTTAATTACAGATAGAAAACCCAAAGTGAGCCCGTTCGATGAAGTGAAGTAATCCCCGCTGTCATGGCCGCTCACATTTGACCGGAGAGGGTGCAGAAGTGTAGATATTTGACGAGAGTGACGACGTTTCCTCTTTCCTTTCGTGTTTTGTTTTACGTTCCGTTCTTTGGGGCATTAGCGGGGTTTTGTGTGGAGACGAGATACTTAAAGATTGAAATGAATTGATTTGTCTGTAAAATCTGTGTACTGGAATGGTTTGTTTAACCTTTTCTCTCTCGGGTCTGTACAAAGTGATTGATTGGTTCATAAACAGTAATTGAAAGTTCCCATGAACAAAGGCTTTTTTGATTTTGTGCAGAGTTACTTGGTCGGTATTGTGGTTAAGGTTCTAAGTTAGGCTTATCAGGCGTCCTAATTTAACTGGGACCTTCGAGCATGAATGGACTGTAGTAGAGCGAATATGATGTCATAATCGTGAAACCAACATCTCAGACGCGACTTCTTTTCAAAATTATGAATTAAAAAATACTCGCGATTGGCTGATGAATTGGGAAATGTGTAGCAGTGAAAACTTATGAATGGAATGACGTAATTAACCACGTGTCTGAGGCCATACATGTTGGCCTGACTTTTATGTTAGCGAGATTACAACGTTATGTTTTCTCTACTATGAAGGATCGATGCTCGAAGACTGGGACAATCATGTATTCCAAAACCCGGACATTGTCATTTTTCTCGAATTTCCGAACTGCACTGTTAAAAATAGATACTCAAAATAAATCAAATGTACTCATTTTTGATTACATTCGATGCTTATCATAGCTCCGAATATGCAAGTCTCATTTTTGAAAAAGTCTTACTCAAAAATGAGTAAATATAAATAAAAAGAGCAGTAACTTGCCTACATAGGCTGCCTTCATAAATCACTTGCAATAAATATAGACAATTACAATCAAGTCTTACCGGGAACTGAACCAAGACCCACAGCACCGCATTCCAGTGCCTTATCCGTTAAACTATCAGGGTGATATTAAGCAGTTTTAAACAGATATTTTTTAAAGGTGTTCTAAAAGAATGGGAAGATAATTCAGTTGTAATAACTCAATTTTTGTTTAAGCCACCGACATCAAATAATGTGTAAAACCATCTTCTGAACAACTATTTTAAGTTTGTCATGTCGCTTTGCTAAGATGGATTAAACATATTAGCAATATTAAATCACACTGCTCATTTTTGAGAAAGTACGATTACTTGAACTTGAGTATATCATCGCTCATTTGTGATGCAATTATACTTTTTTTTTAAAGAAAACGATTAAGTTCAAGTAC
The DNA here is from genome assembly GCA_963932185.1 of Troglohyphantes excavatus. Taxonomy (NCBI): domain Eukaryota; kingdom Metazoa; phylum Arthropoda; class Arachnida; order Araneae; family Linyphiidae; genus Troglohyphantes; species Troglohyphantes excavatus. The sequence goes on from OZ010674.1 coordinate 22,667,876, forward strand.
TCATTTTTAAGCAATTTTTCTACAGTGATCTGGGTTTGAAACTAGAACGCTCAATTATATAAAACAACGCGAACATAACAACGAAAATCTACCACCACATGTTCCATATCAATTGTCATATTACCAATGGACAAGCTTATCCCTTAATGTCCATCAAAAGGACTTTGACCAAAGAGAATTCCTCAACGTCCAAGCCCCAGAAACGTGCATGGGTCAACGTCTCGGAAACTTAAAAGAACCCATTCAAGCGCCTCGGAAATAAATAACAGATAATTCTTTTTCCTAGGTGGCTTTACCTGGTAGAAAAAAAAATCTGTCCACCGCAGCACCCAGAAGAGGTAGTCTCTCCGCAATTTGTTATCTCAAAAATGATGTTTTTAAAGGATTGTGACAATTCGCAGCTTTGATGGTAAATTACGTTTCATGGTTGGTTTGTCGCCCAAAATGGCCGTCTCCGATGAAAATGAAGGGTTAAGTGTAGGTGGGTCTTGCCGCATGACCGGCTGTGTGGTTTGCTTTTTGTTTGTTGTTCGGCTGCTAATGGCACTTTGGGGGTTGAAGAAAAAAAAAAGAGATGTGGCGCCTTTGGTTCGTCGGAAGGGTCTTGTGTGTCTGGAGATGTGATTGAAAAAAAAAATATTTAAATGTAGGGAAAGTGTGAGAAAGTTTTTCTTCTGCCAAATTATCTGGAGATCAAATTGCACGCTATTATCTCGAAAGTGTTTTTGATATTAAATAATGTGTGCGATAGTTTGGTGAACTTCTAACAGTTTCGGTATTTTTTCTCTTTTTGTTTTATTTTTATTCATTCAGCCATTGTTCTTTTTGTGGATTGATTGCTTTGTTTTCTAGCAGAGGTATCCGTTCTTCTCATGGGTTAATTAAAATAACGCACTTAAAAGTAAATAAAATTACGCCCGAATTAAGTTTTAAAAACAAAGACCAAATAATAGAGATTTTTCGATTTTTCTGGAATACTGGCTGTATGATAATTGTAGGGGTGTGACCACAATGCCCTACATCTTTTAAATCAACTTCTCAAAATAGGTGCACATAGAAAATAGTTATGACCATAGAAACATAAAAAAAATTGAGCTGAAGAATGAGAAGTACGAACAAATTAAGTAGAAAGCCTTCTTCCGAAAAACTATTTTAACTTTGACAAGTTTTTAGCGATTTCTCTGTTTTAACTCGACCTTTCTGCATTTCGTCTGTATGTGAGTTTGTTACGAATTTATTTGTCGTTCATTGAAGTATATGTTATTATGATACAAGACTGATGTGTTAAACGACGTATATGTTATTTTTTTTAAATTTAGTATCATCGGTTGCGTGATCTATACTGTTAGGTCGAAAAAATTTTCAACTTTTAAGCCAATTAGAAAAATGCATAATAAAAAACAAATTTAGAGTTACAACTCAACTCCTAATTAAAATATAGAAAAAATAGACTTTAAAAAATAATTCCGAGTTTAGCATTGTAGTAGTTCCGGGAATAAGAGGAAAAGCACCCCCCCCCCCAAAAAAAAAATATATCTTAAGAACATATATCTTGTTTTTAATGAGTTCAAGGATCATTTATCCAAATTTGAAGATCGAACAGCGCGTTTGGTTGTTACTGCGTAACAAACAAATTCACAAACATCCGAAATGCCGAAAGGTCAAGTTAAAAGAGAGACCTCGCTAACACTCGGGAAATGTTACCGTCTCATCGAAATCGGATCATTAGTTTCATTAAAATTGAGCAGTCGAACACCATCCCCTTATAATTTAGTATAAACTTATTTACCTATTTTTTACATATTACGATAAATTTAACATGTATATAAATATTACAAACATAAATGTTGAACCACAAAGCTGTAAACTGAAAATAAGTGCATTTCTTCTTATAATAATAATTAATGAAACTTATCATGTATAACGTAACAAACTATTAATTGTTATTCTAATTAATCAAAATTTCATTTCTTAATATATGTAATGCATATTAACTATATTTTCTTGCTTCAAATTGATTTGTAAAAATAAGATTTTAATTAATTTAAAGGGAAAATTCGACTGCAGGCGATACATTTAAGTAAAAGTTAAAACTCGATAATCCTCCAACAATATGGAACGCAATACTGGAATAATTTTATCTTGAGACTCAATATAATTAAAATTAACTAATTTCTATAACTACATAAAATCACAATACACACATAACCTCAACACATGATGGAGATGAAGTTCTACGGAATTCTTTGAAACAATTTCTAATGAAAAACCAATTCCTGCATTGTTCGACCGTTCCTTTATGACTATTCCCACTAAAGAAAGAAAATCCCTAAAAGTGCTATGAAAAATTTATGGCACGAGAAGTTTTCATATCCAAACAATATTTTTATTACTTCCATCCCAAAAATCCCAACTTCAAAAACCAGACCATTCTCATCTCAACCGCATCCCACTACCGCCATCTATCGCAGGTCTCCCGAACCAATTCCCGAATGCCGGTTCATTTGCATGATAACGGCACCGACCCGTCGCTTCTGAGTCCATTCTATTCACCGCCGAATGTGCCTTTATTTGGCCATCGCCGATCCTGCGCCCGCCCACTGAATGGGGACAAGTAAAGATATCACCTTAATTGCGACGGCACTTGCGCCTAACATACGGCGGAATCGTGCGCCGCGCACCGTTTACGGCACGGCTGGACAATGGTCCGTGTGCCAGTAATTACGTATAAATTTCCTGGCGTTACTTGTAGGATTCCCCTTCTTTATGTTTACTCGATGTTTATCGAATTATGTATTATGCATGGGGTGCAGGACGATACATGTGTATTTAACGTTTCTTCGTACCATAAAAGTATAACCATCTTGCTTGAAAGACTCTATTACGAATTTTATTGTGGTGTCTTCTGCTATAATACATACTACGTGTACGATTTCAATCATTTGGAATTTATTTTATTGGGAGCTTTCACCATCAATTGTGCTACATATTGTTATTGTGCAGTATTGTTGTTAATGATAATTACTGAGAAATACATATTTGAAAATACAATAAAAATATAATATACAAAATTTGCGATAAGAGCTATAATATTTTATTTATAACACTCTATATATTATTATGTTTATTATTAATATTTTAAACTTAGGACAATTTAAACTTAAATAAGGTTAACTCTTTTAGGCTATATGTAAATGCTCCTCTAAATGCACTTGATTTTTAATTGTAAACTCATTTAAATCCTTCAAATGATAATTACAGCAATTGACTGTCCACTTGAAATATTTAAATTCTGAAATTTTATAACCTTGCAATTTAATAATATTGCAAAAATATTTCACAATTCGCATATAACAAACACAAGTTATGTTAACATGAGTATTACGATTTGCTCAACAAATTACTTTCGATGACGTATTTTCTATATTTCGTATCTTTTTTCATAACTTTGCCAAAATCTTAAATTAATCTACTGATATTTACTTCTTTAAAGCATAAAAGAAAAAAAATCCATCGCATTCCGTATCATAATGGTTCTCTCGTTCTTGCTTTCAGGTAGCGACAGGTACGACTCCAGACCTCCCAGAGAAGACAGTCCTTCGCTGAAAAACAAGAAACCCAGAAAAGCGAGGACGGCCTTCACAGACCACCAGCTGAGGGTGAGTTCACAACAATCTGTTTGATGTTCAGCAGCTCATCAATGCAAACAGCTGTTACTTTCACGCTATAATGATTGGGTGTCAAATGGAAGGGAAGGAGACGTTATATTTTTTAACTGACCCCAACACCTCAAAATTCTCAAGATCAAGACATCGAAAAGATTCCCCAGTAGTTCAGTAGCTATGATTCTTAAAAAAAAATTGCTATGTTAAAGGTTCAGACGAAGAGCGATAATGGTACAACCGCAGTAGGGTTAAAGTAATAAAAAAAAGGGAGCAATCCGTCAAGGCGACAATATGAATGCGTAAATAGTTGCTTAATATATTTTACAAGCATGCGCAAATTCGAATAGAAAACTTAATTTCGTTGTTAGTTTTCCAATCGCCATTTTGTGATTAGTTGTTACGCTAATTTTACCACTCGCTGTTTCATAATTACTAATTACTTCGTATATTTAATAATAGTCTCGTATTAGTTATTTTTGGTTTGGTTTGGCTAATTAACGTCGCACTGTAGCTACACAGTGGGCTATTGGTGACGGTTCGGGGCCAATCTCAAAGGAAAGAACCGGGAACGATGCCTCGTATTTTTGAACCATGGTCAGATGACGATGTATTAGTTATAAACAATAGTCAAAATGACAGCAGGTAAGTTTTTCATACCGTGCCTCTCATTGGTTTAATCTACACAACTTTAACTGCACCCACTTGTTAAGTGACATCAATATCTGTATTAGAAATGGAAATCCTAGACCTTTTCCACAACAAAGTTGTAGATAAAAATTGATTTGGCGGAACGATCACTTATTCTTTACTTTTACCCTGAATAATTTTGAAGAAAACGCTAAACAAATTATCATCTCTCATTAACGCTAAACAAAATTTGATCTTTTAACTTTTTTATGACTATGAACGTTCTTACCATTTCACAACTTGGTACAACGAAACTACAGGCCCAAAAGCTATCATATATGACGTTGATATCTCAATTTTAACGTAAAGTGGACCGTCGTCGATTTTTTTCCTAAACCTGAAATTTGGTAACTCTGGAATCGACCTATATAATACGATGATTACTTTGCTGGAAATTCTTTGTTTGCCAAATTTACAATTAATTTTGACATTGTAGTCCACGTTCTTGTGTGGGTTTTTGCAGAACTGGTAAATAAACTATGATACCCGACCATTTAAGGGCCTCCAGTTGCCCAGTGGATAAAGGCGTTCTGCTGATAATCGGGGGATTGCAAGTTAGAGTTCGTGCGGTAAACTTGACAAATAAAAGTAAAACTGTAGGGATATTGCAATCGGAGGGTTGCCAGCAACGTTGCAAAAATACTAGAAAGTCATCAAGAACATCCAACAAATTATACTGGCTTGTTCCCGGGTTTTTCCTTCGAGATGGGCCTCGAACCGTCGCTAATAGCCCACTGTACTGCTCTAATGCGACGTTAATTAACCAAAACCTGACCATTTAAGTATATGTAGAATTGGCCATTCACGAACCAGTGATTTAATTTAAAACAACTGTTAATATACAGTTACCCCAAAACACTGTTACACATTAAATCTGTCGTAAAACAACTGTCCTAGCGCCTATTCAGGTGCATGGGGTGCCAGCTCAGGTGTTTTTCCTTTTACCTGATCATAGTTTAAAATTACGGTTGATTTGTTAAATTAACGTCGCACTGGAGCTGCAAATTGGGCTATTGGCGGCAGTTCCGAGCCTATCTCGAATGAAACACCCGGGAACAATGCCTCGTATTTTTGAACCATGGACCACGTAGATGACGAAGACAACACCTAAGCAGGCACCCAACGCAACATCATTAAACGTCAGGACATTGGACCCCGATCAAATTTAACGTGCCTCAGTCATATACAATCCTGTCAGCACTATGACCACGAGAGTTCAAGGGTTCGAAAAATAATTTATATCTTTCATACATTACATGATCAGTTTGTGGACACACATCTCAAAATATCTGGCTGTTATTTGTACGGCCTAAAAGGTTGTTTTAAACAAAATACTGACTACATTCAAATATAACTTATAACACGATAACCATCGAGCATACATACAAGTGACAGTTCACAGTTTAAACCGGTTTGCAATTCACAACGATCACTTATGCGGATTTGGCAATCGAAGTTAGTATGCATCATTCATATAACTATCTTGTACGCAAATCATTCAACTACAAAAATTCGCAATATACTTTATAGCACTCAATATAATAACTTGACATACGAGAATCGCTTAGTAAATTTTGAATTTTTTTCAACATTAAATTACATCAAAAATTAAACAATTCTAAATATATCATACACATTTCGAATTAATATAGTTGCTTGTTTAAATTAACGCACTAGAGCTACACAATGGGCTATTTGATTTGAACATAAATTTTCGTCAAACCATAATAAAATATCTTACTTTGATTTTGGCATTTTCTATCCTCTAGTATTTTCTCCATTTAGAACATTATAGGATACCCACCCATTCATTCTACCAGGGAAGCGTGATTTGATTTGATTGGTTGGTTTAATGAAAGATATTTGCTCGTCACTAAGCCGCTTTATCCCTATGTTTCAATTTATTTAGGTAAGCGTGATGTAATTATAAGTTTGGTTTAATTAAAAAACGTCGCACTAGAGCTGACAATGGGCTATTAGCGACGACGTAACTATAAGATAACACAAAAACTACAGTTATAAACAAACCTTCTAAATAATTCCGTATGTTGGTTGAATTAACGTTACACTGGAACTGCACAGTTTGTCAAGTCTCTGGTATCAGCCATATTCGAACTCGCTACCTTCTGGTTGCTAGCCGCTGACAATATCTCGGGGTACAAGACCCTCCTTTAAAATTGCAAAGCAATGTTCCCGGGTCCTTCCTTTATAATAAAGGCCTTCAGTAGCCCAGTGGATTAAGGCGTTCAGCAAGTATTCAGAGGATTGCTAGTTCAAATCCGTGCGATGGATTTGACAAAGAAAAGTAAAAAAGTAGTGATTTTGCGATCAGAGGGTTACCAGCTTAACTAAATACTAAAAAGTCACCCAGAACATCCAACAAATTAAACTGGCATGTATACGGAACTGGTGCACGATAAATCTAATCGGGGTCCAATGTCCTGACCCCTATTGAGATTGCGTCGAGTGTCAGTTCAGGTGTTGTTCTCGCCGTCTGACCATGGTTCAAAAATAAGATGCATCGTTCCCGTGTCTTTCCTTCGAGATAGTCTCCGAACCCACCCCGAACCGTTGCCAATAGCCCACTGTGCTGCTCTAGTGCGACGTTTATTAACCAAACCAAACCAGACTCCGAACCGTCGTCATGGTTCAAAAATACGAGGCATCGTTCCCTGGTCTTTCCTTCGAGATAGGCCCCGAACCGTCGCCAACAGCCCACTATGCAGCTCTAGTGTGACGCTAATTAATCAAACCAAACTTTTGGAATAGATTCAGATCAGCCACCAATAGCCCATTATACAGATATAGTGTGCTATTAATGCAATCAACCAACCAAAAAAAATTCCCAAATGCTTCAAAGCATAATCGATTCTGTCGAATATCAAACACCGAGCGAGGCCAGACTCGCAATCAAACTGAAAATAGTTCACACAAAAAGAAGCATTCCGTCACGCTAAAATGTGATAATTACTCTCAAACACTCCGATGTCACAAGTCACAAAAAAAAGGACAAGTAATTAAGACCCGCCAAAACCTCTGCTACATTCTGAAAATAAACCTGTACGATTTCTATAATTAAAATTAAAAAAAACACCACACTTTAATAAATGTTAGACATAACCGCTGTCAATGAGGATTCAATCAGCCCCTGCACGCAACTCTGAATGGCTCATTTACAAAAAGGGAAAAAGAAAGAAAAATCGCTATTTAGTGCTGTGACAATAAATGATTTATCGCAGAAGAAACCATGTACGCCATGTTCCGTGCTTATTCTTCAATTTGGAGAGATTAGTTGAGACTTGTGGCGACTTAATTTTAAGAGCCAGAGGTTTCTTGTTTGTCTAGTCGGTGTCAAAGTCTTAATGAATGAGAAGGGATGTTTCATACTGAAGCATTTTGTCTTGAGTCAATTTTTCCTTTTTTGGAGATGTTTAGTTTGTAAGTGTTAATGACCTTTCGTGAATTAAATGCAAAAAAAAGCAATTATTTCTCGTAAAAATACATTTATATATAAAAGAAGATTTTTGAGGTGAAATTTTTTCGTGATTTCTTGTAGATAAACTTTCGACTTTAAACAAAATTTTTAACGAAGATAAACTATCATGGTTAATGTATAAAATAAAGATTAAAAACGGTGTAAAAAAGGAATGAAATTCTTTATTAACTATGTTAAATATATTAACTTAGATGTGTAAGTATACCAGTAGATTGAAATATTAATGTAAATCAAAGAAAAATCAAAAATATCAAAGTTTGAAGTAAGAAAAGGTAGTTATATAACAAATGAGAATATAGCCTCTTGAAGTGAAATATATTTCATTTAGATTATCAGAAATATTCCATTTAGAGGTCATAAATATACTAACTTAAATGTGTGTAAGTATACCGTTAGATTGAAATATTAATGTAAATCAAAGAAAAATCAAAAATATCAAAATTTTAAATATGATAATATAGTTATATAACAAATAGAATATAGCGTCTTAAAGAGAAATATATTTCATTTAGACTATCAGAAATTTTTCATTCAGTTGTTACTGACAGTCATTTATTAAAATGTTTGGATACAAAAAGTAGAATTTTTAACGACAAAGATCATGACAATAGTAATAGGCAAAATTTCAAAAGGATAATATCTTAAAATTGTATCCTTTTTAAAGTGTTCAAGAACATCAATTCAAATTAACATTGCCAAGCAACGTAAAATTGTTATTTGCATGTAAGGGGAAATTGTTATAATTGTTTTATATTTAACTAATTTTACTGAAATAAATATATCAACAACTAATTTAAATGAGAGAATAATTAAATTGTACTGCTATGGATATTCATTAAAACACTATATTTAAATTATTTTTTATATTAAATTCAATTTGTGTAGCTAGGAAAGTTATTAAATATACACCGATGAATCTGTTTTTAAGTATTTTATTTATGTTTCCAGACACTCGAGAAAAGCTTCGAGCGACAGAAGTACCTGAGCGTTCAGGATCGAATGGAGTTGGCAGCCAAATTAAATCTCACAGACACCCAAGTCAAAACGTGGTACCAAAACAGAAGGTAAGATAATTAGTTTTGAAATATTTAAATGTTGATTTAGTTGGAATATAATTTTGTTTTTTATGAAAACAAGAAATGTAAGTGTTAATGCTGTATACACACAATATAAAAAGTCTTTATGGGAACCTATTCAAGATGGACTTTACAACGAAAAATTGTGAAATTAGTGACATATATACAGACTTAAGGGGCTATAGCCCGAAGTGGCAAAATAGAAAGGCGGCACTATTTGTTTCAATATTGATATGCAGATAAGTATCAATGAACGACGTTTTATCATAAGGGCCGTAGACTTACGTACGTGAAAATTTTACATTATAAATATTATTCATTTAACTATCTATATATGCCTCCATAGCGCAGCTTCCAATTTCTATAGCCATTAATACCTGTCTCCGCAGCGGAGTCTTTCGAGCGTTAAAGGTTAATTGAAGTATTAATTGCAGACGTGAGTGTGAGAACCTGACATCTCCAGTTTTCAAAATTGTTCGAATCGACAAACGAAAAAATCTGTACGTTTCTTACATTGTTTTAAGCAAAAGTACAGGTATTTTTCCTGTATATGGTTTAGATCTGTCTGTCTGGTTCTTGCCCCAAGCGATAGAATAAAGTGTAAATCGGGGGAAAGAAAGTGGAGCTGTCTGGTTCTTGCATCTACGTCTTCAATTTTATTTTACGCGATGATGATCAAACGGTTTATACATCATTTTTAAACTAACTTCTAATTCCAGGACAAAATGGAAACGACAGGCCATGATAGGCTTCGAGGTCTTCCCTCCAGACAGCGCAACCTTAGCCCGTTTCCCTCGTCTCTGGGGTCCTACTCCGTCCCCCTACTGGCCCTACAGCTACAGCAGCTACCTCTCCACCATCTCGTCCCTCTCTGGTCTCGGGGCGCCCCCTCATCTCGGTGCCCCTGGATCGGTCCCGACGAGCATGCCGCCCACCCTGGACTTGTACCAAAGACAGACGAGTCCGCCGACTACAACGTCTTCGGTTGGAAGACCCGTCTTACCAAGAGCCATTTACCCATCGACGAATGGTTATTCTTCTTTGCAACCGTTTTACCAGGGACAGGCAACGCAGTGATAGAATTTGAAATTTCAAAGCAGGTTATCTTGATCCGGGTGATTAATCGATAAGCAGTATGAACTGTTTTCGGACATTTTATCAGAAATCGGTTATCCATCGAGAATTCCACTTAATATGGTCTATATAGATTCGAATGATTTGTGTACAAATGTATTAATTGTATTTACCAAAGTCATAGCTGCAGACAGAAATTAAATAAGAAGCAGTCCTCAATTTTAGTAAGAAGATATTTAATAAGATACACTGTTCCTGAAAATAAGACATTTCATCAGGGACAGGCTACGCATCGAGAATTCGAGTGATTTGTGTACAAATGAATGATCTGTTTTGGTGAAGAAATGGGAGATTAACAAAGTCATAACTACAAACAGAAATTAGCTGCAGCTGTCTTCGATTTCAATCAATTTGCCAAGTGTGAGTGTGTCTATTACGTACTTTTGTGGTCAAGACATAAAACTTAATTTCGAGGATAAACTTATCAAAGCTCTTGTAAGTGACCATTGCAAGGTAACGTTATGGGATGACATTAAAAAGTATTGAAAAACAAATGTTGAATAGAAATGGAATAAAGTATTAAAAAAGTTGAGTTCATTGGAAAATAAGGATTATAAAAATATTTGTAGGAAATACTTTTTAATTTTTATAATGGAAAAAAATTGCCAATATTTATTGAAAATTGTTTGAATCATAGAAATGTTCTGATATGGAATGAAGAAACACTCTTTCGAATGAAGTCATTAAATAAATATGATTTTTTTTAGATCTAACGACAGAAATTTCAATATTCTTATATAAATATTACCAAATATCAATCCCTGTACATACTCATATATTTACTTTGAATAGATTCCAAACTACTTTAATTTCGTTATTTCAGAAAATTCAAATATATCAACTATTGACATTAAGGAACCTATACGAACATGAATGACTTTTTGTTGCCACTTTTTAGTACAAAACAGAGAAAACTATATTTCTTGCATAATATACTAATGTCATCAATATTGATAACAAATCATTTCATAATATAAACAATAAATTCCAACTCTACTCATTAAAAATAAATTTTAAAAAAATTATGAAGTTTAAAAAAAAAAATACTCATTGTTAATCGAAATGTTTTTTTTCTTCGTAAATAATTCAAATTTTATAATATATACTACCTCTTTGCACTCTTGTAGTCACGTTCTTTTCAAGGAACTGCTATATTCTTCTTCACACAATCTTTAGTGCTCCTAGGAGACAAAGACTTCCATCAGTTTTGGAGTTAGTGGGAGAATAAGCTAACAAAGAACGATGTTTTTTAACTCAAGAACATTATTTTCTCATTTATTTTGAAGAATTGGAAATTAAAAGAACGAATAGTTATTTTTTTTTACCTGAAAGATGCAAAATGATTGGGTATGTGTTATGAAATCATTATGTGTTATGTATGTTTGCAGTCAGTTTGTTTTAACATAACACAGCATGAAGCAAAGAATGTCCAATTGTAAATAGTTTCATCATATGGTGTTTAAATGTAAAATATTTCATTTGAGAGACGTTATGTAGTATCATAAAGTACAAGGCATTTATTGGAAACTGATATCTTTTTCAAGTGGTGTAATAAATTATTTTTGTATCACTCAAATAATTGTTTATGATTTCATTATTAATTTATGTTGTATCATTAGTTGGGGAAAAAAATTTCAAAATACGCCGTCCAAGTGATTATATGTTTAAAAAAATAATTATATAATACACACCTGTATTGTGAGATGAATAAAGAAATTTTATGTAATAGTGATTTTTAATCATACCATTTTGTACATTTAAAACTTCATTATTTGAACCCTCAAGTTTCAAAACCAAATAGATCACTTTTGAAAAAAAATTTCAGAAGAAACAAAAAAATAATTAATTGTGTTGTTTATGGAATAATTTTATTTAATTTTTTTTTACAACTTAGTATTAACAGACACAGGCCTTAACCTAATTTTATCTCTGTATAAGTACTACTTTAAAAGATATTTTTCTTTTGGATCTATCTGGTTTTGCAACCAAGCTATGAGATAGATATATCTGGTTTTGAAACCGATTAATGCGCTGTGATTGGTGCGCAGTAGACTATGCGCATCTTGGTCTATCTGCTTTTGAAACTGATTTCACTTATCTGGTTTTGCAACCAACTATTGCTTTCACATCATAAAAATTATATATTAGCTACTTTGGAATGTTATGACTTCGCTCTACTGATATATCTAAATTAAAACACAAAAAAGAATGTCATAATCTGAAAATACCCCCAAAAAAGTTATATGTCTGGAAATATATCTGGTTTTGAAACTAGAGGGCTCCTTTTACTTATGAAAGCAAAACTCTTTGCATGCATATAAATATAAATGTTTCAATTCAAAATGATAATCTAAAAATTTTAATATTGTAACATAAAATAGTTTGGGGAATTGATACAGAGCCTCAACGTAAAATCATGAATAAGTCACTTCATTTCAATATGAAAGAATCAACTTAAAATTAAAAAGCCGAATATGTTCATTCTTTTAAATTACATTGTAAGATGATTTATTTCTAAAATTTCGCAAGTTTAGAAAATAGCCATAAGTTTTCAGTACTTGAAACTTATTAAATTTTAATTTGTTTATTTGTTCCCTTTATATCTTCAACTTTTACATTCTGCTAATTTTTCCCCTAATGACAATATTTTTAATTGTCTGCAAATCATATTCAAAATCAATTAGTTTTTTTCCTTTGATATATTGCTCGGATCAACATCTTATATATTTTTACTAAAATTCGATCCACGACTATCTAAGTACAAATAAAAAACGTAAATAATTATAATAGAAACTTCAATAATAACTTTTCTCAATATTTTAATTAGCACATGACGTTCATAACAGGGGACAAAAGTTGCAATTTTTTTTACATACTACCAACTATTTTGCAATGTATTTAAATCTTTTAGAATATTACCTGAAGATGTATTAATAATTCTAAAGGATTTGCAAAGAAAAATTTTATACAACCTCAAGATATGACGCTAATTGTAATAGCTTTCTTGAAACGCTGTAAAGTATACTTTGAAACGTTTCAAAAAAGCTGTTACAATTAAGATAGATACTTTGTAAGATAGCTTATTTCTAAAATTTTATAAGTTTAGAAAATAGTCATAAGATTTTAGTACCTGGAACTTGTTCAATTTCAGTTTTTGGACTTCTTCAACTTTTACATTCTGCTAATTATTTTGCCACTAAAGAAAATATTTTTAATTGTCTGCAAATAATATTCACGTTCGTAACATGTGACAAAAGTTGTAATTTTTTTTATATACTACCAACTATTTTGCAATGTATGTAAATCTTTTAGAATAATTCCTCAAAAAGTGTTAATAATTCTAAAGGATTTGCAAAAAAGAATTTTATCCAACCTCAAGATATGACGCTAATTGTAATAGCTTTTTGAAACGCTGTAAAGTATACTTTGCAACGTTTCAAGAAATATGTTACAATTAGCATCATATCTTGAGTCTATATCTTTTTATTGAAAAAAATTAATGTCGTTACTATGCAGGGCCCGATTACCGAATAGGCCATTGAAGCCAGATCTTCACATTTTTTAACATCACTTCAAATTTTTTAAGGAAAATATATAACATCTCTAACATAATTTAATTCTAAATAGACCTGAAAATCTAAAGTAAAAAGACTTGTAAAACAAACACTTTCACTTATTACAAATACACTGGTGTGCAAAACAGGGCACCTCCTCTTCGTGGAGGAAATATATTTTACAAACATCTGATCGTAAATTGAGTGAAACTTAATACAAAAATATATCAAGGGTAATGCAATATAAAAAACCAGATAAATATACAATATAAATTTTTTTAAAGTTCATCGTGTTGGAAAATGAGCTACTTAACAGGGTATTCACACATTAGTGAAAATAAAACAATTAAAACGCAGAAGTAAAATTTTAATGTGTGATATAGCAACTGTAGTGCACTCTTCAATTAAAATCATGCGAACCATAAAAACGAATTTATTTAAAACACGAATAAACAATTGCAACTTTAAAATACATCTAAAACAATTTCCACGCACAAACACCTCAAGGCTACAATCAGGGTGCACGGCAGCGAGAGCGCCACGCTGTGACCAGCAAATATATATGCTTCTCAGCTTCCAGTCACAAGTCACAGTTAGAGGCCAGTCAATCACCAGAGTCGGCTATTGGGTCCACGGACCGGCCCGACAGGGCACTCCACTCAGTTGGACATCCTCGGCTTCCACCCGGATCGGACCGCCCGGGCACCCCACTCCGCTGGGCTATTGACGGCACGCGTCCACCGCCACACACTCCCCCCTCAGTTTCCACCGGGAAACGAAATCTCACCCGCCGCCCCCTTCTGGTGTAATAGGGCCGCGACTGAGGAGGGCTGTCTTCACTGTCGCTATCGTGCGGCGGACCCACCGGTGCCGGCTCCCTGCTGGCATGGCAAACCGGCGTCGTATCACACACAGGATCTTGCGGAGCCACATGGGAGCTCCTCGGTGGCACTGAAGGCGGGGCAACGTCGCCCCTAAAAACGTAGGCCGGCTTCAATCTGTCCAAGGCAACGATCTTGTTCTCTCTCGGGAGGCCTATCAGAAACCCGTGCGGTGTCCGCTCCACCACCTGGAAAGGTCCCTCATACGTCGGCTGAAGGGGTCTTTTGAACGGCCCACGACGGACAAACACGTATTCACACGTCTGTAGATCCTTGGGCACGTAAGTAGGGCTGTTCCCATGGCGAGTCACAGTTGCTGGCTTGACCTCTCTGAAAAGGCGTCTCAAAATATCCACGTACTCCGGCTGCGACGGCTGGCCACGAGTCTCCAGAAAAAAATCTCCCGGCAACCTCAATGTGCTTCCGTATACCAACTGAGCCACGGATGCCTGCAGATCTTGACGCAATGTTGTTCTTAGCCCTAATAGAACCAAGGGCAAGGCGTCGACCCAATCCTTGTTTGTGTGGCACATAATGGCCTGTTTCAGGGTCCGATGACTCCTCTCCACCAAACCGTTTGCCTTTGGATTGTACGCGGCGACACGACAGATGTGTGTTCCAAGCAGACAGTTTATGGCCTTGAACAGTCTACACTCAAACTGTGATCCCTGGTCACAGGTTATCCTTAGCGGAACGCCGAACCTGGCCACCCAATGACTCAAAAAAGATCTTGCAACAGTGAGGGACTCACAGTCTGGCAACGGCAAAGCCTCCGGCCATCTCGTATACCTGTCGACTATAGTCAGGCAATATGCAAATCCTTGAGCCCGAGGCAAAGGGCCCACCAAATCCACATGAATATGTGAAAACCTCTCATCCGGAACTTGAAACTGCACCAAAGGGGCTCTTGTGTGCTGATAGACCTTGGTAGCCTGACATGAAAGGCAGCTGCGGCACCAGGTCTTGATGTCTTTCCTCATTCGATACCACACGTACCTGTCTGAAATTAACCCAGATGTTGCCCCAGCGCCGGGATGTGCCAAGCCATGTAAAGAATCAAAAATATTTTTTTGAAAGCATTTAGGGACATACGGTCTAATTCTATCACCCGAACTGTCACACCAAAGCGGGCTCCTAGTATTAGGTAACACAATCAGCTTTAAATTTAATCCTGATTTCGAAGGGTCACTTAACAACGAAGCAAGCCCGTCATCTTTCCCCTGCTCCTCAGCCCACTCGTTTAAACTAATCTCCGGCTCTAAGTTTATCTCGGAGATGCGCGATAAAGTGTCAGCTACCAGGTTATCCTTTCCAGGAAGGAACCTTATATCCGTTGTGAATTGCGAAATATAATCTAATTGCCTTAACCGCCTCGGTGGGCATTTATCATGTTTTTGGGTAAAGGCAAAAATGAGCGGCTTATGATCAGTATGAAGAGAAAACGGGCGAGCTTCCAACATGTGTCTAAAATGTTGTACCGCCATGTAAACGGCCAACAATTCCCTATCGTAGGTTGAATATTTCTGCTGCGTAGGCGTTAAGCGTTTAGAAAAGAAACCAAGGGGTCTAGGGCCGTCAGCGGTCTTCTCGTGCAAAACAGCACCCATGGCAAAATCACTGCAGTCGGTAACTAAAGCCAATTCGGCGTCACGCGATGGGTGATGTAGCAAAACTGCATTTGCCAAGGCTTCTCTGCAGTCCTCAAAACTTTTTTCTGACCTCGACTCCCAAACCAAAATGCTATTGTCGTTCTTTTTCTTAGAGCCCTCAAGGAATTTATCCAAAGGACCAAGAATAGAAGCAATGTTCGGTACGAATCTACGATAGAAGTTAACCGAGCCCAGGAATTGTCTCATTTGGCGAACAGTCTCAGGCCTAGGAAAATCCAAAATAGCTTTAACGCGCTCCTGTGTTGGTTTGCATCCATCTTTGTTTATGGTGTGTCCCAGGAAATCCAACTGCTCAACTCCAAAAACACATTTTTCCACCTTAATAGTTACGCCGTATTCACGAAAACGGCTAAAAACCGTTCTCAAGTGGGTTTTATGTTCCTCCTTACTGCCACTAGCTATCAACACGTCATCAATATACGGAAAACAAAAATCCAAACCCCGTAAAACTTCGTGCATAAACCGCTGGAATGTCTGAGCAGCACCACACAAACCGAAGTTTAAAAAGCAAAACTCAAACAACCCAAATGGGGTTATAATTGCTGTTTTGGGAATGTCCTCAGGATTAACCGGGATTTGATGAAATGCGCGCACCAAATCAACCTTAGAAAAAATTACTTTTCCCCTAAGCTGTTGGGCAAAATCCTGCAGATAAGGCAAGGGGTACCTGTCCGGGCGTGTAATCCGATTCAACGCGCGATAATCACCGGTAGGCCTCCAGTCCGATTGTCCCTTAGGGACCATGTGCAAGGGGCTAGCCCAGTTACTTTTAGACGGACGACATATCCCCCTATCCAACATATACTGAAATTCCCGCTTAGCGATCTCAAGCTGCGCAGGGTGGAGACGACGAGCCCGCGCGGTAACAGGGGGACCGCTAGTTGAGATAAAGTGCAGCGTATTATGGGGCGGGGTTCCCCCCGGCTCAGCATTCAATTGCGCAATCTCCTTGAACTCCTGCAAAATTCGATGAAATTCAGTATCTCCCGAGATCGTTCTAACAGCAGGAGTATCTGACCCTGCCAAACGTCCCTTACTGGAAATACCTGTACTAGGATCAAATAAAACGCGCTGTCTGACATCAATTACCAGATCAAATTTTTCAAGGAAATCAACGCCAATGATTGGTCTATCAACGTCAGCAATAACGAACGGGAACTGATAATTGCGTCGCATGCCAAAATCCAATGACATTAGCTTAGAGCCAAAAGTGGCGATTCTTGAACCATTGGCCGCAATTAGTGAAACATCCGTTGGTTTCCGTCTCCCAGAAACGAATCTCCTGGGAACACAACTAATGTCAGACCCCGTGTCTACCAAATAAGAAATCCCACTAATTCTGTCAGTCAAAAAAATTCGGCGGCACTCAAATGCAGCAGCAACGGGCTGTGCCGCGTCAACCCGATGAGAAACTAGTTTTTTTTCCAAGAGCATGGCTTCCGACAGCCCTCCGCTCTATTGCCATATTTTGCGTGAAGAAAACACAATCCGGAGCCCTCAAATTCTCTTGAATCGCGTCGCCCAAACCGACCTTCCGAGCGTTCACGCGAATTTTGCATCTTCTGGACGTCGCTCGAAAGCTGAGCACATGTATCAGTTAAAGATTTTACCTGACTAGACAATTCGCAAACCTGCAACCTCAAAGTGTCCATCTCGGACCGCTCGGAAACAGCATTGGTCCGGAACAAGCCACTTCCGCGTGAAACGGGGCCCGAATCCACAGGACAGATCTCGCAGATTCTGTCCGCAAGCTTAGCGAGCTGCTCTAGCTCGTCGGAGCTGCCACTCAGAATAGCCTGAACGTTAACGGGTAAGCGACCCAACCAAAGGCCTTTCAGGAAAGTATCATCTATTTGTTTATTACTGAGTTCCCGCATCTCCCGCAACAGCACCGACGGCCGCCTATCGCCGAGCTCGAGATCATCCAACAGCGTTTTAATCCTACGTGCCTGAGAAAGCTCAAATTCCCGCTCCAACCTATCACGCAAACTATCGTACGGGTTATCCTTAGGGGGATTAAAAACCAAGTCCGAACAATGCTTCAGTGTCTCGGAATCGAGGGCAGCAACGAGAGTATGAAACTTAGTTAACTGACTCGTAATGCCAGACAAAATAAAATTAGAGTTTAACTGAACAAAATAAAGTTTTGTATTTTCAGACCAAAAGGGTGGAACCCGCATTGCAATACGGGAGACCTGCTCCGGCTCGACCATGCCACCGTTTTCAACCCCGGGGGGGTTCTTAGTATCCGGCATGATACACAAACTTTAATAAAATAACTTTAATTCAAGAGCTTGACACAACCCGGGGGAATAACGACAACAAATGAATCAAATTCCAAACAGGCACTCACCACGGCAAGCTAGTAGTCACAATCCTCCAGAAAGCCAAAGGGGCGTATTCGTACTCCGGGTCACCACTTGTAGTGCACTCTTCAATTAAAATCATGCGAACCATAAAAACGAATTTATTTAAAACACGAATAAACAATTGCAACTTTAAAATACATCTAAAACAATTTCCACGCACAAACACCTCAAGGCTACAATCAGGGTGCACGGCAGCGAGAGCGCCACGCTGTGACCAGCAAATATATATGCTTCTCAGCTTCCAGTCACAAGTCACAGTTAGAGGCCAGTCAATCACCAGAGTCGGCTATTGGGTCCACGGACCGGCCCGACAGGGCACTCCACTCAGTTGGACATCCTCGGCTTCCACCCGGATCGGACCGCCCGGGCACCCCACTCCGCTGGGCTATTGACGGCACGCGTCCACCGCCACACAACCTCCTGCACACACGCAAGCCAGTCATTGATTATTCATACTCTGAATAATTTTATAATTAGTTGTGTAGCTAACAATCTTAAAAGTATCCCTTTCAAGGAAATGTAATGCAGGTTTGGCGATTCTTTGTTTAAACGAACCCCTAGACCTTAAAAGCTCCGATAGAGGATCTGTTACTGTCTTGAAATACAAATTCGGCATTTTTGATAAATTTTGTCTTATTTTTTAGATAGTTTAAAACGTAATATTTTATTCATGGACGGTAATGCGCGTCCTCACCTCACTTGAGTGATCAATGATTATCAAAAAAATGAAGACACAGATCGGCCAAGTCTATAAGCCGAACCAGATAGATCTTGTGTAAGACAATGTATTAAGACAAATTTGTTTAGTAACCGACCTCACCAAAAAGCCGTAAAGAACTAAAAAAAAACTCTACGTCGAGCTTAGCACTAGTGGGCTACACAACTAATTAATAAAATTATTTAAAGTATGAATAATTAATGCCACACTTGAGTGTGTGTAACAGGTTGTTACATCCTAAAAGTTTAACCTTTTGCACTCCAAGAACACTTTGCGATTTGTGTTCTTTCTATGGAACAGTTAATCGTTACGTTCTTTTCCACAGATTTTTATTATACTCATAAAGGAAAAAAATCCTAATCTGTTTTGTATTTTCAAGAGAACAAGTTGAAAAAAAGATTGATGTTCTAAACACAAGATCATACTGTTCTCGTTTATTTTAAAGAACAGGGAAACAAAATAACTGGTCGTTATGTTGGCGCTTGAGAGGCAACATCGAAGTGCAAAGGGTAAAGTTCAGCGTTGTATTTGCTTTATTTTCACTAATGTGCGAAATCCCGTTTTATTAGCTAATTTTTCAAACACGATTAACTCTTTTTAAAAACTATTATTTATTTCATATTTATCTAGTCTTACATTGTATTAACCTTGATATATTTGTGAATTAAGTTTCACTCGATTACGATTAGACATTTGGGAAATATCTCAACAAATAAAAGATGTTTTTTAATTTGCACATCAGTATACAAACAAATGATGACGACCTATTTTAGGCTTTAAGCATAACAAGATTGATCCCGTTTAAAGCACCCTAACGATCCGCTAATACCTATCTAGTTGTTTTCTAAAATTATCCACTCCCTATAAATTAACAACCTCTTCAGACAAACCATTTCATTTACTTATCATAAAAATAAAGCTGCTTACTTTCACGATTAAATTGTGATTTGTATAAGTTATACATATGACTTCTAGTCCCATTGGCTGTATTAAGTTGTATGCCTTCAACATCAGCCGATTTGATAAATTTAAATAGATGAATAAGGGTCCCCTTTAGTCCTCCTCTCCTCGAGTGTATATATGTTTAAAGTTCTAAGCCTGTCATAATTGATCGTTCCCAAAGTACCCTGAAACAATTTCGAAGCCCAGTGTTATACTGGTGCTAACGAATCGATATCTTTTTGCCGTTTAATCTATTAAAAAATTGGGGAGGAATGGGGAAAAGGGAGTTGATAATAGTTACAGAAGATTTGGAATACGAACACTCAGTTACTTTTTAAAGTGTTTTAAAACCTGCTGACCGTTACAAAGGTATTTTTGCGTCCTTGTATCTTCCAGCAATACACACCATTTTTAAATTCATAAAAAATACTTTAGTTAAATGTTTTCAAACTTTTTTTATTGGGGTACAGATTCAAAGCCATCTCTTTAAGAATAAACCATTTTTTTAATCGATATAAATTTATTAAAATATTATTTGAACTCTCTAAATGAAAAACAACTTTACAATTTGGTTAATTTTCTGAACGGTCCGAGGGTTAATACATTTGTTGGTTCATTTTAGTGATAATAAAGGGTAAGATGGTAGTGAATATAAAAATTCCATTGGCTGTTTTAGGGTCTATTTGAAAGCAGTGAAGCCCCTGTTTGAAGACCGTTTTCCCTTGTTAATCGGGTCCTGTAAATATAAAAAAAACTATTGCATTTTTATCGAATGATCCGAAATGACGAAAGTGGTCGGCACATTTAAAATGTAACAAAGTCTTCAGAAGAAAATGTTAAACACGTTAATTTTACTTAGAAAATAAACTTTAAGGTGTTAGATCCCTGGAATCTGAAATGAATATCTCATTTTAAATGTAGTAAAAAATGTAACTTTATTTTTTTTTCAATAACACAAATGATGTTTTTGATATTTATATGCAAGAGCACTCAGAAAAAGAAGTTCCTAGAATGAAATAAAAAATAACTTTCAACTTTCTGTAATGCAACGCCTTTCAACTATTTATCTGCGAATTCTTGCACTTTTTTTTAGATGGTTTAGAAGAGTTTTCAAAAAAAGCGTATGAAATATTAAGTTAAACTAAATAAAACTAATTCAATTAAAAAAAATCAGGAATAAATTTATCGATCATTATCTTATAATAAACTATTTTTTTTAAATGTGTTACGTAACTTGTAATCGAGAAAAAACCTTTCATATATATAATATTTACATGTAAATGTATATATTTCTAAAAAAGTGTTTAACTTCTTTCTGCATTATACCCTTTAATTGTCTTTCATTACGATTAAAAAAAATTAAAATTTAAAGCGTAGGGGTATTTTATAAAAGCTATATCTAATAAACTATTTTTTTATTGAATATACAATTGGTATATAAAATAAACTGCATTGCAATAAAAACAACAGTAACATTTTTATATTTTTCTTACCGCTTTAAGGGTTAAAAATACTTTTTATGCAGTTTCAATAATAATCTACATTTTACTTTGGCCCTGATTTATAAAATTGCATCTTTACAGCCTGGTTACTGTAAATCATAGAATATTCAGATAACTGGTAGATGGTTGAATTTACGTCGCCCTACAACTGCAAATGATTTATCGGATACTGTTTTTATATACTAGAATTAAATACTAGTAACAGTTACTTCCTTATTTCGAACCACGGTCAAATAACAAAAACACCATTTCAGCTTCTCCAAATTTTCACAACACGTTCAACGTGAGACCATTCGAGCCGCAGTAGATATAAGAGTATATGTTACGTTCATATTGTAAGTGTCCGAACTTAGAGAACCGTACTAGAGATATGCCAATCACTAGTTTGTGCCATGTCGATCCGGTTATCATATTTCCAAAAAAGCCTCACTGCTCTTTTTTAACGCATGTTTTTTAATATATGTATTTAGATAGTTGTTTTTCACCCTACCATTTGAATAAATTCTCATCCCTCCATAACTGTAAACTAAGAAATTGTATATGAAAATACCTTTACGCTAGAGATTGCATTTCGTAACGTTTCTCGCATACTTTCAGACCGTGATGTTTCTAGCAGAAATTTAAAATTAAAGTACGCATCAATCCAGAATATTGTAATTCATCGCCATTTTGAGTCCGAATAACGCAGAAAAAAACATGAAACCATTGTCACACAAATGCACGATTTTGGCATCTATGAATAAGGGTCACAGAGTCCGCTTTATTTTTTTATATATTCCTAGTCGAATAACTTGGCGCGGAATAAATCCACATACAAAAATTTCTTATTTTCGATGATGTTTCTCCTAAATTATTCGCCCCAATTCCTGGAAAATAATAGACCTTACCCATGCTTATAGAATGGTAGGTGGAATACAATGGTCCGATGTTGTAAAAGGATAATCTCACAACAGATTTCAGGGCCTTATCTCTGAGTTTCCATCGAATTATTTATTCAAAATTGCTCCTTTTAAAACAATACAATTTGTGGTTTATACCCCATTTTGTGATTTTGTTGGGAATTCTTTGTTCTCCGGATTATGACGGCCGTGTTCTGTAAGTATCGAGCCTCTCTTAAATAGTACAAGTCATTGATGACTCGGGTATGGAAGTTAAAAAGTGTGTAGCTTTGGGGGAATTTCCGGTACGTTTTTTGCAAACACGGAATTTATTTGCTCTGTTGAATACGCCTCTTCTATGAGTTATTTATATCTCGAAAGGATATTTTTTTCATCTATACTTCGGGTCATGCTATATTGATACTGAGCATTTATGATGCAGCGATAATCTTTCCGTCAAAAGATATAGTTAGCAATGAAAACAGCTCCAATAGATTGGATGATGAGCAAAACTATCAATGAAATTTGAAAAATCTTAATATTTTTTATGAAATTAAATTGTTTATACTTTAAATTTTGGTGTATTTTGGTGTTTAACTGTTTGATGACATAATGTCAGCTTTAACGAATATAAAGCTCCAGTTCGTCTATATCCAGTATATCCAGTAATCCTTAAATTTGGCGAGTTAAACCGTAATTTCTTCAATTGAACCGTGTTGTTTCTCCTCGTATTTCGGCCATTAAGCGACGAAGATGACAAAATATGAAAACTCTTATACATACTGTTCCCTCATTCGTTGTTTAAAGCAGGCGGAGGAATTATTTTGTAGCCAATCAGACATAGGTTTTTGCAATTTATCCTTATTGTGCACTTGTCTTATTCAGGGTGCATGCTGTTAAAGGAAAATATACAATTTTTTCCACTGGAAAAAAACACGTGTCATACACACACAACAACACTTTTAAATGTAACCTTCCCTAACAGAAAGTGAGGGGGAAAACAGGCATACCGTTGGACAGCATGGTTGCCAACCATCACAGGAAAAATATATTATTGACTTATTCCACAGAATATCTCGCATTTTTCCGAATGTGAAACTATTTTCAACAGGTGGAGTAAAGTTACCATGCAAGAAGTAAAGTAACCCCTCCGTTGACAGTAATCAATCGATTGGGACTTTCAGTGGCCGTCGTTGAGAGGAAGGGGTTCGTTATAAAGGGGAGTCATTGAAAAGATGGTTTACTATAGCATGTTAAACTTTTCATTACAGTGTGTAATAAAAATTTGCAGACAGTGGAATTCAGTCAGGCAAGAACCATTCGTGATTAGCGGGTCACGAGTTCGATTCCTGGTAAACCCAAGCGAAGACTCGCAGCATACAGTATACAATGTACAAAAAAGGTACTTAAAATGAATATATAATCCTACTAGTTTTTCTTTAAGTAGATAATAGGCGGGCCAACGTCTTACGAACCTGATATTAGTGTTTTTCAATCCGAGAGAGTCAGCAATAATATCTTGCGATTAATACAAATAATTAATTTTAAAAATGTATTAAAATAATTATGTTTAATCTTATAAAGTATAATGGTATTTTTTCCAAACCCTTGTAAAAAAATTAATGTTGTTTTAAGTATGAATAGAAAGCGTCCGTTTTAATAAAAAATATCTTCACTATTATTATCAAAGAGAAGAAAAAAAAATAATAATTCTCACTTGCTTTTACTTTATTTTATAAATTCTACACAAATAACAGATTCTTTGCAAATGAAGTTAAATAAAATATTATTTTCAGAGTTTTAACAAAAATCGTCCTCCATAAACATATTGGATTGAAAATGACCAATGTAAATAGATAAAATAATATTATAATACATTTTACACATTTTCTCGAAATTGAGAAACCATTTCGGAAGAATAACACAAACTATGCACAGAGAGATCGCTCCTTGAAACTTATCACGAATTCTATTCATTACGCACAGAAAAATGCATTTCAAATTCCTCCTTTTCAAAAATCCGAAAATATTCCTCGCGACTCAGTTATTAAATATTTTCTGTGATAATAATAACAACAGTGCCTTTTCTTATTTGTAGTCGTCTCGAAAACAAGTGCACAACGATATTTACTTATTCATACGTAGCCATGCGTCTGTATTTCACATGCACAGTCTATTCCCCCCTCCCCTTTTCTTTCACATTAAAATAAGGATGTGATAAAAGAACATCCTGTTATTTTTCAACTGTTCTTTTAAATGAATGGCAACAACTAGTTCTAGAATTTGAAAGTTAATAATTTTCTTTTGTCAACCTGTTTTTTCCTTAAATTGTTACCAATATGTGAAGCGAATTCTAAAATTTATATTAAAAAATAACATGTTACAGTCTTTTAGATCTGTTATTTACTGACTTTCTCATTGTTTAATTGATTAAATAAATGTTATTTAGGGTATAAATTGTCTGAGTACTTATTTGCGAAATGACAACAGGTTGGAAAGGTTCCTTACATTTCCACATACTTCGTAAAGGAAAACAGATTGGATTCGTAAAAAAAAATACTACTTCTTTTCTGATGACTCCTTACAGTGAGTTATTTATTAATGCAAGAACACGTACCTAGAACTTTTTTTTCCGAAGAGGGTCCATTTATTGTAACAAAAGGTCTCAAAAATTGAATACATATATATATTAAATACTTCAAAAATAAATCATTAGATAATTTTACTTATAAAGTACTTAATTGCATAATTTTTTGACTTAATAACTGATCATGTATTTCTATATTTAATTGCATATTTCTTAATAAAATGCTACCATGTATAAATTTAGCTTTATTAAATTTAATTTGATAAGAGCTAGGACCCTTGGGTAAGACATCATTAGAAGTGATATTTAGTGTTACCAATTGAATTATCAAACAAGGGAGTGTTTAACAAATTTGATATTTTAGTTTCTTCCTAGAACAGTTTCTTCCTTTGTATCTTCCTAGAACAACCCTCATACATACGTGTACAATTGTGCAAACATTTTTAAATAAGACCCAACAAATCATACCCATAAATTAAAAGAACAGATTAAAGAACAGTTCCTTAAAAAATAACATGTTAAACAGTACCTATTCTGTAAAACGAACGTAAATATTCCATCTCTACATTAAAGCGCAGCAAATGTATTACATCTTTCGGAAGATTCGAATATCAAGCACCTTCCCTTCCTTCATTTGTTTAGTGTATTCACACGTGCAGGAGCATGTATGAACGTATAACTCGAGCACATTCATTCCCGTATTAAGCCAGGTGTCCCCAACATCAAAATCCGGCAGCGATAATACCATTTTCGAATATTCCATTTTTGCCGTTGTTGTTTACACTTAGAGAACATGCGGAAAAAATAAAAAAAGCTGAGATGTTGCGCGTTACTTAAGCAGACGACTTCTTTATTCCGTTCGTTATTTGAGTCAAGCGAAAAGAGAGGGGAGAAGGGGGAGGGGGGGGGGCGAAGATATTCAATATCATTATTATTATCTGACGAACAACGCGGGAAAGGGAGAAATTCACAAAGAACTATCGTTCGACGAGTCGGTGGGAGTTAAGAAGGAAAAAAAAGAAATCCATTTGCCCTGTTTTAACTTGATCCCTTGTGATGCAAATGTATTTGGAATATTCTTCGAAAGTATGGGATATATTGTCGTTATTTGCATATGAAAATCCTCTTTTAATATACAGATGGCTATGGAGATGCCTATTCTTTTTGAAGTGATACGTTCCCTTCTCCGTTACTTGAGAGTACATGTTGTTCTCAAAGGCGTAATTTGGTTTGAAATGTTTTGAAAGGCGCTCACTGCTGAAACAAAATTTTACCTACTTTAGCGGGGGGGGGACTGGGGAGGTGGAAGGGGTAAGGAAGGGGTTATCTAATACGTGAATAATCTTATAGTTTATTTGATTGGTGGAAATGGTAGAATCTCTCCAAATTTAAAAACATGTTTTTCTCGAGCAGCGGTCCCCCCAATTATTAATAATAATTTCAGACAGATAAAACTTTAGACCTAATTTTAAAACTTAGTAAACTTAAGAATAACATCATTTAGTTTATAAAAGTATTTGCAAAACAAACGAATTTCAAATAACGCAATTCGAGGTGCTCCATAGCTATACAAATTACGACTGCCCAACTGCCATGGGAAGAAAATAACACACTATGGATACAAATGCAATGCACTATTTATAAAACTATGTAAAAAATATATTTTTATTTATGAGATTCTGTATCTCTTTAATTTCTAAATGTTAAATATATGCTAATGCTATATTGATAGGTTATTTCAACCCGAAAAATTGAGCTAGAAGAACACAAATAGCTTAATTTTCCTTATTTAAGTAAAAATGACAAATCTGCAGAATTTCATATTCGTGGTTGTACACGAAGTAGGAGAATTAGTGATGGGTGTGTGTCATTTTAATCACGTGCTCAGAACGGGTACTTAAGCTGGAAGTTCAAAAACAGCTTATATATCCTGTTTAAGATATAAAAAGCAACTCTAAAAAAAATTCATCTTGCTGGCATATGGGAAGTATTGTATTTATTTATAATTGCCTTTTATTTTAATCCCGTGCGAAGAACAGGTATTCCACATTAAGTTAGCAAATAGATATTATTTTTCCTATTTATAAAGTACTAGCAAAAGTACCCGTTCTTCGCACGGAGATAAATAAAATAACGACAAATGACAAAAAATATATGCATTTCCTCTCCTCCCAGGGAAAATCGCGTATACCATTTTAGAATTCCTCCTTAAAAAAGTTATAAAGCTGTTTTTTATAATTTAAAATACTTTTATTTTTAATGAATTAGAAGTAAAAAAATTAAAAATTTATCTATACTACTTGGTTACTAATGCACCGATAAAAATCCTATAATTTCTTGTTTATCTCTCATAAGGTATGGAGTTTTAAAAATTAAACATTCCTGCACAAAACTACTTTTAGAAATTAATAGGAATTTCCTTTCGGTATGGGTAGTTTCGGTACATAGTTGCATGAAATCCCTTAATAAAAAACGACATTGGTAAAATTCTTAACTCCAAGTGAAATCAGCCGATGGATATAAATAATATACTATCGTGTAGACGAAAGTCAGATGTTTTTTACGTGCCGATTTTTAACCCCCTTTCACCCTCTCCTCTTTTACTATGTCCAAATGCCCATGTTTTAAAGATTTGCCATGAATGCTATTATTACAGAAAAAAAACCACCTATTTTAATTTTAAGAATTTTTTTTTTATTTCCGTATGAATGTATTAAAAATTTCGTATTTACTTATTTTGTTAAACCATTTTTCATAAAATTTTTATTTTGTGATTCTATTGTTATTGCAAATACCCGTCGAAAAATACCCGTCATATAAATATTTAGTAAGTTTCCACAGCAAATTAAAGCCAATACGCACTTTATCCAAAGAATAAACTGTTATAACTTGGAGATAGTTTAGCCAACGGTGCAGTATATTATAAACTCACCATGTACTTTCAATCATTCAGAACAATAATGCAGAACATTTAATTCTTAATGATCGCCATTTAATGTTTTAAAAGGAAATATTCTTTGGCACATTAAATAAAATATTTATTTTCTCAATTATCATTTGGTATCTGTGGAATTTTATTCTTTAATAACATTAAAAAGTCATATAGAGTTGAAAATTCACAGTGAAACTAAGCTTCGTACAATTAAAAAAAAATACTTGCATAAAATATTTTTCAAATAAATAAAATGGACGTTTATACACAAATTACTCGCATTTTGGAAGAATTGTTCTAAAAGTTCGATCTAAGATAATTAAATATAGTTACAATGAACCCGTATACAAAAAACAAAACAATAGAGATAAAACTATTATAAAATTTTAATACAATTCTAAACCATTTCCCTAAGATAACATTCTGGTTGATTAAATTTTTGAATGTTTCCGTATTGTAGCAAAATGCCCAATGTGCGGTCGTTTTTCAATAATTATTAAATCAAACAAAACGCATGACGTCATTTTTATAGAGTCAATAACGAAATATTTTATTTTAAATTGCAAACGATATTTTCATCCTAGTTAAGTCAATAGAATACATTAAAATAGTTATAACATACGAATGGAACATCATACAAACTTAAAAATTATCACAAAAAATGTCTAATTTTTCAAGTAAAGTAATCTGTAAATTTTATAAAGCTACGTTTTGTAGTTATGGAGTATTCCGTGTAAGGATCGGCATTCTAATTGGTTTATAATTTTGTTATATTATATTTTCGCTTTTCTCCGTTGATTTTAACTGATTTTACTGTTGCCACTTCGTGAAACTTTGATGACGTACGCTAAAAAATGTCATAACATTCGAATGGAACATCGTAGAGACTTGAAAATAGTCGCGTTAAAATTCTTATTTTTTGAACTAACTATTCTGTGAATTTCAAAGCTCTGCGTTTTGTAGTTACGGAACGTATAATATACTGACAAACCAACAAACAAACCAACAAACACACATCCGGACAGATTTTGGAGATTTCTGCTTTATATATAAGATAAGAAACAACTGTGCCAAATTTTATCTTCATGGGTATATGGAAATTGACAATTAGTGATGAGTAAATTGTAGAGTAAGTCAGTGGCGAGGGCCTTCGCCTTTATACATAGAGGTTAATAAAGAAGAATAGCACGTTTAATCTTTATAAAAATCCACAATTATAATTGAAAATCTTTTTATTTTTCAGAGTGTAATTATTTTCTTACGTACTGCTTATGAATTAAAATAATAATTTTTATTATAAATTAATTTTCACTATCTGTTTTTAAAATTGTTAAAAATCGCTGTGTTAATCTAAGTTTTATTATCTTGATGTATTCTAAAACTAGTATAAAGAATAATAATAGAGACACATTTTTAAATATTTTTTTGTAATTTTGCCTAAAATGTTTAATTATAAAACCTGAAGTAAAAAAAAAAGAAGGGGTGCCGCAGATCCTTTGAATGCCACTGTCATGAAAAAAAATTTATCTATAGGTTTTATAACTAAATAATAATAATAGTATATACATTTTATATTTTTTAATAAAATAACAATGTTTACTAGCATAAATAAAAATAACTTGTAAAAAACTGTTATATTTTAGTTTCATAAACATGCTTAAATATTATCATAATATTTTGATGGATAATTTAAAATGAAATTGTAATGTTCTTTTGCCAAAACTCTGCCAATTGGCGAGGAAATGTCACATAAAAGAAGCAACCTCGGCAACGCCAAATATAATTGTCTCCAATGTCATTCAAGGAAAGAAAGGAAAATAATAGGAGCACATTCTTTTGCCGATGGAATCAAATAATCCAAAATGGCGGAATAAAAACAGGAAACATGAGCACGAGATTCGGGTAGGATTGAAACGTTTCTTGTTATTATAGTGAAAGGCACATTCGAAAAACGCGTTTGGAAATGGATTTCCACGAAAAGCCATTTTCGTGACCGTTTGAGTGAACATTTGACTTCGTTTGAGGAATTTTTTTCATTCTTTTCTCTCATTTGACACTCGTGATTCTTGAGTTTTTATTAAATTTGGAACGATCGTATGCGAACGCCGCGTTGCCATTGTTTCCTGTTTTATACCGTTTTGCGGAGTCCGAGAGCAAATTGGCAATAGTACGAATCGCTTGGGATATATTTAGTGGCCATTGTACGAGCATTCTTGTCCAATATGTCTCGTTTTCGACAGAGAAAACAATCGTCCGTTTATGGCTTTTTAGTGACCCAGGAAGTTATCTAACATGAGCAGTAAGCGCTCATTGAAAAAGTTGAGTTGTGTATGGAATACGTTTTAAAAAGGATTTACGGCAACAACGTTCCAAAATACTACGTCATGAGTTGGGTGAAATTTTTCAAACTCATTTCCTGTGTAAAGGACGCTAAAAAAGTATCTATTCAATATGATAAAAATAAAATAAATTCAAAATTTTCTTTGGTAAGGTAAAAAGGGGCAATAATTTTATAAAATATGGAACGAAAATAAATAAATGAACAAAATAATTTTATTCCTATTGTTATGTTTCGGATGTATAGAAATAAATTTATGTAAATTGTTATTATATAATTTACTATTATATAAATTGTTATTATATAATTTACTATTATATAAATTGTTATTATATAATTTACTATTATATAAATTGATATTCTATTCTTCTTCTAAAATGATATTATATAAAATGCTATTACATAAATTACTATTATAGAAATTGGTATTGATTATATAATTTGCTATTGATTATATAAATTGCTACTGATTAAATAAATTGATATTATATAAATTGCTATTCATTAAATAAATGTATATTATATATATAATACTTTTATAAAAATTGTCGACTTTTAAAATTGGTCATTCAAATACAAACGTAACTTAAGGTGAGGTTTAGACGTACGAAAGTTATTTTTTGTCCGAGAACTGATAAATTATCCGAAGAAACAAGCCGAACGTTTACACCAGAGACGATTTTGTTATCGAGAAGCATTATACGACTTTCGTCCTTCTAAGGTCACATCAAACGGATAGTTGTTTTCTATAATTATAACGTCCAACAACAGTAAGGGAATGAAAAATTCTCAAGTTTAAACGATTTTTTAGATATAAACATTATTTCTATTGATAGAAGTAGTGAATTAATAATTTATATGCGTATTAACATTACTATAGAAACTTTAATTTAAAATGATTTTTTAATTAGATTTAAACCTAAAAGTTTTCATATTTTATATTTTATTTACACTTATTAAATGGGCAGTTGATGGCTAATCATTTAAACACTTTATATTAAATAAAATTTAAAAGAAACATAATCTGAAAACTTATACCAATTGGTATCGAAATATTAAAAAAAATAACCAACTTGTAATACTAACACTGACGATCAGTAATAAATATATTTTAACTAAAAATTAAATCTGCATTCATGTGATAATTGTGATGACTCGTGAAGTTTAAGATATTGAAATTAATAAGACCATATAACAGTTGTTATTCCAAAAAAATTTAATTAATTAAATTTTAGTTATTTTAAATGGAGTTAAATTAAAAAATTTATTTGGTTAGTTTTAATTGATAATTTGATATTATAGATAACATATTAATTATTTAAATATCTTGAAATTTAAATAGTAAATTTGATTGTCAGTTTAAAAAAATAATATTACCTCTATACACCTCCAAAATCCAATAAGTTAATTAATTAGACAAAAAAAATAGATAAATTACTTCATTTCCAATGATTATTAGTTTTTGAAAATCCGCTTTTATACTTCACTTTAATATTTAAATTAAACCGCTCTCTTATTAAAAAATTCAACTTTCATTTTTTTTTATGTTTTAAATGATACAAGAATAATACTTCAGTATGCTTGAGACTTCACTTTGCGTTAGTTACCAATGTAAAAACTCAATAGAAGTAACAAAGTAACAATGAAGGCATCAATGTCGTACATTTCTCAATTGATAGTTGCATTTTATTACAATGCACCTAAATTGTTTCCAAGTGCAATTGGCAAGGTTTCTCATGCATCAAGGATTGTCATTAAGGAAAGTGATAATACAGTCGACCGTACTTTTTTTCTGCCTTGAGCATAAATTACTTTTGATTATAAGGTTTCCATCCGACCTCTGTGAATCCATCACTTTTTGTGTATATGTGTTGCAGTAAAAACAAATTAAGTTGGATTATATATCACTTTCTAAGACAACAGTTAATCAGATATACAATTTTTTTTAATATGATAATTTTAAGAAAATGTAATGTAATAAAAATAGTGGTGTTTAAAATAAAATAACATTTTACTTTTACCCTGAAATGTAAAAATCATGTATTATTCCATATATTGGACAAATTATTAAAAATCATGATATTTGTATTTTCTATTCTTAAGCTTTAGCTTCGTTTTAAAAAGCTTGAGGTAATAAGTTATTCTTCTGCACTGAATTAAAATGATAAATTCCTCTATATTAATTGGTAACTATTTAGATATCGTTTATTGATTTACAATTTAGGATTTTAAATATATTTAAAGAAAATTCAGTGTTCCTTCAAAGTTCCAAATAGATTCTGTTGTTACAAACTTCGCAACGTTCTGATATTATATATATATATACATATATGTATATATATATATATATATATGTATATATATATATATATATATATATATATATATATATATATATATATTTATATATATATATATATATATATATATATATATATATATATATATATATATATATATATATATATATATATATATATATATATATATATATATATATATATATATATATATATATATATATATATATATATATATATATATATATATATATATATATATATATATATATATATATATATATATATATATATATATATATATATATATATATATATATATATATATATATATATATATATATATATATATATATATATATATATATATATATATATAAATATATATATATAAATATATGAAAGGAACATTTTTAGCAAAGTTGTAAGAAAGACAGAAACAAGTAACATATAGCACATAATTCGTTGACATGCGTCTCTTTTCATCTTACTCCGAATATATATATATATATATACATTTCGTAAACCCTTTGAAAAGCCCATCATGTATGAAACTTGAATAAGTTCACACGAGTTTTTTACAAAATTCACATGGGTTTTCTGCCAGAATTCTCGCCAAGGGCATGCTTGTATATAAGTATTTAAACACTAAAGAAGGACTTAACACGAAATTAAATTGAATTGTTTTGAAATATTAATTATCATTTCATTAAAAAAAAAGTTAATTAAGTGAGTAGGAAAGTGGAAAAATATATGAAAGGAACATTTTTAGCAAAGTTGTAAGAAAGACAGAAACAAGTAACATATAACAAATAATTTGTTGACATGCGTCTCTTTTCATCTTACTCCGAATATATAATTAAAGTTATTGGTAGTTAAATTATCAGCCTTGGAAGATCATCTCAAGTTTTCCATTAATCAAGGAAGTGCACTTCCCATCAATGTCATCGAAGTTGACGATGCATTTCTTTCGTCACTCATGATAAGATATTCACGAAAAATAGAAAAGGTTGTTTTTGGAATTTTCTAACCTGAATAAAATTTGATTCGTTCTGAATATAATGTAAAGGCAATTTGTCAAAGTTCATAAAATGTTAGAAGTTTATGTCAGATTAAATATTCCATTATACCCTTGTTGTTTTAATATGTAGTTAGACCTTGGTCAAGATAAAGATAAACAATATATTCTTTGGCCACGGAATATATGAATAGTTTTAAAACCTTAATATTAGTCATTCATTATATATAATTATTTTTTAATTCAAACCATGTGCACCAAAAGCGTTAACTCTATGTCAATTTACTATTTTAAATAAAAATGGCGTGTCGATTGAACGAAAACGTGTACCATATGCACAAACGGAATAAATTTAACAGAAGCGTTATAAACTTACTACAGTTGGTATGTTACAATTCCGATTTTTTTCCACAAGCAGTACGATTGCCAGTTAAAAAGTAATATTAATAATTATAAACAAAACAATAACACATTTTCAACTTTAGAATAAAAAAAATTAGAATAAAAGTTAAAATTATAAAAATTTGTTTTCGAAATTGTCAAAAAAAAATTGTGTTATGTTCTAAAATTTATCATTTTTTAAAATTTATCATATATTTATCTGAAACGACTCTTCTACATTGGTTAAAAAAACAAAATGGCGAGTAAGTTGCGAATATGGCAGTACTGAAGGGTATTACGGAAAAATAAATTTTAATTTAACATAATATTGTACCATGCATAGCCCCAAGATAATTACAGTTATTTAAACAGTGTTAGCTATAGAAAACTGAAAAAAAAATTACAGATGAAAAACATTCGTTGTTTTTCTATTTGACATCTGAAAATACTAGCAATGTAATCGAACAGTTCGGACAGAGTAATTCAAATTTGACAAACAGACATTCCATCAAATGATTGCAGACTTTTATACAGTATCGCTCACAGTTAAAATGAAAAGTTGTAGCTCTGATATTAAAAGTAAGGAAAGGGCTTTCTGACACTTGAGTCTTAACAGAAAACTGAAATGCTGCGCAACGTTTACCAAAATCTACTTAAGAACCAAAAAATAGAAATAGGAAAATTTCGAAAATTAAAAAAAAAATTTCATTAACTTGTAATTTATAAGAAAATATAATACCATTTGGCTATATGCTGTTTTTGTTTCTCTAATTCAAATTACAATTTGTTGCGATAGTTTAAAATGTTTTTATTTTTATGGCTACTTTTTAATTTTATTCAGAATTTTTACTTAAGAAACTTAATTATTAGCTAAATAAACTCATTTCCGTCGATTAATATACACTTTTCCACGCATAAGTCCAAAAAATATTGGTTCGATTCTTTAAAAAAAATTAATGGTATAAAATTTTAATATTTTTTGTTTTAAAAGTAGAAGATTTGCAAGGACGTGCAAATGTACATTTTAAAATAAATTGGAGTTACTTCAACAACTCTAGTTCTCTCCACATCCTTCATATGCTTTTAGTTGTTTATTGTAATATCCCGGCACTGACCATCTATATTATCACGGCACTGACCATATATATTATCACAACATCGTTATTATCATGGTGTTTGTTCTAACTGTATTTAATTTTATGTTTACTCAGTTATATGTGGCATCAACGATATAACAACTTGCCGCATTCTGGGCTATCTAAAGTTATCAATCCGAAGTTGTCTGTCTTGTCCTGTTCTGTTAACCGTAATTAAAATGTTATTAATATTATAACATGTTTTTTTCTTGACAAATGAATAAACGAGAGTTTTGGCGACGTGGATGAGACTATCACAAAACTGACTTTTGATTAATGATCATAACTATCTATTTTAATTCACATAAATATTCCCAAGTGGATATTTAAATGGCTCAGAATAAGACCCTAACTCTCTTAAAGAAACGAATGAAATATCAAGTTGGAAGGGGAAGGAGGGAACCATCCCTTAATAACCTAATCAAAAGCACATTCAATGACACAAACATTCATCAAGGCACGTCTGCGATGTGCTTGGCCGACGCTCGCCCACAGAAAGCAGCGAAACCGAAAAACGCCTCCTTATTTTTCACATTCAGCAGAGACAGTTCGGACGTCTTTCAAACGTAACGTGTAAAAGGGATATGCCGACCTGTTAATTCCGAGCTGCACCTCTCCATTCACACTTAAATCGTTTCGCTTTTATACCAATGAAGAAAGAGAATGACTTCACGTGTGATAGATGTTACTCCTGGGGCGATGCAGAAGTTATTATGAAGTTATTATGGGATCGCTTCTTTTTGTGTGTGAGGGCTTTTGCGTGGATTTACTACTGATTGAAATGTTCTGAATGTTGTTTTCTGTGGTTTGTCTGTAAGCTGCTTTCGAGTTCTTAAATACTAACGTTAGCGATGTAAAAACCAATAATGGAAATTACCTCTAATTAATAATTAAAAAAAATTCATCTTTTTATCGATTCGAAATATTTGTCGAAAACATTTCAATGTTTTCTGTAGTAATACAAATTAAACCGTCACATTACCATCTCAGTATCTTGTTACATTCAAGAACCCGTTACTTCTTCACTTAAGAATCGCAACTTTAACTTTCACTACCACTTGAGCAATCCCTGGAGGTCAACGAAAATTTTAAACTCTAAAAAAAATCGTTTGTCTTACGATTGGTCTTACTGGAATGTGTGAGCTTTAAGACCCTAAGACCCTCCCTCCCCTCCTATCTAGAGATTAAAATACTTTTTATATAACGTTAGCGCAATTTAAAAATAATGTTTGTTAATTCCTGAGCGTTTTATGTTTATTTCAATGATTACCCAAATATATTCTGCATATAAAAGGAATGATTATAGTAGATTTTAATTTAAAGAATAAATTAATATTATTTATTTTTTTGAAATAAAAAATTATATATTATGCATTTCTGTTTTAAGTTAATATTGTACGTACTAAACTTTTAGTAAGCAAAGGAGAAAACATTGAAATATGACTTTGATATTTTCAACTGATTTATCTTAACTCCCTGGGATTGCAACATTCGAAAAAGTACCTAAATCCTATTCTGAGTGGCATGTTATGTATTTTCAAAAGTTTTATTTAACTCTTTTGAACAGTTTTAAACTGATAGAATGGCATCATAGAAAGCATTGCTTTTTAATAAAATGAGGCTCTAATATTCCTGATAAATTATGTTGAATAACTGAACTTTGTTTAATAACTGAATACCAGGAGGACCGAGCCCAGCTCGCTCGTATATTTTATTACTTAATAACATTTGTAATGACTTGAATTAAATGCAAACGTTTTGAAATATCAGTAACAAAGGTTAGACGTTCATGATATATTTTATCGTCTAATGTCTTTATTAACGAAATAAGTTAAAGTTCTTTGAAATGCTACTTTGATTGGTTAGACGTGTCAAGATTGAAAAGATAAAAGGCTATTCTGCAAAAGTAACTTAAATTAATGTTTTTAACGTCAACCATTCGCACAATTGCAGAACAAAGTTTTCATTTGTATGCGAAACCCTGACAACATTCTTGTAGTTCAGTATTTCAGTAACAATTTGTAGTGATGTTTGCATCTGTCTAACTCTAGAGTGACTGAATTGACTTTTAAATGCTGTGAAAAGTAGCCTTTATTATTAATAAGATTATGGTAATGGAGATAAAACTATTTTTTGCTAATACAAAATTATTTAGGCAATTTGTTATCTTCAATCGGCATACATAAATAATAAGAAACGAGCAGCATTTTATATTCTTATTAAAAGTTTAATAAATAATAAAAATTCGAATTTATTTAAAATAATTTTATGTGTTATTTGGAATGAGTCGTAGTGATAAAACTGTTTTATCTTTAATTTAATGAAAAATAAAAAAAAATTAAACAATTAGTTATTAATTATAATAGTTTCAAAAATCTACCTTTTAAATAAAAAATTTCTATAATCTAAATCCTAAGAAAAGTTTACAGAATATAAAATTTGTGTAGGTCGCTAGTAGTATGGGCTTTGGAAAAAAAATAGTTACTTCGAACAAATCTTTATTAACAAAACACTTATTTGATGTAACATAATAAAAATAATTAAAAACACATTTACTGTAAATGTCAAATTTATTTTTAAAAATGGTTTTAAATTTGGCGAAATTAATTTCTCTGTATGTGAAAACTTTTTCTTTCAAGCCTTTAGATTAAAAAGGTTATATACTTTTTAATAGAAAATTCGTTACGCATCTAAATACCTGTTTGAAACTAAACATACTTAAGTAATCCAAAAAAATTTAGTATTTAGTTAGTACTATTTAATATAATTTAATGACGAAACTAATATCATTTTGAATTAGGCAGGGGCAAGACTATTTCGAACAAATCTTTCAATAAAGAAGAATATATGTTTAAAGTAACAAGGTAAACAAATTTTAAAACACGTGTACAGTAAATGTCGAATTTATATTTAAAAAATGGTTTAAATTTATTTGGTTAATGACAAATTTTAAACTCTTTTTCCGTTGTTCTATTGTTAAACCTCATTTACTCATTTTAAATTCCCATCTGCTTGAAACTAAACTTATTTATGTAATCTGTGAAACAGATCAATATTAAATTGTTACTGACTAATACAATTAAATATCGAGAATTATTTCATATTGAATTAGGTAGGTGCAAGGATCGAACTCGCACAATTTTTCTACTATGTTACATTCATTATGAAAACATCACAAACATATTTTCAACAATTACCTACTGCTATAAGGCGTATTGACTAAATAACTGTTCAAGGATAGAACATAAACATCTTTAATCACATATGCCTAACATTACAATAATCTCGGGGAGGAACGAAACCTTAAATACGCATCACCGTAAGAGGCAGTTACATGACTGAAGCTTTCCTGCGCAGCGGGAAAGACATAACATATGTAGACGGCGTTACAATCGTAATAACGGGAACAATATATAGACACGTAACGGGAACATGAAAATATATACAGGTGACGGGGACATGATAATAGGACAAACATATAAGATAATAACATAAATGAATAACGCTGGTTACATCCTCCCCCTCTGGCTCCGACGTAGTCCCGACGAGGGGCCAGCACCAGTTCTTTTGGGTAAGTTTGGTGGCCGTCCTCGCTTTCGCAACGGATTGCAAGGACGTTCGATGGGGTCCTGGGTGTAGGCCTTCAGGGCAGAAGTGTGGTACACGCCCAGGGGCACTTGGGGATTGTCCAGGCTGGCAATTTCGAATGTGGATGGTGATCTTTGTGTAAGGATGACATAGGGTTCATCTCGTCTGGGCATAAACTTTTTGGATTGTCCAGTGGCAGCCTTGCTGACGGGATGCAGGGTCACATATACTTTATCACCTGGAGCATATGGTGGAGCCGGATTACGCCTTTTGTCTGCGTAGATTTTTCTTTTATCTTGTTGGGTTTCGATGACTTCTTTGATCTGGGCTGTGAATCTTGAGAATTTTTTAAGGTACGGTGTTATTTCAGGGACGAAATTGTCGTTGTCGATTACTCCTCGGATGTCGTTAGTCACGTCGTCTGTCGTCCGCAATTCTCGTCCAAAGCTGAGAAATGCTGCTGTCTGCCCAGTTGATTGGCACTTTGCTGTGTTGAGCGCAAAACGGATTGCTGGCAGTTTCTCAGACCAGGATCGGTGTTCGTCTTGAACCAGGATTGCAAGACGAGGTTTAAGATCACGGTTTTTTCTTTCTACCGGATTTGCTTGAGGGTGATAGACCGGTGTCAACGTTTGGTTGATGTCTAGCATGCAGCAAAGTTGTTGCATTACGGCAGACACAAACTGCGTGCCGTTGTCGCTTATAATTCTACGTGGGATTCCGTACCTCAATAATACTTCTTCTAGTAGTGTAGTAGCACACTCTTTCGCAGTTGCAGTGGGTAATGCGAAGAGTTCAACCCATCGAGTGTTGACATCTTCGATGATGAATATCCATTTCTTACCATCTCTGCTTTCTGGTAATGGGCCAAACAGATCGATTGCAAGAGTCTCGAATCGTTGGGCCGGAACGGGAGTTTGCAACAAACCAGCTGGCTTTTGGTTTGAAGCTTTGTATCTGTTGCACTCTATGCAGTTTTTTACATAGTCCGTGATAAACTTCCGCATACCTGTCCAATAATAGCGCTTTGCTATACGATCGAATGTTCCTTCGGCTCCATAGTGGCCTGCTGTTGGAACATCGTGATGATCTTTAAGGATGGAGTTTACTTCTTGAGCCTGTATGACCAGTTGTGCTTCGTCACTGTCCGAGTCTGGTGCATATCGGTAAAGCACACCTTGATTCATCAGGTAACCACGATCAGTCCAGTTGGCGAAGTCTACGTTTTTCTCATTGCTTTCGAAACAACGAATTATCTTCTCAACTTCTGGGTCTTTAAGTTGTTCTTCTCGGAGCTCTTTTGAAGTATGTGAGGGAACGTCGATGTGTATGCTACACAGTTCACATGAAGGTTCGGCATGCTGACAAGCTGGTCTTGACAACATATCAGCGACCACGTTGCATTTTCCTGGGATGTACTCTAACTTCAAATTGAAAGATTGAACTTCTAGAGCCCATCTTGCTAATCGTCCCGTAGGAGATTTCAAACTCATTAACCACTTAAGAGGTTGGTGGTCGGATGCAACAGTAATCTCTTGACCTTCAATGTAGGCACGATACTTCTTTAAAGCCCAAACTACAGCTAAAGCCTCGCGCTCTGTAGTCGAATAGTTTCTTTCGGCACTAGTGAGTAAGCGACTGGCATACTCGATAGGATGTTCATCAGATCCGGTGCCTTGTAAGAGAACTGCACCAAGGGCATAACCGCTGGCATCAGTTCGGAGAGTGTATGCTTGACTTGGATCACTTTGACGAAGGATCGGTGGACTAACCAAAAGTTCTTTCAGAGTCTTGAAAGAAGTTTCTTCCTCTGTTCCCCAATTCCAAATGACATTTTTCTTAGTAAGATTGTTAAGAGGTCTTGCTACTTCTGAAAAGTTTGGAATATATCTTCGATACCAAGAACAGGTCTGTAGGAAGGATTGTACTTGTTTGACGTTCTTCGGAGTTGGTATCTTCAGGATAGCCTCAACCTTCTCTGGATCAACTTCGATTCCTTTGGTAGTTATCCAGTGACCTAGATACTTAACCTTTGGGCAGGCGAATTGACATTTCTCTCTATTTGCCCTCAAGTTGAACAGGGAAAGTCGTTGGAAAACTTTCTTGAGGTCTTTTAGGTGATCTTCAAAGGTAGCGGATAAGACAATGATATCGTCCAAGTAGACTAGTATCTTTTCATCCGGCAAACCACTTTTAAATCTGTCCATCAGCCTCTGAAATGTAGCTGGTGCATTTCTCAACCCGAAAGGCATTCGGTTGAATCTAAACGTTCCGAACTGGGTTGTGAAAGCCGTCTTGTCTTTATCCTCGGGATGCACGCTCACCTGGTGATAACCTGACCTCAAATCAATAGTGGACATGTAAGTTACATGTCGGGCGTCATGGATAAGGTCATCGATCTGTGGTAGAGGGTAGTGGTCTGCAACTGTCACTGCATTCAAGCCGCGATAGTCAACACACAGTCTTGTTTTTCCATTTGGTTTGGGTACCAACACCACCGGAGCAGCAAAGGGCGACTCGCATTCTTCGATTATTTTCTTTTGCAAGAGGTCATCCAGTTCCTTTTTCAATATTTCCTTCTTCGCAGGAGAAACTCTGTAGGGTGGATAAGCGACTGGAGCATGCGTTCCCGTATTAATGCGGTGCTCTATGAAAGTCGTGCACTCTCCCCCTGGTTTGAAGCTTTCCTCGAAATCCTGAAGCAAATTATTGACCTGGAGCCTTTGCTCGATGTTCAAGCTCCCGCCTTCTTCTTCACGGAGATTACAGCTGTTGATGGGAAGAGTTTCGACAGGTTGCTGAGACGTCGATGTGATGTCATTCCCAAAATAAACCTTTCGGCGAGGGTTGTCACAAAAGTTCCACCTTTTGTTTCTTATGTCGAGAACAATTTCCGACTTTTCTAGGAAGTCTGTTCCTAAGATAGTTCGATTTCCTTTTGCATTTGGAAGGGCAAGGAGATCCAGAATGATTGTTTTGTTTTCAACCTCAATGGACACCGTGGCTGTGCAAGCCTCTTCAGTAGTTTGGTAAACGTTTGCCAAAGTCATGGTTACTGAAGTCTCCTGGAACTCCACTCCTTTTCTCTTCAGCAGGTTGTAGAGGATCTCACCAGCGACTGATCTGCTGGCACCTGTGTCTGCACAAACTCTGGCTCGTACACCGGATATGCACACATCAATCAGTGCAATAGGGGACATCTTGGAATGGCAAGTGTACATGGTAAGTGAATTTGCAGGGAAATTCTCATTTCTCGCCGTTGGAGAGCATGTCGGACACTTTGCCTTTATGAAACCAGGTCTGGAACATCCATAGCAGTATATGGCAGGCTTGTTCTCTGGATTAAGATTTCTTTCATTTTGCCTTGGCTTTGGATTCTGCGCCACTTTTCTGAAGTTTCCAGTATTAAATCTTGGACTGGACCACTTCTTGGTATTCGACGTAGAGTAATTTCTGTTGTTTGGACGAACCGTCTCGTAGTCATCTAGCTTTTGTACTAGATCTGTAGTCGTCTTTATTTGTGTCCAGTCATCAATGAAGTTCTCTTTGACTTCTTGTGGAACACGGCGTTTAATCTGGTCTGTAACCATCAGATCAGACAATTCTTCAAAAGTTGTTATCTCGAGACCTGTAATCCAACCTTGAAAGTAATTCCTAAGTTCGTAGGCGAAATCTGTCCAAGTGCCTTCTTGACATTTCGAATGTTTTGTGAACAATTGACG
The DNA here is from genome assembly GCA_963932185.1 of Troglohyphantes excavatus. NCBI lineage: Eukaryota > Metazoa > Arthropoda > Arachnida > Araneae > Linyphiidae > Troglohyphantes > Troglohyphantes excavatus. The sequence continues at coordinate 22,710,450 of OZ010674.1, forward strand.
AAATTTTTCTGGAGTGAGTTTATAGCGCTTTAGAAGCAGCTGTTTCATTTTTTCATAATCTTGTGCAACTTCTTCGACTTCTCTTGCAATGATCTGAGCAATATCATATGGCAGCAGACCAATCAGATGAGAGGCCCAGAAAGTCCTTGGAATCTCAGCTCTGTGAGCTTGTCGCTCGAAGAGAACGAGGTATAAGCTGATGTCATTCGTTACTGGATCGAATCTCTGGATCAGCGTCTGCAAGTCCAATCTTGGTTTGGCTGCTTGAAAACCATCGTTCTGAGTAAGAGGAACTTGGAATCGTGTTGCCTCATCCTGGAGTTTCAGCTTCTGAAGTTGGAATTCGTAATCGTCTTTTCTTTTCCGCTCTTCGTACTCCAGTTCCAATCTTCTTTTTCTTTCTTCAGCTTCAAGGTCTTCTTTCCTTTTCTTATCTTCAATTTCAAGGTCTTCCTTCCTTTTCTTATCTTCAATTTCAAGGTCTTCCTTCCTTTTCTTATCTTCAATTTCAAGGTCTTCCTTCCTTTTCTTATCTTTAATTTCAAGGTCTTCCTCTTTTATTCTTTCAGCGATTATCTCTTCAAACCTTGCTTGGACAAACTCTAAATCGTCCTTATATGCTTCACTCTCTTGTATTCTCGTCTTCAGTTGAATAACTTTCAGACTATCAATACCATCCAAGTCCAGTTCAATTGCCAGCCGGACCAGGTCAATCTTCTTTCCTCGTGCGAGAAAAGCCATCGTGGGATTTCAGTCTAGTTCTTTGTGAGTTCAGATTATGACAGTAGATAACAGGCACACAAAATAATTACCTCATAGTCCTAGAGCTATTTCACAGTTCAATGCACTTAAACTCACTACAATTACCCTACCATGAAATATTAGCACTCAAATAGTCTATAATTATTTTTCAGAAAACCAATTAATATCAGTTAAAATAATATTAAATCATTTAAACTATTATAAATTTATTGTAAACCATTATAAAATCATTCCAACTATTCATTTATTCAAGCAAATAACACTATGCAGTATTAAATCTTTTCAAGTGTAGATGACACTGTATAACACCCGATCTCTAGTTAAAATGCACTATTTTTATGGTACAATTTCAATATTAGATTACCAGAATACCAAAATATATTTTAACATGATTGAACAAATTTATAAGAAGAATCACTTTTGTTTAAATTATTTAGAAATCTATGAAGTACTTAAATATAAAATCAAAACAATAGCATTAACAATTTCCATTTAATGAGGAATCAATTCAAGTGTTCTTTCAAAATAAATTTTAAAAACAACATTAAATTCTATAATATAATCAATTATCCAACTGATCAAAATAACTAATAATTAGTTAATGCCACTAATTAAATTAAATAAGCACTATCACAAAATAAAACTTCCTGCCAATAAAATATCTACTATTCTAAATCACACTCAAGAACACAAATTTTCTTATTTTTGCATGTAAAACCACATTCTTTTATTTTTCCCGAAAAAGACAAAATAAAATAGATAAAACCCACAATCAGAATTTTCAAGGCCAGCAATAATTTCAAATAAAAGAGAACAGAAATAAAACACTCTCAGTTACGTGGAGAGGAGGGTGGAAAAATTGCTTTTCTCCGAGCGTACGAATTTGAATTCGCAATGCGAATACGATTGTCAGAATCAGTGTTTACAAAACCAAGGTGTTTTTTTTAATTTCAAATTCAGTGAAAAACACAGCAAACCATTGCGGTTTAATTTTAAAAGACTAGTTAAATTTAAATCAATAGAGATAACACTCCAAACGAGACACAGCATACGTGTTATGCAAATTATCTCCTCACAGTAAACAGGATGTATACTGAAAAACGAAACTTTGCGTTTCGAAACTGAAACTTTGCGTTTCAAAACTTTAACCTAGCCTACAAATTAAAAAAATTATAACACTGAAGAGAAAACAAAATAACACTTATCTTAAACATCCGATGACATTCCTTCTTGCCTGAAGAACAGAAATATAGTTCGTTTAGAAACGAACTTCAAAATGGCGGCCCTCGCCATTTTCATCAATCGGAACGAAAACCTAAAAAGCGAGCCATGCAATTGCTGTTCTTACAGTGTTGCGCCACGTTGGGTAGCCATTTATAAGGCGTATTGACTAAATAACTGTTCAAGGATAGAACATAAACATCTTTAATCACATATGCCTAACATTACAATAATCTCGGGGAGGAACGAAACCTTAAATACGCATCACCGTAAGAGGCAGTTACATGACTGAAGCTTTCCTGCGCAGCGGGAAAGACATAACATATGTAGAAGGGCGTTACAATCGCAATAACGGGAACAATATATAGACACGTAACGGGAACATGAAAATATATACAGGTGACGGGGACATGATAATAGGACAAACATATAAGATAACAACATAAATGAATAACGCTGGTTACACTGCTACAAATTAAAAAAATAATGCTACATTGTAACGAAAGGTAATAGGAATGATGCTTTTACATTTTACTAGTATCATTTTTCCAGAAAAAAAATTAGCATTTTAAACTATTTATCTTTTACAATAATTATTTACTCATAATTAGAATGTAGAATATGTAACAAACCATTTAAATAGACACTATGTATAACATGGTCCCGAGATTAAAATTTTGACGGATTGACAAAAACGCATGGTTGGTTATCCTCTTTGATTGGTGAATATCAACCCACGTGGTCTCCACCAACTAATAGAAAATGCGCGTGTAGTCACTTGTAACTTGAAATGACGTCATGTGAATTTCAGCACCAAGCAGTGCAAAATGTTCATGGTAAATAAATGCGAATTTTTAGAAACACTTCTGTTCTTAACATTAATTTCTAGGACATATCTTCAAAACTGGAAAACTCACATTTTTTCTCTGTTTCTTATTTAATACTATTATAAATAGGTCTATTTATAAACAGTTGGTAAAATAATAATGGTGTTGAACAAAATTGTTTTTTAAATGCATTGAAGCTGAATTTTTTTAACTCTATAAATATTGCATAAAGTTAATTTAATAAAACCTCTTTTAATTAATTCCATTGGAATATAAAATCTGAAATAAGTATTTTTAAACAATTTTTAAAATAAAACTTATCGAATAACAATATTGTAGAACATAGTTCTATTTTAAAGGTAATTAAATACATATTTTATAAATAACACGCAAGATTAATTTAATAAAACTTCATTCAATTGATTCCATTAGAATGTAAATGCTTCACAAAACAAATAAAATTCCTTCTAGTTAAACATATTTTGTTTTGAAAATTCCATGTTCTATTTGTTGAAATACATATGAATGTCCGACGTGCATAATCTGATGTCGCATGACTGTAGCGAAATAAATAATCCATTTTATATGGAATAAAAAAACTTACTTAGTTTTCCAAACGATATTTTCTTTTACTTATTTCTTATATAAAATTTTAAACCATTGCATTTGTGTATTCCACTTATGGCATCCCGTGCATAAATACAGTAAAAAATCACAGGATTAAATTTGTTCAAACTTTGATTGTTTTAAATTCAAACGATTTTTGTTCAAGTTCTTTTTGTTAATATTTATTAGAAAACTTATAGTATTTAGCAGACGAAAAATCTCGTGATTAGAATGTGTTTTTTCTTTATTTAAAAACGCAAATTATGTTTTAAATTTGAATTTAAATTTACTGATATTTCCTTTGGTTATTTATGACGAAAAAGTACTTTATTTAAGAATAAAAATTATAATAAAAATATTTCATCAAAATATTTTACACGTTTTGAATTAAAATAACATATGATGAATTAAATAACGTTTAACTGTTATTGCCGTATAACCTATTAACTCATACGCGATAAATAATTTGCAATAAAAAGAATTACATCGAACTTTTAATCTGCTTATTTCACCTTCTAAATGATATTTTTCGAATATAAGCCTATCCCAATCGATTTTTTTTGCCTCAAAAATTGGTAATACATCCATTTTTATGAAAATCATTAGGACGGATTTTGAGATCGTGCAAACAAACACAGAAATATTGCTCGTTTAATAGTATTAGATCAGATAGGTAGATAGACAGATATATTAAATAGACTAATTTTACTAATATTTATATAAGTAACTTTCTAATGTACGAGAGAAAATATGTTTTTATTTTTTCTATATAAGGATTGGAATTTTTTACATTTTCAACTATTTGCTTATACCAATTCATATATTTAAAACTCCACAACACAATTTTCGATAACAGTTAGTTGATATATTAATATGTTTCGTTTGCTTTTATGAATATGCCAATGTTTTGTTGCTATAGAATCTTTCAAAAGCCCTTACATCCATGCACCTATTAAAATTACTAAACAATATCTCAAATTTCAATAACGTTGTAAGAAATCAGTAAAGTCAATTATGAAGTCAGCAATTCAATTCGAAAGTTGACAAATTCATCCGAATGGCCCATCCAATTGGAAGTTTATGAAGCTCATACAATGCCGCTCTACTATAAAATTTATAAATCATCCAAAATAAAGTGGTCGCATCTTTATATCTTTTGTCCCCACAGTAAACACGGCTGATTATAAAAATCGTTCCCTTTAATAATAGATTACACTGTCAAACGGCCTTCCCAAATGCACCGTAGGTCAAAAGCGCCGCAAGTTCAATTCTACTACGAGAAGTCAATTTCGTGGTGTACAGTCATTTTTGCATCGCCGTATCGAATGGCCCAACAACTCTTGACTCAAATTAATAACTTCTTCAGCAACGGAGCGAAAGTATAAAGCGGCCTGGACTTTTTCTTCTTCTTCTTCTTATAATTCCTTTTGAAAGTAACAATTTGACTTGTCTATCAGCTACTACTCCTTGGGAGGATCTCTGGCGCTACCGGGCACAACTTGTTTCTTTTTCGACTTCAGGTGTTTATTATTATTTTTTGGGGTTCTCGGGTTTCCACCTATTTCTGGTTTAGCGCGAGGGAAGTTTTTTTTTCTTGTTATTCTTCTTATTATAATTTCTTTTCTTTTTTTTTACCATCTTTTTGTCGCTGTGTGAGATTTGAAGACTTGAAAAGAAACGTTCTTGTAATTGAATCTGTTGCTCTGTAATTAGCGTAAAACGCCGGTGGGGGGGTTGCTTTGTTATTTTTATTTTTGTCCTCTTCTTCAGATTTGCTTTGGTGTTAAACATTACGTTAATGTAATAGCCATAGAAGATTTTATAAATGAATAGTGTGTTATCTTTTGTGAAAGTAAAAACTTATTAAATACATGTTTATTTAAAACTGTTTTTTTTTTTCGTTTTATGGGGAGTTATGGACTGTGAATAAAAAAAATATCAGTATTCTTCAATGAATTAAATATAGGATTCAGGGAAAAAATGATAAGGGTTCACTTTTTGTTGAAATTGAGATCTCAACAACTATATTAGCTACGGGGCTGCACTTCCATTGTATCAAATGCGAAATTAGAAGATCGAATTTTTTTATTTTCGAAAGAAGCGCTAAAGTTAGAAACCGGAAATTTTACAATACTATTTAAAAGTTGGTAAAAATAAAAATGTTTCGAAAAATAACTATCAAGACAAGAGTTTCATTACATTGAAGTTGAGTGATACTCGGTAAAATGTGACAGATATTAGTTTAGATTGGCTTCAAAATACTCCTCTTACTTTTTTTAACCGACTGAACAGCGCGCCAACCATAACTCCAAAATAAAACTACCAGAAATTTTAAATTAAAACTGCCAAGTCGAGAGGTTATATATTCGATTGTTATGCATTTTTTTATGTATGTCGGTTCTAATTCAGATATTTGCACAATTATTATTATTATTAATATTATTTTTGGATAGGGGATGTTTTACTTGGGAGCGATTTGAATATAACTTGGAGCAGCATTTATTGGTATTGATTGGGATTGTTTTACAATATACATTTTTGAGCACAAGTTGCTACTTGAATTTCTTGGTGAATAATAATAGGGGGCGAAGCCCCCTTTTAAATTAAAAACTAAAAGGGGAAAAATAAAATAATCTTTCTAAAAAAAAAAAAGACTTTAAGAAAAATGCGCTAAAAATTAAAAAATATTTTTTAATTTTACGAACACATTGAAAAAATGTAATTATTTAATGTCATTTTTATACTTATTACAACTTTTTGAAGTTTGTGCCAATTTACAAAAATCATACCCAAATTTTGGCACCGATTTCAAAAAGTTGTAATAAGTATAAAATTGACATTAAATAGTTCAATTTTTTTCAATGCGTTCGTAAAATTAAAATTTTTTTTTTAATTTTTAACGCATTTTCCTTAAAGTCGGTTTTCCCTTTTTTTTTAGAAAGATTTTTTTTTTAAGTTTATTTATTAAATTTGTTACAATATAGATATTTCAAACAGTGTCACATAAGGAAATTAATAATATAAGTTATAAGTTTTTTATACTTTCGAATTTTTCTTGAACTTTAACTAGTGAACTTTAAGATGTGGTTTCTCTGCAGTACAACGCACAACTTGTGCAGTTCGAGCATACGACATTTTCAAACACGCTTTACGCTTGAAATATGATTAAGGAACCTGGCTGTGAAACAGCTTTACAGTGAAATTTAAGATGTGGTTTCTCTGCAGTACACGCACAAACTTGTGCAGTTCGAGGGGGAACTGGGGTCCATTGGGGAACCTGGCTGGGAAACAGCTTTACAGTGAAATTTAAGATGTGGTTTCTCTGCAGTACACGCACAAACTTGTGCAGTTCGAGGGGGAACTGGGGTCCATTGGGGAACCTGGCTGTGAAACAGCTTTACAGTGAAATTTAAGATGTGGTTTCTCTGCAGTACACGCACAAACTTGTGCAGTTCGAGGGGGAACTGGGGTCCATTGGGGAACCTGGCTGTGAAACAGCTTTACAGTGAAATTTAAGATGTGGTTTCTCTGCAGTACACGCACAAACTTGTGCAGTTCGAGGGGGAACTGGGGTCCATTGGGGAACCTGGCTGTGAAACAGCTTTACAGTGAAATTTAAGATGTGGTTTCTCTGCAGTACACGCACAAACTTGTGCAGTTCGAGGGGGAACTGGGGTCCATTGGGGAACCTGGCTGTGAAACAGCTTTACAGTGAAATTTAAGATGTGGTTTCTCTGCAGTACACGCACAAACTTGTGCAGTTCGAGGGGGAACTGGGGTCCATTGGGGAACCTGGCTGTGAAACAGCTTTACAGTGAAATTTAAGATGTGGTTTCTCTGCAGTACACGCACAAACTTGTGCAGTTCGAGGGGGAACTGGGGTCCATTGGGGAACCTGGCTGTGAAACAGCTTTACAGTGAAATTTAAGATGTGGTTTCTCTGCAGTACACGCACAAACTTGTGCAGTTCGAGGGGGAACTGGGGTCCATTGGGGAACCTGGCTGGGAAACAGTTTTACAGTAACGTGTGGTTTCTCTGCGTACAATCAAAATTTATACAGTTCGAGCATACGACATTTTCAAACACGCTTTACGCTTGAAATATGATTAAGGAACCTGGCTGTGAAACAGCTTTACAGTGAAATTTAAGATGTGGTTTCTCTGCAGTACACGCACAAACTTGTGCAGTTCGAGGGGGAACTGGGGTCCATTGGGGAACCTGGCTGGGAAACAGCTTTACAGTGAAATTTAAGATGTGGTTTCTCTGCAGTACACGCACAAACTTGTGCAGTTCGAGGGGGAACTGGGGTCCATTGGGGAACCTGGCTGTGAAACAGCTTTACAGTGAAATTTAAGATGTGGTTTCTCTGCAGTACACGCACAAACTTGTGCAGTTCGAGGGGGAACTGGGGTCCATTGGGGAACCTGGCTGTGAAACAGCTTTACAGTGAAATTTAAGATGTGGTTTCTCTGCAGTACACGCACAAACTTGTGCAGTTCGAGGGGGAACTGGGGTCCATTGGGGAACCTGGCTGTGAAACAGCTTTACAGTGAAATTTAAGATGTGGTTTCTCTGCAGTACACGCACAAACTTGTGCAGTTCGAGGGGGAACTGGGGTCCATTGGGGAACCTGGCTGTGAAACAGCTTTACAGTGAAATTTAAGATGTGGTTTCTCTGCAGTACACGCACAAACTTGTGCAGTTCGAGGGGGAACTGGGGTCCATTGGGGAACCTGGCTGTGAAACAGCTTTACAGTGAAATTTAAGATGTGGTTTCTCTGCAGTACACGCACAAACTTGTGCAGTTCGAGGGGGAACTGGGGTCCATTGGGGAACCTGGCTGTGAAACAGCTTTACAGTGAAATTTAAGATGTGGTTTCTCTGCAGTACACGCACAAACTTGTGCAGTTCGAGGGGGAACTGGGGTCCATTGGGGAACCTGGCTGGGAAACAGTTTTACAGTAACGTGTGGTTTCTCTGCGTACAATCAAAATTTATACAGTTTGAGTACGACATTTTGAAATAGGTCCAACTAAAAGTTTGCTATCCAGTCAAACTACGAAATTTTTAAATGGGATCAACAGGAAGGTTGTGCATTCAGCTTATTTTCTGTTACAGTAATTTTAAAAGGTCTTAAAAATTTGGATTTTACATTTTCTGGGTCCATTTCGACATTATAACTCCCTGACCAATAGAACAGTTGCCAGAAATATGGCCTCGTTTGATAGCAAATTAGGGGGTAAAATCTTGAAATAAAACACTCACGGGGGCATGCATAATTGACTCCGGAGTCAGACGTTATAGCCTGTTTATCTTCCTTATGTTGACCAGCTTTGCGTTGACGACTAAACCCTTTTTCTATAATTTGTTTAAATGATATTTCTCATAAAACCCTTCTCTTCTTGCTCTGTTACACCCGATTTTTGGGTTTTAAAAGAATAGCACCACGTAAATTCTAGTAATCTATAGGACTTCTATAGAATCTAAGTACTAGTTCACTATGCGTCTTACTATTGTAATCTTGGAGTATCATGTACAAATGATTGCTTTTATTTTATTTACAATACCCAGGGTTATTTATCTCATTCTTTTTTATGGTTGGTTTATGGTTTTGAGGAAACGAATTTTCTTATTTTCAAACAAAAGAGAGAGTTTGAGTGTCTTGAGTGGATTGTTTTCAAACATTTGTAATAAGTTCTTTTTTATTATTTCCTGCAGAAACGAATTGAATAGGTAATTGTTTTATTTGAAGTCTGTATAGAGTTTCGGAACCAATTCTAGTAAATAATGTAATCTATCATCAACAAACGGCTGAAGTGTCAAATGAATAATGATAATAGCTATATATGGCACCATAGATTCCTCATAACCATTGCAGCGTTCTTTTCAATTATTTATTAAAATTTAATAGCTTAAAGCATACTAAATTATTTTACAATTAGATAATAAGATATCTGATTTTAGTAATTTAACTAATATGAATAATTAAAATAGTTTTAACTTATGAAGACTATTTATTGGATATTTATAGCGTTCGGCTTTTGTGGATACCATTGAAAAATATATTTTTTATCCCAATAGTTTTTAAAATTAGGACCAGAAATTAATAGGATACATCATATTAAAGAGTGTCAGTACTTCCAACACATTTAAATCCTTTTATTTTGTGAAAAAAATGACAACTCTATCCTTGCTGATCTTAACTCTTATCAAAATAATCCTATTTAAATTTACTGGAAAATGCTTACATGTGCCCGTTATTAAATATGTGTTGCGTTATTTTCAAATTAAAAATAATAGTAAAATAAATTTCAATTTCCTCCAACTTCAAATGAAACGTTTTGAACTAGTTTCAAAACCAGATGGATCCATTTTCATAAATTTTACATGAGACGTCAAAAACGTTTGATAGTTACATACTTTTGAATCTATACCCATGACTTTAAATATATTTTTAGATTGGATTCGGACAATTTTGGTCAATATCGCTTTATAATATGATTTAGTGCATTAAGAATTTTTTTTAAATATTTTTTTAAATGATTTTGCGAGAATTTTTTTGGAGGTATATCTGGTTTTGAAACCAAATGGCTCAAACATAAACTCTCTCTTATGAAAGTTTTGAATTACTTGCACTTTATAAACGCATAATCATATAAAATAAGTAATTTCGGTAATTTAAACTTTTACTTAGTTCCGAAGGGATTTTGAAATTATATGGTTATACAATCAGTTAAATAATTGTAAACGGATATAAATTAGTTAAATAAACGTTAATAATATTTTTACACCATAGCTTTTTAATCAGAAAGAAAAAATACTCAGTAAATATTTAAAAAAATTAAATTGTGAAATGTAAAAAAAAAATCCTATTAATTTTTATGAAAAAATAATAGGCGTGGCTGTGTTGGAGTACATCCAAAACAGTTTTACGCGAAACATTTTCAAGAAACTTTTTACAGAGTAGAAATAGGAAAGATTATAGATTATATTAGAGAGTGATCGCCAATGAAAACGCCGACAAGAGAAGGAAGATAAATAAACTGTTCCGTCATACTCCACTAGGGCCCCAGTAGGTGTATTACTTTATTTGTGGATTTTACAGGCATCAGAGAATGAAGTTCGTATCGTATGAAACCAAATTTATGTCAATCGTGCTATTTATCGCGGAGTTATAGTGTCGATCACCTTAACAGCGTAACATAGTGTTTCTATCTTAATACCTAATTTAGCTGATTTTAAAGACCTTACAAATAAAAAAACACTTTTATGTATAAGTTTTTTGCTGATTTTATTTAGCTAGGTAAATCGCTCCTCCGCTCATCTGAAAAAAAGTCAGGTTAAAATCTTTGTAAAATTTATGAAATTATAGTTTTTATGCAAGTTAAATGCTGAAAAATTCCATTGACATTTTTTAAGGGTGGATTGCAGGGTGGATTTTGCAAGGTGTTTTTTAAAAAAGATTTTACGCAAGCAAATTAAAAATTAAAAAAAAATAATAGAAGGTGTTATAAAGGTTATTCAGACGACTGGTTGATCCACGCAGAAGGCCGATTTCCCATTGCGCCTTGTGATTGACAACGTTTGTGCGTCTTTTGCACCCCCAGTAGGTGGAACAAGATGCAGATTTCACGATGGTTTCTTAAAGGTTACAGATGAAGGTTTTATGTTGAGCTGCGCATTAAGTTTGTGGTTCGCTATTTCAGCGCATTCAAATTGCAGTTTTATTCCAATTAATAAAAACTTAAGGAAATCAAATGAAATTTTCCAACTGTTACTAGAACCGTACGATATTTCTGGGTCACCACAAGGAAGATGAAATGAATCAGGTAGATCCTTTAATGACACATTAACAACGATTCCATGCAAAAGACGCACAAACGTTGTCAATCACCCGGCTCAATAGGAAATCGGCCTTCTGAGGGGATCAACCAGCCGTCTGAATAACTGTCACCGGATGACTGACAGATATGTAACCAACGTTGAATCGGTGGAACACTCCACAATAAAGCCCCGGCTTTGTTCCAATTTTTCCGTCTCTTGCGATTGCCCTGGTTAATAGATCGAACAGGTAATAAACATAATGAGGAAATAATAGTCCAAAGTAAATCCCGCATTTAAAGGAAACCTGAAGTTGACAGCATAATGTTCCAAATGTCCTTGGAGGAGCGATAATTAAATGGTGGGTTTTCTTCGGGACATTGCAAAGGGGTTCGAAGATTGACTATTAAGCAATGGTTGGTATTATTGAGTGGAACTTTGGAGTTGACATTCGAGTTTGAAAGGTTTGATTTGTAATGAGTGTTTCTAGATCCGTGTGATTGATGGCTGAAGGGATTTCTTCAAAAGAGATTCTAATTTCTACAGAGAGGAATATTAACGTCACCTGTTCTGTTGCGGTGTAAGCGAGAGTTGTAGGTTTTTTTTTAATTTGCAGTCAGATAAGCCTTTCGAATTGACTCGATTAAGGAAATCTATGAGTGTGTTTTCGCTTTTGTTTATTATGAAATGTATTACTTGTAAGCAGCACACTGATATTTTTTTACCTTTAGTGTAAGGAAAATGTTGTGATAATCAATATGATTGTCGATAAGACGAATTAACAATTTCAAAAATTACAGTGGAAGATTTGAATACAGAAGTATTCATAGTTATGTAGGCCTTATGACACTCTTCTTTCGAAATTGTTTCCTCTTGGATGTTTATTTAAAGATATTGCATTGCCGTGTTTAAATTTTCACATTATGGACGGTTATTATTACATCATCAATAGATTCTTCAAAAATAGTTTATATGTCCTTAGAAAGACAAGAGATTGCAATGTCACATAAAGCACGCTTTTCAGGACGAAATTATTTTGATGTACACAAATGTATAAAATCTTTGCAATTTTGAAAACGAGCTGCATATTTTTTTTTTATTATAACTTTTTTAGTTCATAAAAATTGTATTAAATTGAATTTGCATTGATGTTTAACATAATTTTTTTTATGTGAAACTTTTTTAAAAACAGCTACATAGGGTATCAGAGATAGAAAAACAATGTTGTGCGATCCATTTCGATACTAATAACTCCTTGACAAACAGCACAATTGACATAAATTTAGTCTCATTCGATAGGACATAGGCGTCAATACGTGAATTTTTTTTTAAATAAAGCAAAATACGAACAGGGAGCTGATGTGGGCTCATGATAGCAAACTTAACAGCTTGTTTACATCCCTTCCGTTGACAACTTTTTTTTTTACTTTTACTAGAGAACATCAATACTAAAAACTAATTTTTAATGAAGACAAATAAAACTGCCAAGCAATGATTTTGATTTTGGCATAAAGTAATGGAAAATAGTGTCAGAAAACTACTTCTTTGAACAATAGTTGATTTATTGTGAATTTTCACAACGCACATGGTTAGAGGCATTATGCTAATGACACAAAACTTGTTGCTATATTTGGAGATAGTGTCATATTAATTAAAATTAGTAATTAACAATTCCGACTAAATGTTCCATTGTCATTGGGATCACATAAACCTGCCTAGTTTTTAGTCAACATGAATTTTGGAAGGGGATTAAAATTAGTTGCAAGATTCGACAACACATTAGAAGTAGTTAAACAAAAGTGTATACAAATTTTAAAATAATTGCTGCAAGAAACCATTGTAAAATTCTTAGATATTTATTATTTACACAAGGTTCGGAAGATAAATTTTTACATTCACAGAAAAAAAAAGCACTCCACAAAATATATAGTCACCACTTTGCACACAGATAAGTAATAGGCTTCAATATCAGGGAGCTCTCTAATAAGAGTTGAGCTTTAATATCGCACATTAAATGCTTAAATTTATTTTCTAGCTTTGACAAATACCAGATACTCGAAATTCTCACACAAGTATACAGAACACCAAGATATAGTAAACTCTTTCATGGCACAATAGTAAATTTACAAAACACAGAACATCGAGAAATGTTGAGTTTTCAAAGATTAACAGATATTCACAAAATGTTTGTGTCTGAAATAGTCAGATGAGCAGTTTCAATGACAGCACAATACTAAGTTGTATATAAAAGAGTTGTACAGAAAGTAAAGGAGTAGTATATGGAAGTTGAATGAACTTTTAATTTCGAAGGATATTCACAAAGGCAAGATAAACAATTTGAAATATATTTTAAAACTGGAAAATTCCATTAAAAGTACAAAGTCATGATGAAAAGAAATTCATAGTTTCAAAATTTACTTTTTGATAATTTGGTTACACAATCTACGCAATTGGCAAAATACTTCATAAGATTTAAATAAAGAAAAATTAAACGAACATATTTTTTAAAAAAAACTTTAATTAACTAAATTTAAATTAATTGCAAAATAATATTTGCACAAATTATAATGTGACTGAGTTAAATTATTTTACAATAAAGAACAAATAGTAATTTGAAATATATAAAAAAACACCTCCAATTATGAAGTTATATTAGCTAATATAAATTTTTTTAAACAAAAGATATTTATATAAACTAGTTATAATTAATAATGAATGTTATAAGTTGAAATATATTATTACCGTTATTCATATGTATAATAAAACGCATTAACCCTTTCACCTCCAGTGTTGTTTTAAAGCAAAACTGAAACGAAACTATTTTATGTTCTTGGGTAGTTTTTTTTATACAAAACTCTGACAAAACAGTTTGTTTGATATTTAATGAGTTTTTAAGTTAATGCTTCCTTATTTGTATATAACAGTGCAAAATTCAAGATTCACTTTCACAGAGAAATGTGTAAAGAAAACAGTTTAGGTTTGTTAGTGATTTTTGTTAAATTTTTCCAATATTTGGCTATTTTATTTTACTAATGATGGAAATATTTTTAGCATTAGAAGCCTTAATTAAGCCTGATGTTCAAAATAGAAATTAGGTGCTTTAAAGACTGTTCCATTGATCATTTATGGTGCTCCATTGATCTTTTTAATGTTCTAAATAAGTGATCCAAAAATTCTGCAAAAAAATAGGGAACCATACTTAGATGCTTAGAAACGTGAATTAAATTTTTTTTTATTTACTACGACATGAAATTGGGATTGAAAGGGTTAACCAATAAAGTTTAACAACTAACTCTAAGATTGCACTTGGTTTATCATTGTAATGAATATATTTATATATAGTATACAATATCTCTACAATTTCCATCTTCTACTATAAATCAATAACAAAGTATCACATAACATTTGTAAAACGGTCTAACAGTCTGAAATCACATTCTAAAACAATTATGTTCTAGTATAAAATGCTCCAACAAGATGACAAGTGGAAAAGATAACAAAATAAAATTCTCTATTTCTTACATTAAAAATAAATAGCTATATACTCAAAGAATTAATATAACAAAGAATGAAGTAACATTTACTGTACAATAAACACAATTTCCTCACTATAATCTTCTGCAACGAAAAGATTATTGATTAAGTAATATCTGGTATTCACTCCCCCCAGTAAAACATATATTATGGTTTTATATACAATAGGAAAAAGTTATAATCCAAGGCTTAAATTGAAATATCAGGTTATTTTCTATTATTATTTGAATAAAAGACAATATTTTCAAAAGCATTGTAGACCAAAAACTGTAATAACTAATATAAATGTGTCACCATTTTATAAGTTATTTCAGAAATTTACTGGGTAATATTTTTTATATCAATGACAAGAAAAAAAAATTGTAATCTTTATATATACTCTATGCATCTTTTATATATAAAAAGTACAAAATAAAGCCAATATTGTCAGATTTCCCCCGATCAGCTCTGGTGACCAAACTTTTTAATCTCTCATATAGTTACAAACTAGAGACATTTCCTGTGGCATTGCTTTTGTGTTGTCATTGTTTGCAACAAGTGGTTAATCCACTTAAAACTTTAAACCGCATTTCGAAAAATATTTGAACATTACAAATAACTTTGAAAACTGTTTTTGGAATAACCCAAATCAAAAATCGACATGTACCTAATAAGGACTAAATCAAAAATGACAAAATAATTTAAGGAAAACTGTTACGTATGCTAACGTCATGTGAGATTTCAAAATCTACGAAAGTCTGGGAACCAATACATGGAGAGAGGGGTAAAAAAGCATCCTGTAATTTTTTTACCAGTTTGAAAAAAGAACATAAGATTAAAGTTTGCTTACATTTGCATCTTGCAGAAGGCTTCACTTCTCATATATTGCAGATAGTGTAACAAACACACTGATTTGTACAGTGTATCGTTGAGAAAACTGCAAACATTCAATGTGCTTAAAGACACTGTAAATGAAAAATAAACTGGCTCTAGATACTTCTCGTCTAAACCTAGAAGATATTTTCTATGAGTTGGTACATACCACATTATTATGTAGTTGATAGCTGCGGAAATAAGCTCAATTGTTAAGTGGATGAAATACTTTGCGACTTTTATCCTATAATAAAAAAAAACTATCATTGACAAATAGTAATAAATGGTAAATTATGAATACTTCATAATAACCATCTATTTCTGTCAATAAAAATACTTTTACATATTCACTTCAACGATATTCAAGATATCTTCTTTAAATTCAAAATCAATCGTTACTGAATTTAAACCATTTCCCTAAAAGAAAGTCTTAACCCAACGTGATTTCCTCTCAGGAATGCCTGTCAAGCATTACAAAGGTAATCAAAATCCACATAATCTTCTGATTAACTGAACTTCTTAAAATACAAATACAACGTTAAAATACGCAATAAAAATCTGTATAATCCGGACAAGTTTCGGGAGATACATCACCCGTCATCAGCGGAGAATGTAAAGTCTGTTGAAGGGTGATGTATCTCCCGAAACATGTCCGGATTGTACGGATTTTTATTGCGTATTTTAACGTTGTATTTGTAATTTAATATTCTTAATGCAATGTTCTATAGGACGAGTTTTTATCTTAACTGAACTTCTGCCAAGTTGGTTGGGTCCTGGTCAATTTCTGCTTCAGCCTTGGAGGAGTACTCACATTCCCTTTATTACTAAACAGATCAGCAGGTTTTTGACCAGGACTTTCCTGATTAGACGTCGACTCAGAAGAGTTGGATGATGTGGTACTTTTACGGAAAAGTGGCGAGCTACTCAATCCGTAATCATTCAACAAGTCTTTTTCAACTTCGGACAATTCAGACGACGCAACGAAGAAGGTTGAAGCAGAAGGCCTAGTCTTAGGCGGCAAAGGAGGTTTCTTTTCGGGCACTGTGCTCTCGAAGTTGGCGAATCCATTATTCTGAAGCACGGCGGGTACGTTCGTTGCTACGGAGTACCGCGGTAGAACCAGACCGGGTTGGGCAACTCTGGGAGCACCGTACGTTGGGGCTGGGAAGTAGTTTCTTGGCTGGCTGTTCATCTGGTTGTTGACCTGATTAGAGGTTATGTGTTGAATGGTGTTTTTCAGTTCTGTGACTCTTGAATCGCTCGTTGACATTGGGGCAAGAAAGGAAAGGAGATCCGAGTCTTTGGCATTGTTTTCTTTCAGCGGATCGAAGAGGGATATGTCATCAATGGATTCTAATTGAATGAGAGAGTCTTCGGTAGGGTTACAAGGGAGATGTTCAAAGAGAGATCCACTGCTGGATGGAAGAATGTCTGCTTTTGAAGGTTTTGTGTTTCGGCGTGAACGGGGTGGGGGTATGGGAGCTGGGAGGGGTTCGCTTGAAATGCAGAAGGAGTCTGAAAATCCCAACATGACCTGAAAAATAAACATAAAAGTTTTCATTTAAATTCAGTATCAGCCATAATTTAGTTTCATTTAATCAAATAGTTTATATTAAATTTCAGGCACAATAAAATAAGATAGAAAATCAGAGAAACTTGAACATTTTAAAATATATATTCATATATATATATGAGTAAATATTTTTTATATTCATACACAACTGATAAAGGCGATATAAAATAAAAACTTTATCTAATAAAAAGAAGCAGAAAATACAGCTACAACTAATAAAGTGACAATTTTAATTGCTTTTTAATTGTTTAAAACATTTTTTTTTATTAATCTCCAGTAATATAAATTTGATTCATAAATTGCTCAGAAGGCTGACAAAAGAAGCAACTAATACTAATTTAAACTTTTAGTCCAACACTTAATACAATAACACACCAATAATTTTTTCAACAAATTTTTATATTTTTTTTATTATTTATATAAATTTACGAGTGAAAAATGTAAACTATTATTTATTCAACTGTATACATCTTTTAGTATTGATCTTAATATTTTAAATTAAAGTGCAAATAATTGAAATATATGTAGCTCAAAATATAACACAATCCACAAAGAATAACTTCATTGTTATAAGTAGCTTACAATTTTTTTGTTAAAAATGAATAATCAAAAATCAGTAGACAAAACAAATATCCTTGACATATGTTCTTTGTTTAGCTAATTTTTTTTTATCAAAATGAAATCAATAATAAATTAAATTAAAAAAATCTAAGAAAATTAATACTGACAACTTCTTATATTGACAATTTTTCTAAAAATAACTAATCATTTCATAAGGGTCATATGAAAAATGCTTAAAATGTTTCATTCTTTAATTTCACAATCAACAGACAGTACATCTTAAAAAAATTCCATTACTTTAAAAATTCAAGTGCTTCATGCATCATTTTTGGATAAATGTTCCAGTTATACTTTATTTTTAATTAAAATCACTGCTCACCTCAGATGAAATATCTTCAATCGATTCTTCGAGGATTCCAAAGGAATTGATATTATCACTTGAGACAGAACACCTCTTGTATATCACTTCTCGTAAGTCCTCCATGAGATCCAGATCTATATGTTGCAAGCTAGGGCTACTTCTACCGTCAATGGACTCTTCTGAAGGTAACGACAGCTCATCGACTGTCAACATCTTGTAATGGCGAATGCTGTAATTATTGTATGAAATTATTTAAATACATGGAAAGTTACCATTGATAACACAGTTAAATTTTGGGTAGATTACATAAAATTACAAATTAAAATAAGATTATGTTCAAGATGAATAACTATTACATAGAGATAAAAATGCACAATATCCATATAAAATTTGGTTAATTTCCTAGTACACAGTGCCACTGCCAAATATGATATTTGGTTACAATTGGCAAGTGCTAAAGTTTATATTTTGGCACCTCTAATTGATGACACACATAGCAATGTCATGATTTATGGCAACCTTTGTGGCTAAATTACCTCCCACCCTGTAGAGGAAGGTAGACCACATCGACCAGGTTGGTCATTTATCTTCCCCCTCTGACCTTCGAATCAAACCTTGTATTACATATTGTGCACTGCAATCTGTACTTTCTCAATTTTTTTTAATTTGCTGAGATCCCAGCAAAAAAAATCTTCATCAAAACCGTAATTAAACATGGATATTATTCCAAATATCTTTATAAATCTATATAAATACAGAAATTGAGAGCATACCCAGTAATAGAATTTGGTAAATTAACAGATTCCAGTACACTTGATTTGACAGTATCATTGTGGTTGTATGAAATTCTCTGTAAAAAAAAAAGACATTAAAATTTACAGATATTTTTATGATTAAAGGTAAAATATTTTTTCAATTAGTATAAATATCAAAATAAAATTCAAATGCAATTTTTATTAAATTTCATTAACAGTTAAATAAAATAAGTATAATATTGTTAAGGAAATAATGTCTTTTTAAAACATATATTTTCAGTTTCGTTAGAAATAATTCATGACATTTTACACTACGAACTTACCTCTTATACACTAGTTAAATGGTATTTAATTACCAATATAAAACAGTATGAAATACAAATTATATTAGTTAATTTCTAAGAAAACTCATAAAAGTAAAACACAAGCACACAAATTAGATTATTTGTTAACTTTCTAAAGGCAATTTCAAAATGCATAAAAAGTCATTGTTAAACATAACATAATATTATAATTTAAATTACTAAAAACTCAATAACTTTGAGATATCGTGGATTACATATAAAATATACCTTATTAGCAAAGGGATTAGCACGAACTCTTGTAGGGCTGGAAGGAGCACTTTTAGGTTTTCCAAACTTATGGTCAAACCTCAAATCTGATTGGCTGGGATGCTAAAATGAATGGTGCACTAACCAATATTAGTTTAAAACACACACACACACACATTTCTGTTAAATATATTATAAAGCTTTAAAATACAATAAAAGTATTTATGGGAGGAGCATTCAACAAAACAAAACATGTCAATCAAAAATAAATATGTAGACAAAATGCAAAACATGAACTTATGATAAGTTTTAGGTTTTTTTTAGAAACCATTATAATAATCCTTCAGTAATATCTAATTCCAACTCATAAAATCAAAACTAACACAATACTGAAACTATACTTATGATTCAAAATTACTAATCTTAAGGAAATGCTTCCTGTGATAGTGTTAAGTCAACTGATCAAACTAGACTTTGTGATAGCAGTTTTACGACATGCCTTATTTTTAGACAATGATTTATTTTAAACCAAAATGTGCCTTTGGAAAGATTTTTTAAAAAATTTTATTCATCTGAAATTATCAAAAGGTTTGTAGATATTTTTCAAAAATAAAAATAAAAAGGTTTTTAAGGACTTTCAAAGTACCTTAAAAGCAATTTATAATGTGAAATTTTGCAATGCATTCATAACAAATGATGGTTCTGAAGTCGCAAGTATGTTTTTTATTAAAATAAATATTTCAAAAAACAATAATAAAATAGAAATAATAAAAGAAAAAAATAGATGCAATAAGCTAAAAGCTATCGGGTGTCGTGTACTTTCTACTTAGATACAAAATTGTGTTTAATTCATATTAAGATTTAAAAAAATTAACAGAGGTTTGGTAAAATTATTTAAATGATAACTGCCTTAAGGACTTTCTAACAGACTAAGAAAGTTTACAAGAACCTTTTTGACAAGAAAATAGATTTCTAAGGAATTTAAAACGGCCTTTATGAGCATGAAACAAAAATAAGGAGATTTTAAATACTTCTAAAGACCGTACGAACCCTATATCATATACCAAAATCAATTAATTGACAAAATTTAGTGTATCTAGCATTTTTTTTTCTTTTTTGCATGGGCATCAAAAGTACTTGCAAGTGCATTGAAACACCATTCCTCTAGTTCTATAAATGCAAGCAAACAATTTAAATCAATCATCTCTTTAAAAATAGCAATCACATGCATAATATTGTTAGGAAATGTCATGCAAGAAAATTACTAACTTTTTGAATATCATGAATTTTGGATCGAATATCTTTGTACGCTCTTTTTCCTTTGTCTTTCACCTGTAAAAAATTTTACACAATTTAAAGCAATAGAAATTACTAATTCCATGATAGATAATAAATTGTATTAATTAAATTTTAATTTTTTTTTATTAATTAAACAAACTACAAATAAAAACATTTAACCTAAGAGAATAAAATATTAACTTTACATAAAAGGAAATGTCAAACAGAAGAAGATACAATATTATAACAATACAATTTAATCAGGGTTCCCACTCAAAACCTAAAACAAAATTCCCTGACTTTTCCCTGTTTTCCAGTAGATTTAAAAAAAATTCCAGTATACTACCGACATCATTGTTATACATGAAAAACCAAATACTGTCTTATGCAACAGCGTGTGCAGAGTTAAATTTCTGTATTAAGCACTTTTTAACCCATCAACAACATTTCTTAAACACATGCGTGAACATCAGTTAGCTTACACTGCAGCAAATACCCAATTTATGTCAAATTAGCTACTGCTAAAAAAAATCATTTCAAAGAGCACACACGAAAATATGCAAAATGTATTTGTTCGTCTATCAATCAATTTGAATTAAGGTGCAATGTTCGCTTTTCAATCCCTTTAAATATATAGTTGTATAAAAAACCTTCAAAAACTTAAATAAAATTAAATTTTTAATATTAAAATAAATTAAACACATAAAAGTTTCAACCCAATATTAATGCCTAAAATAAATTTTATCCAAACATAAAGAGACAAGCTACTTTCAAAAGTCAACGTTTTAACATAAAAAGACAAGTCCCAAACTTCAACTTAGTAAAATAAATTTAATTTGTGAAAAATTTAAAGCAATTTCGTTAACTAGTGCAATGCAAATCCTAATAAACTAAGAAGTACTGAAAAATAAGCATTTATTTATGAGATGCAAAAGGATTGAAAGCATTTCAACGGACCTCTCAGCAAATCGCATTTCGTGAATTTCTATAAATTGATGCTTTTCATTAAGGGGAAAAAAATTCTAAAAAAAAAAAAAACGACCTTTATTGAGGTCGCTCATTCGCCAGACACAACGAAATTTAGCATAGTCTTAGAGGTATAACAATCTAAACTTTAGAATGTCTCCAAATTATAAAAATTAAAAAACAAACAAAAAAAAACGGATTTTCGGGTTAGACTACAAAAAATTAGGACCTCTGAAGAGTTTGCCACAAAAATAATGCCCCCACAAAATTATTCAATAGGGGAACGATCCATTCAAGGAAACGGGTGGATGTAAAGAAATTTATTTACATGATATGCCCACGCAAATAATGCATCATAAAATTCTGCAATATAAAAAACATCCATTTCGCAATATATGGAATTAAAAATTAAAGAAAACCTTTATTGTAGGAAATAAAAATCTGCAAAGGATCGTCTGGAAAGGATTGCATTCGGAAATTTGGCAATAAGGGCGCTGAAATATTCTTGTTGCATGGTATTAGAAACCAATTACGTTTGCAGAAAACTAATGTTTGGAAGAGATGTCCCCTAAAAAGATTCATTAAAAAATTCGGCAACAAGAAAGTGATCCCTTGCAGAAACAATCACGGTGCGCACGTCATCTACAAAGAGTATGCGCAGAAAAAGAATATTTATAGATCGCTTCCAAAATAATACATCACAAAATTCGGCAATACGAGCATAATTTTTTTTTACAATATGGAGTTTAAGACAAAAGAGTGTAGAGAAAATAAAAATCTGCTACAGGATCGTCTAGAAACGAGAGAAAAAAAACGTACCGGTGCGGCGTTAGCTAACGTAATGGAGATTGTGACAATCATTATAGAAAGCGCACAGCTAAGCTAGACGTTTGCACGCGCACATTTTTCCTGTCATTAAAAATGATGGGAAGAGTTAAGTATGACATCATCACTACGGAACATATTGAACGACGGTGAACGGTTTCGGTGACAGATTGAGAATTAGCCAACTGAAAAGAAATTCCCTGACTTTTCCAGAAATTGTTCAAATTCTGCGATTTTCCCTGACTTTTCCCGGTTTTTTCAACCTTTTTTCATTTTCCCTGACAATTCCCGGTTTTACAGGTTTTCCCGGTGCGTGGGAACCCTGTTTAATACATTGCTCATTGATAAAATGAATTTAAATTATAGGGGAAATTGGAAATGCATGGAACACTGTGAAGAACGAGTCACTTGCAATTAAAAATACATATAAATACTACAAATAGTTTCTAATTTCATCAGTAAATATGCAACTATAAATCTGGTATTTACATTACAGTTAAAACTACTATCAGAATACTTAAGTTTTTATTTGAAAGTTCTTGTTTTACTTCCTCAAAAGTAAACTAATAGTAAATGATCAAGTTTATTGATAGAATAAATTTTACAAATATATAATTTACGAAATAAAAATGTTGTGTTTGGATAATATAAAAGATATGGTGTTAACAAACCAGTAGATAATTTAAGTTTGTAAGCACAATGATTTACATGATGAGCTATTTTATTAAAGTACTTAATGGTGGGAAGAATGGGACATCATAAATTAGGGAGGGATAAAATGGGACCGGACCCATTCCTCTCTAATTTAAGTTGCTAACTAATTAAGTATAATAAACAATACATATTTCTCATGTACGTTTTGTAACAAAGTTGTGTTGTATTAGCTAAAAAGATTTTTAATTTGATTGAACAACAAGTGATGTAGAGTTTATTGATTGTTATAAATTAAGATTTGGATAGTATCATACTGTGTAACATCTTTTTTTAAATTTAATGTATTTACATTACCTAATAGTTGTATACTGCAATTGTTGAAATTACAGTTAATAACAGTGTTTAATAAAACAAATTCAATATATTTTAATACATATATTAGACATATTTTGCGATATCTTTGAAAAATAAAAAGAATAATATTAAATATAGGGATAAAAATGAAGAAATTTAAACAAGGTTTATGTTTAAAAATGCTGTAACTTACAGATTTATATGCATGCTTTACTGCAGGGTTGGTCTGAAATATTAAATTATATAAAAATAACATCAAGAAAAATTACTTGTTAGAAATAACTCTTAAAATATACAAAATGTGAAAGAAAATAATGGAAATTATATTCAAAACAAAATCAAAACAATATTAACAGTAATATTGAAATGAGTGAAAGAACAAACAGTTAACAGATAAACTTCCCTTAAGAATCCTCTTGATTATGTTCGAATTTTTAAACAAGACATTCTCATGAATAAACTGTGGATTTATAATACACATAAAATGTTAAATACATTACACTTACATTTAAATTTCTTTAAATGTATGCCCACTTAACTATTCAGTTATCTAGCGAGTAGTTGTCATGAAGTAGTAAAATATATTAATAAATAAGAATAATTATTATGCAATTATAATAAAATTTATCATTAAACAATTTCTAGTAAAAAACATTCACATGAAGTAAAATGTGAGGAATATTTTACCATAACAAGAAAATATTGCATGAAATGAGAAATTCCAACCAGAATTTTTTGTTATAAAAATTATATATTGGCTATTTATTAAACACAAAAAACAGCATTAAGAATTAGTTTTTATAATTAAAATTTAAAATTTGTCAGTTAAAACAGTTTTTGTATCCAAGTTTACCGATTTTGACTTTCCTTGTCAGCAATTATTCTAGAAATCAGATACGTCTTAAAGACATATCTGATTGAATTTCAAAAAAGTATTATGAACTAAGAATTGAAATTTATTTATTAAATATTTTTAATTATTTAAAGCGAGGCACAGTAAATTTTTATTTTTAAGAAGTTGCATCAAATATGCACAAAATAACAAAAAACATACCTTGCTCTTCACATTTTTTATAAATGCACCACCTTCTTTCTAAAAGGAAAAAAAATACATGGTTTCAGATTTTGTTGTTAAGGTAAGAATGCTTTATACATATATAACTTCAGTTAAATTATTTACTTACATTTCCTAACAATTAAAAAGCAATCAGTGTTTTATTTCTATTTTTAATTACAATGCATTTTGTACCATGTTCCAAATAAAAATATAGGTAGATATTTTAACAACAAATTTACATAAATTGTTCTAACATAATAAAAATTTGCCATTTAACTTATGTCAAATATGAGAAAGAACTATATATGTTTTAAATATAATCTTTATAACAAGTATTCACTTATTGTTTCATTACTAAATTTGATTACATATTTTACTCCAAACAAATTAGATTATTTAAAAATTATAAATATTTTAACGCAAAAAAAACATAAAAAGCCTTTTTATCAAAAATTCCATTAAACAGAACGTGTTTTCCAAAAGAGTTTTGTTATTTTTATTGTTCTTATAGATTTCAGTGACAAGTTCTAAAGACAAATTTTTGTCAAATAAAAAAAATACATAGAAATCTGTCATTTTTATAAGCTATGCGCAAAATGGTTTAAAATCTATATATTATACAGGCAATCTGCACAAGTTGGCAAGCATTACAATTAGACAAAAAAATTAATTAATGTTTTGATAATACAGAAATAACTGTTTTTAAGCTTGGCTAAATAGAACAATGCTTGCTGATTATTTGATTCTATATAAAATAAGTTATTAGTATTACATATTTAAAATCTAATCATACAAAGTCATAGCGTCAAAATATAATAATAATAAGAAGAATATATAAATAACTTACTTTCATGGTTGTAACCCACTCCTTGTATTGTGTTTTGAGATTATTACTTGAATGGACTTCATATGAATTTACTTCATACTCAAACTCATCGCTGAAGCCTACTCCAGAATTCAACATATCTAAACGACTTTCAATGAACTAAAAGAAAAAATACATAGCTTAGAAATAAGAAATATATTAGAACGTTATCAGTATTAAAACATAAAAATGTTAAATAAACTCTATTTACTTCTTTTATATGTGTATTTCAAAGTAAATACATGTTTAACATTTTGTTAGCTGGTAACACATTCTTTAAGTGACTATTTTAAAGTATTTGGATTTGATCAAGTATATTTCAGTAAGTAAAGTTATTAGCATAGTACTGAGAAACCTGACATTATATGAATCACAATATTAATTTAAAACTTAAAAAAACTCATAAATCACAAACAAACAAAAAAAACTAATCAGACCCAGACAATGGGATGCTAATTACATGCAGAAAAAGCCTGACTTTGAATTTTCCTGATACTTCTAATTTTCATTAATTTTAGTTCAATTAGCAGTTAAATTAACTTTTTTAAATATGAAAATTATGTTAGCATTATTTTCACAGGTGTTTTGTTGCCTATAAATACACAAAAAAATGCAGTCATTAAACTCTTTATTGTAATTCATAATTCATATAAAAGCCAAAAACATTGCCAAAAATGTCCATCCTTGTTCGAAATGTAAATTAAAATTGTACATAACCAAATCAAATTTTAAAATATCCAAGAAAAATATTATATTATATTACTGCATTATTCATGTCTATTACTAAAAATGGAATATGTAAAATATTTAAAAAGGGGTTATGAAAATTACAGATTAATATATTTTTTTTTGTATAACCAAAAATTTAATAATTATTAAATATGTATACTGATATATATATATATATATATTTTACAAACCATAGAGTATGTAGTCATTTACTAATTTCATAAAAATGTAAAAAAATATTCCGAAAATATGCAATTATTTTTTAATCTACGAGCAAAATGCCAAAGTCAAAAGTAATTAAAAAAAGGAATGACACTAATGAAATAAAATACAGGTAATGTAAAAACTAGGCTACTATTAATCCATTAAAAAAAATCTATTGTATTATGAGGTTATGTGTGCTTAAAAATACACTTACCTGTTGAAATATTTGCAAATGCAGCATAGTTTCCAGAAAAGGCTGCACAGAAGCAGGGCGTGTCTGTATAAATGCATCAGCATCAAAACTGATCTTCTCTCCTAGAGTGAACTTCAAGGAATCCCTGTAGCCACCAATGAGCTTCACTAAAGCTCTCATGAAAGCTCTGGACACACCATCTCCCAACATCATATTCGGATTCTTCAGGCTTCGTTTCAAAGAGGATACCTGCCATTTTTAAAAAATATTAAAAGTTGTATTAAAAGTCATGCTTGTTTAGTATATTCACATACTATACAAGTAAAAGAATTATGCTGTAAAGATTGAGAACCTTAAACACAAAACACAAGTTAGACATTCTAATAAAAATGCGCCATGAATTTTTTCTCTAATTAGGTAATTGAAGATTATTATAAATTACAATTTCTAGTATCAAAATAAATTTCTTAAATTTATGAGTTACTAATTAAATTATAATTTCTTACAAGTCTCACATGTGCATACATTACAAGAATTTAAATTCATTTTCAAATATTTACGATATGCATCTTGAAGATAAAAGATTATTAAGTATATCAATCAAAATAAAACTTATAATTAAAATAGTAACACCCACATGGTATAAAAGATTCCCCACATTTTAAACTTATTTAAGCAAAAAAAAAAAAAAAATGTAAGTAAACATTAAAAAAAAAGAAAAAAAAATCAATGCAGTTACTTTTTTAATAATAAACCTAAATAATACATTTGTAATAAACTGAATAACCTTTAAGAATGATCTCTTAAACCACAAAAAATAATTCTCTTAATAAATGAAAAAAAATATATCTAAAATATAACAAAAATTTATACATACAATTTCAGGAGGTAAAGTTTCCAGATCTTCGAAAGGTGTTTTAACGCGATTGTTATCAGCATCTAGTATTACAACTTCACTTAATTCACTTTGCCTAAATTTCTAAACAACAAAATAGTAATACATAATTTAGTTCAGAATAGATTGTATACAAAATATTTGTATCAATTCTAAATACACAAGATTTTTACCATGAAATTGATATTATAAAAGTATTGCAATATTCAAATTAGTTAATACTTTTTGAAATTGAAATAATGTTATAAATAAGTAAATATTATAACTTAATTTCATATTACCTCCATAGTTACAGAAGGAACTCCTATCAAAAAGGGCATTGGGGCACTAAAACCAAAAGGATAATAAGAAAACTGCATTCGAGATACATTAATAAAACTAAATTTTTCTATTACAAGTGAAAAATTTATTACATGATGCCCATAAAAAAGTAATTTACAATTTATACACTTATTTAATTTTTTATTAATAGTGAATCTTGAACTAAGCAGAATAATATTATAGCAATCCTCATCAAATTTTAGTTTTTGGAATAATACGAAAAAATAAAGATAGTAAGAAAAATATATAGTTAATGCAGACTTTGTTATAATGAGGTTTAACTGTAATATTGCATTTCTTATTTAAGAAAAAGACATCAATAAGTTAACTTTAATTACATTTAACTTTACAGCTATTTATTGAAATCAGTCCTTAATATTTGAATATTTTACACTCCTACCAAAAGTGTATTTTTGTTAGAAAATAATTTGTCCGTATAAAAAGTTAATACACACAATTTAAAGGTTATTGGAAAATATTAATGCCTAATCCAATTACTTACCTTAAATAGTCAATCAAATGCTTAGGAAGAACGGGAATAAAAATATGCTGCCTAAAAAAAAAAACAGGTTATATATTTTCATAAATAACTGAACTTCTATAAATATTTTTTTACAGAACTTCTATAAATATTTTTTTACGGAACTTCTAAAAAAACCCTTTTTATTTTATATGCAAGATTAATAAGATCATCGGAGAAACCTGGATGTTAATAGTCTTTGCTGTGACCAATATAACATTAAAGACATTATGGAAACAACAAAAGCATTCCTTTTTCTCAACTAGTTTTGGTATATTACACCAGACAATAAAAGGTTAATATATTGAAGGTATATAATAGGAACTCACCAATGCATTGGAGAAATAAGAGAATTGGCAGCCTGAACACAAGCACTTAATCGACTCAACTTTTTAGAAGTCACAAGTATCCTTCGTTCATGAAGCATGCTGAAATGATATATCCATTAGTCGTGAGAAAACTATGCACATGTAATTCCATGACAATAATATTAATTAAATAGATTGATTCAGTATTAATTTCTTATATTTAACACATAACTCAAGATGCAAAAATTAAGTTTTTTCTTAATGGGTGAACGTACCTTGCAAAAATTACCATCATATTTTGAGCGTCAATGGCATTGAAGTATTCCGTTAAATTTCTCTGTAAATAAGCATGAATTGTCTTTATTCAAGGTGGGAATTAAAAGTATTTTACAATATAGCAAGTATGTTAATTAAACTTCCTTAATTTAAGAAATAAGGTTATTATAAGAAATATGATTGTTAATTATTATTGGAAAATAGAAATGGAATATTATAAATTTAACACATAGCAAATTTTAAGTCAGGTATATATATAAATGATGTAACTTATAAGCAAACTTTACTTTTAAAAAATTCAAAATACTTTAAATTACATTTAGTTTTTCAAAGACTAACATTAAGTAAATGACCAATGTCATACACTTTAAAAACACATTTGCAAAAACTTTTAAAATAATCTATTTAAACATAAATCATTTATTGTAATATAAGAAATTACTAAAACTTGAAAAGTATTTTAAAACAGAATAATGCTTTAACTAAAATATACCTAAATAAAATACATTTTCTAAAATAATATTCTTGGCATATTTCCTAAAATAGTGCTTTGCGGAAAATAATTAATCAAATAAATTTTAATAAACCACAGGTTTTTTTTTAATTTTTAATACAAATATGTTCGATTTTCCATATTTATTAGAAAAATACTTTTAAGGCACGTGAAATATTAACAACATAAATTTTTAATTTAAATATTACTAATATAATAAAAGTAAATTTAGTATTTAACAACATCCCAAAATATTTGGGAAAAATAGAAAGGGAGGAAACAAGAAGAAAAATATTCAACGATAAACTTAACTTATACTAATTAAGTTTTTAGTTGATCACTAGATTATCTATTCATTTTACAAAATATACAAACTTACATTTTCTGGAATGCTTGGAAGTTTTAAATGATTTGGGCAGTACACTATAAATTCCTACAAAAATGAACATTTCAAATTGTTTATACAGAAAAGTCAAGGTTAAAATTTAAATGAGTATTCAACGTGTAACACATAAAGAAGATCCATTACATACTTTTTGGCTATATGATACATGCAGATTGAGCCCTGGGTCAGGAACGGGACACTCATAAAGACATTGCAGGAACCTTGGCAACAAACTGGACTGAAAATTATTTTTATCAAACGTATTTCATTAGAAATAAGTATCATAAATATATTTTATTCAAATACTTTTCATAAATATGCTTAATTTAATTAATGAGAAATAAATTAAGAACAATAAACTTACCTCTTTGACGTTAGTAAGATCAGATATCTGATTTAAAATTTTGTAAAATGTTTCGTGCCATGGCAAGTGACTGAAAGTGACAAAAAAAATTATACTTGTACATAAAAGAACAATTACAATGTAATGACATAGACACAGACATCAGTATAATTTAAAAAAGTCATTTAACATTGGAAGATTGCTAAACAGGACCAACCTAGCTGGGCTTAGAGTTGGTCATCGTCATTTACAATGAAATTTTCTTGTACATTTGCAGATCAAACCATTTTGAATTTTTGTTTTTATTGTAATTTATATTTAATAAATAAATTAAAAAACATGACATGAAGAGAATGTATTTTTGAGTAAGAGGTAGTGCAGCAAAAACAAGTAATCAACTATTATTTTCAATTGGTATGTTAAACTAATGTAAAAGGTGCAATTTGTTGTATAACCTGTTTGATAGAATAAATTATATTTTTTTCAGTGTGTAAATATATAAGTCAATGTTTGCATGTGAGACTACATTAGTGTAATACAAAAAGAATTTTGTAATGTAATGTGTATAGGCTGCATTTTCTTAATATGAATTTGTTGTTGAATTTAGTATTCAAATAAACAATTATCACATCTAATAAAATGTTTACTTTGTTTGTTAAAGGTATTTTGCAATAATTATATATTCAGTGTTCAGTCAAGGTATTTTTCAAAGGGTGGTTCATCCTGCAAGCCATTTCACTTAGAAAATTTTGCCCACCCACAAATCTCACAATGCACCTAACTATTTTATGAAATATCCGTTTTAAGACTTTTAACTTTAGTAGCAAAAAAAAATTTGTTTTTCCTTCAATAATGGAATCTGCGCTAATCAAAAACAAGATTTTCCTCAGCAATGTTTTGACTATGGAAATGAAAACAGATAGTTTCCTTTTGGATTTGTTGCTTATTTTTATTGTTATCTTTAATTGCATTTTCAGCAGAGATTACATTATGTATTTGATTATCAACATAAAATCAATTACGTATTTTTTTTAAAAAATCAACAATTTGACGGCGCAATTACTCTGGGAAAATGAATTGCATTCCCCTTAAAGTGAAGTTAGGGGAAAAAAATGCTCTTTTTCTTTAAATAAAGCCTTGACTCTCCATTTCTAGAAATAATACTGATATATTAAAACAATAAAAGAATTAATATTTTGAACAGTATTTTACCTGATTATTACAATAAGAGTAGGGGAATTTGGAGAATGTCGACAGTATCCGAATGACCACTTGCTGTCCAAGTTTGTCAAGACAAACGAAAAATGCTGAATTGCTGTACTATAAGAAGAATTATAACAAAAAGTTATTATATGTTCATGCTATAAATTAATCATACGTAACTAGCTAATTAATTTCAAAAAACAATTTCATTAATATTTTTAGAATCCTTGACTACAAAACAGTTTTGTTATGCACATAATGCATTGTCACACAAAGATTTAAATAAACAAATTATTATTAATTTAATTCATTTGAACTGCATGGTGTTTAAGAATTATCTTCACAACTAGCTGGACCACCACGGCCAAATATTTTGTTGTGTCAAAATTGTAAAAATAATTTTTAAACACCCTGTATATTTTTAATAACAAATTTCTAAACATAGACAATTAAAAAAAAAGATGGTGACTTTTGTAATTATCATAGCATAAACTAACCTAAAGTATTATAAAAAAATTTAATTAACTAAAACTTATGTTATGAGAATATTAGGAATATGGGTATGACTTGTAGATGGGGAGGTCTATTGTACAATAAAAGGAATATGAGTAACTAATAGTATACAAGTTAAAACATTAATTTTAAAATTTAAAGTGTAAAACATTTTATATTAAATTAAATACAGTTACATTATTCTCAATACATAGCTTCTGAAGAGGTTTTTTATATAATTTTTTAAAAGGAATATGTACATTGTACATAATAATAATTTAAGATACAAATAGAAAGCTGTAAATGGGGTGAAATTTTCAGTGTGACATAAAATAATTAGTATTAAATAAGTAATATAACAACTAAATTTACTTAGTGAATTCACAAGGACATGAGAACTCTGGAGCAGACTTTAAAACCTCCTAAAACAAATTAAAAGTAATTAAAGATTAAAATTAAAACTATAATATTGCAAACTATATATTCATACATGTTTTCAAATAAATTCATAAAACAGTTAACGCAAGACAATACATGATATAAAATTCTTGTACATAATAAAATTGATACTTAAATATTATCCTAAACGACTTGGCGTACTGAAAAAAATGCTCCTTTTGATGATAAATAACTAATTTACTCAATATTTGACTATTTGTAATACAATATTTTATAAATGTGATTTATTAAATTGTTGTTTTTCAAAAAAAGAACAATGCTTTAGGGTTTTTAAACAAAAATTATCACACTATTTAAAAAACACACATGTCCAACATATGTTGTACAAGAACTACTATATATATAGATAACTGCTTTATCATTCACATACTGTTGAAAAATTCAATTGAGGCTAATTTTTTTTTATTGTTATGAACAACATTTCCTGCCATTAAACCAATATTGCTAATGTGTCTTTCTAATATATGGTTTGCAATTTTTATATTGCAATTTCAAATTACATGTTAAATAAATCCATCCAATATGTTTACACAAAGATTTTAATTTAACATCAAATCTCAAGAACCCGTATTGCAAGATGACGGTGAACTCATCTATACTAAAGTGCATGTTAGTTAGTTGAATTAACGCCACACTAGAGCTATTGGCGATGGTTCAGGATTTATTGAAAAAAGAAAGACAAGAAAACACATGGCAGTGTAATGTTGAACCATGATCAAATGATGAGGGCAACACCTATGAAGGCACCTAACACATGACATAGGTATGAAGACTTTGGTTCATGATAGAATTAAGGTTCTTTTCTTTTATACGGCCTCGTTTGCCAATGAGCGAAAATGCGGCAAAGTTGTTTACCCTAGGGATTACCATACGCAAAAGATCGCGTTTCAGTTGATTGTTTGATTGAGTACACCAAGCTTAATAAAAACTGGAAAGTAAACGGAAGCAAGGTTATTTACAATAGAGATTTTCATACACAAAAGATCGCATTACATTTGATTGAGTGCACCAAGCTAAATAAAAACGGGAGAATAAACTGAACATGTCTTTTTTTAGTGCAGTTTCTTTGAAGTTGATTTGGTTAATTAGTGTCTCACGAGAGGACTATTGGCAACGGTTCAGGGCCTATCTCGAAAGAAAAACCCAGGAACGATGCCTCGTATTTTTTAACCACGGTAAGATGGACGACTCGATAAATGTGGTTTCTTGTTTACTTTCTTCCTGCGACAAGTTCGTTTGGATTACGTGCATTGGATGCATGCGCATCTTCCTCCGCGATCTGACAGTAAACGTCTATTGCCTTATGATTGTTGATTGGTTAGAATATATAAGTGTTTAACGAACCAAAACTCTGATTGGTTGTACGATTATGCGAAATATTCAATAGTTACAAATATTTAAATTCGAATATTTGTAAATGATGGGTTTGGTGAATATTTTTTTAATAATTTTGGAAACATTTGATTGTCCGTATAGCTATTAAAATAAATTTGTTTAGAATGTGCTTAAGAGTGTTGTCGAAATGCCCCACACGACTGCCCGAAGGATTGCCTGTAAGCATCATGATCGACTGCCCGGAGGGGGTCATGGATGTAATCCTGAGTAGTCGGAGGCCGGACACCACAACTGCCGGGGACCTTAAATCGATGTCAGGAGTCTGTGACTTTAGCGCGCGGTACGTGAGTGCGCATAAGAGTGCTGTCGAAATGCCCCAAACGACTGCCAGAAGGATTACCTGTAAGGATTGCCAGCTCAGGTGATGTCCTCGCCATCTGACTGTGGTTCAAAAATACGATACTTTGTTCCCTTCGAGATAGGCGCCGAACTGTCGCCAACAGCCCAATGTGAAGCTTTAGTCCGATGTTAATTAACCAAAGCAAAGATTCGAGATCAATTCTAAACCGTCGACATTAGCCCATTGTGGAGCACAAGTGCGACGTTATTTCATTCAATCGTGCAGACCTGATAGAATCCTTCGAAATTAATTTTGAACCGGCATCGCTAGCCCATTACGCAGTAGACGTCATCCAATCAATCATCTATCAACGCGTCGTCTGACCGTGGTTCGAAAATAAGACACAGCGCTTGAGTTATTAACTGTAATTGCGCATTTCACCGGGAGTAACTATAAATATAAAAAAAGACGCAACGCGTCGGGTCATTTGGTGTCTACTTGAAAACACAGCCAAATCCGCTATCGAGCGAAAGTTTTTACCTCGAAATATTTAAATTCCTACCTACAAATATTTAATTTACATTATTTGCTACCTACAATATTACATTACTACCTACAATATTTGTAGGTAACCAATAGCCCATTGCACAGGTCAAGTGTGACTTATTGTCTTTATATTTTAGAGTGTACTTTTGATGTCACCTAATCGTAAATCACATTTACGACTGTTTTTAACATTTTATTTTGTAAGTGGCAACATTAATAATTGTAAATAATCAATATGGCGACAAACTTTTGCTTGGCGACTTTTCGAGGCCATTTAACAGAGAAGTACCGGAATTAACCTACACACTAGTCCCTTACATACAATTCATGTCTTTTGTGGACGATGACAACCAAACTGACAACCCTCAGATCACAATAATGCTGCACTTTTAAAGTTGATATTCGAACCCACAAACCTTCACTTATGAGTTGAGTACTCTACCACTAAATACCATTTGATCATTTATTCCACAAAAGTGCATATAAATTATCAAAACTCTAATTAAATGCTCCATGATATGAAAATGAGTGATTGAAGCTTGTGAAAGCAAATATGTAAAATTTCATTGTTGGGAATATAACAATAATGAATTGGCTATAACTAGACATATTGTGAAAGATATTTATAAAGCTATAAAAGGTAATTAATTTAGTAACTAATTATATAACAGTGAAGAAAAAAAGCTTTCTTCTTTTAAAACTAAGCACTTAATTGGAACGTTAAAACCAAAATATACTATACCTTATCATCATAATTTTCAGGATACTTTTGAAGTATCCAAGCACCTATATAAAAATAAAATACAAATCTGAATGATGTATATATATAAATATACAATTCACGTATATAAAACTACAATGAAAAGAAACTTACGCTTTTCACTTTCACTTGGAATGACCACTTCAAAAAAGCATTCGAAGACATGAGCTGGGTTCTCCCTAGACATAGAATCAACAAAAGAAAAATATATACATTCAAATCGTGAACTATTGATCAAGAAGGAAAATTTACACAAAATATGTACCAACACAACTGTATATATAAATAAATAATTAACTGTTTTTCTTACTGTTTCAAATCATTACACAGAATTTGATGCAATTTGCATCATTTTGTCGAATATCACATGAAAGTCAAATAAATTTAACGCAATGTATATATTTTTCAATAAGACACAAGCAAGAAAAATCAGTTTCTAATATTTCGTCAGCTTAGAAGTAAAACCCCATACATTTAAACCAAAGATTTAACGCCCCTAGCAATGGACAAAATAAAAGCGATTAACTTAAAAATGTGAATGACCTTTGTGTTACGATCCACAAAGGAAAAAATATTGACGTTGCATTTAAATCCATCGCCAATAATGGCTGGTAAATCCTTAGTTTAAATATATGCGATTTTACTTCTAAGTCAATGATTTAACATTCACTTTAGGTGAATTCCGGGAAAATGTTGCCATGGCACTTAAAATTTTAAACTTTATGTTGAGTCATTTGTCATATACCATTTTTTTCAGAAAGATATGAACTTTTTGAATCTTATCATATTTTTTTTAAATTAACACAATGTCTTTTATAAAATCAAGGTCAAAGTCACTTCTTTACTATATGTTTTTGCAGTGCGGAATATCTACATTTTGTTTCATACTATAACTTGACTAAAATCCCTTACCAAAATAAAATAAATAGGTTAACTTTTATACTTTTTTCATGTAGTTAATCTTTCTATTAATTTTTTTTGCAAAAAAATATTTTTTAACCTTGAAATCAATAACTTATTAAGTCAAACCATAAATGTCCTTCCGTTACCAAAATACTATATTTCAACCACCTCACTAAGAAACCATTGGGTCTACAACTTAATGAATTTTTGTACAAAGCAGACTTATGACACTTATTAATTAGAAACAGCAACAATTTTATTTTGTTTTTAATTTAGATGTTTTTTAATGGTAACGGAAGGACAAAAAACATGGTAACGGAAGGACATCAATGTGGTAACGGAAGGACATTTTTGTATTAGCTGATTTTGACTGAACTTTCCACAATTAAGCAAACTAATTTTCAGTTATTATTGAAATTCAAACACATATAAATATTATATATACTTATTAACTGTATTTTTTATCTTAATACCCTCCCCCTCAAATTTAATAAGTATGTCACAGATACATTAAGTTTCAATTAAAACTACTATTCTATTTATTCACTATATGGGTTTTTTCTACAATAAAGCCATAAAATGGGAAAAAGAAGAAAGTTTAAAAGCGATTTCTTACGATGACGTTAAGTGACGCATACAGAATTTCAGCAAGAAAATATTGATATTAATGTATCACTATAAAAAGTTCGCAAGCTTAGACCCCAGTTTGTTTTGTTACAAATATACCTTCTACTTAAAGTTTGTCTAAATTGTTTTGTTACCAAATATATGAATACTAATGAACAAAATTTAGCACATTTAAAATGAGAGTAATGGAATGAAGACAGGAAGCCATAAAAAAAAAGATACAAGAGTTCATTTAAAAAGTGCCTTTATGCTCTTGAAAACAAATCTGAACATTTTTAAAGCATATTTTTATTAAAAGACATGGGAATCTTGTGTTTTAATTAAAGAATTCAAAGAGGTGAAAATTGTAGTTGTACAAGTTGATTTAACATTCAAAAACCAACTTAACATTCATGTTTGATCAGTATAACATCATGGCTACATTGCAGCATTTTTGCCATTAATCAAGGCAAAGGTACTGTAAATATCCAAAGTGGTTAATGGGAAATTTACCACTATTGCCCCATCAGATAA
The DNA here is from genome assembly GCA_963932185.1 of Troglohyphantes excavatus. Lineage (NCBI taxonomy): Eukaryota > Metazoa > Arthropoda > Arachnida > Araneae > Linyphiidae > Troglohyphantes > Troglohyphantes excavatus. The sequence continues at coordinate 22,747,719 of OZ010674.1, forward strand.
AATAATTGATTTCTCCATCAGATAAAGTAATTCTCTCAAGAAAGATGGAACAATATCCTCCTCTTCCTGACACATGCAATACTTATTATTTAAAACCAATTTCAAAATATATTATTGAGTATTGTGAGTACTCTAGTTCTACAGAAAGAAAGGTATTCAAAGAAAACATATAGTCAAATATAAAAGATGCAGACAAGGCATATGGGTCAAGCAATGCATTAGCAGTTAGTGACTTTTAGTTAGTCGAATAGCAAGGACTAAAAAGTGTTATGTTAGGCAAGTGCTTCATTCAATGATGTCGTTGTAGAAGTATTATGTTTAAGAAAATAAAATAATGAATGACTAAATTTATATTTCCTGAGAAAGAAGGTAACTGCTGGAATTGACTCAAATAAAATAACCAAAAATTGGATAAGCCAAAAATTTTAACAAATGGCTCTGGAAAAAGAATTTGTTGCAGAATTAGATTTAAAAACAGCTGAATAAGCAGAATTTAACACCTATTATTCTTTTTCAAAATATTAATGAGTAAATTGTTGTAAAACAATCCAATTTTACACAATTGGAATTTTTGTCCTTTCGTTACCGTCCTTCCGTTACCTTAAAAAACCATCATATTTTTGGGCATAATATAATAATTTCTAAAAACTGCACTGCAATTTATAATAATTGAACTCTCCTTTAAGTGTTCTAATTTTTCTAGATTTTTCCTTTTTACGGTTTAGCTGAACTTTTAATAAAAAGGTGTAAGTGTGGTATACCACTTCTTTTGTAAATGCAAATGCAAACCTACCAGGTTCGATGCATTTCCTGTAGTTCGGAAGACTCAAGGAGAAGAGACATCTTTTAAAAACTTAACTAGTTTTTATTTACATTCCCAAACAATACTTTTTGTGGAGGAGCTGAATTTTACGCAACCATACTCAATGGCGGCCTGGTGCTCTCTCTGTTCGAAATGCGAACCGAAACTTTTCAAGTGGAAGATGCCACATACCAACCCAAATGGGGCCTCTCAGCACAGTGAGTCATGCCCAAGTGGGCCGGTCTGCAACATTCTCCCACCTTTGAGTTTAAACTTATAAACTCAAATTTTACTTACTACAGCTCTCCCCACAAAAGCAAAGTCAAATATACATAAAGGATACAAAAATATATAGAAATACACACATATTGTTCATTGAAAACAAAAACAATGAATTATTTGCTAACTAAAAGAATGCTTACTAATCAATGCTAAAATATATATACATATAAATTTAAATGCAAGAAAAGTATAAATTGAAAAAAATATTCTAAATATTAATTCTCTAAAGTTTTTTGCTTAATATCTCATATGATCTGGTGCATTCACAGTTCGTCCACTTTGGCACATTACCAGCGATAGAGTTTGTTGTGAGATACAAAGTCTTAAATTTCTAAATATGAAGAGAATATTCAAAATACAATTTGTTTTGTTTCACTACATCATTATGTACAGTTAAAACACTTTTAGTTTCTCAGAACTACTTATCTCTTCATTTAGAATATTTACACTAGAAGGCCACTTGGATTCTGACTTTCAGAGCCAAGATGGACCCTCCCACCATTTTAATTGTTTCAACTTTTCAGTAAAACAATCACGAGACTCGAGGTTGGCATCTTTTTATACACCTGGTATATTATGCCAGAACTGAGGAGGATCAGTCACTGAAAGAATGTATTTAATTCGATTTATCACTAATGTGCACCACTCGGTCATCGTACTCCGAAAACTGTTTCTAACAGCTGTAGAAGTGTCCATCGAATAGAATGGACGACTTCCAGTGACCTCCAAGTCACTAAAACTTGGGATACAATCATCAACACTTAGATGATTGGCAGTTGGAGAAAGATCACGGGGCACTATATTCAAATGATGATTTATGGTGGCACTTAATTGAAATGGTGAGCATTTTACACCAAAACAAACATTTGTATGACGATAAGTTATTGACTTACCCGAGTTTACACTATCAGATGCACTAAGTAGAAGGTTTGGCACTTTTTCCAAACATTGATTCGGAGACGATAATCCCTTCTGTTTACAACTTGCATCATACACAAGCCTTTCCGGCATTCGCCGCACTGGGTTGGGGGGGATGAAGTCGGCTAAGGGGGTCGCTACTTCGACCGGGAAGGAATCGTCTCGGATTCGAATAGCATCTTCATCTGTCGTCGAGACCTTCAATACTGGGACGGGGGGGATGAAATCGGCTGAGTGGGTCACAACCGCGGCCGGGAATGAATCTCCTCGGATTCGAACGCGATCTCCATCCCTCGACGAGGTCGTCAATTCTTTTAGATGTATTGTAGCTCGGACACGGCAAGCTATAAGCTTCTCTTCATATACTTCGGCAGCATAGCATTCTTGATTGAAGTCGTTTTGGCTGCATCCCCCTTCCTGACTCTGCAGGAGTTCCTGGAACACAGCGTCTAGGGCAAAGAGTTTTTTGGCTTTTTCTTCTAGCTGATTTAAAGCTATTTGGACATTCACGGCTTCAGCCATTTCCGTTATAAGCTCACGTAAGAGCTTAACGGCCTTTGTGAAAGATCCTCGCACGGCTGTGCGTCTTTGTTTGAGAGATTCCATTGTCTCTTTTTCCTCGAGTCCCTGTTCGGGCGCCATAATTTTGTAAATGCAAATGCAAACCTACCAGGTTCGATGCATTTCCTGTAGTTCGGAAGACTCAAGGAGAAGAGACATCTTTTAAAAACTTAACTAGTTTTTATTTACATTCCCAAACAATACTTTTTGTGGAGGAGCTGATTTTTATCCAACCATACTCAATGGCGGCCTAGTGCTCTCTCTGTTCGAAATCCGAACCGAAACCTCTCAAGTGGAAGATGCCACATTCCAAACCCAAATGGGGCCTCTCAGCACAGTGAATCATGCCCCAAGTGGGCCGGTTTGCAACAACTTCCAAAAAACGTCCTTCCGTTACCATTACTAAAATTTAAATTTAAAAAAAAGTTATAAAGTGCTAAATTCTAGATTTTGCATTTTAAATAAAATGCAGTAAAGTGTATAAAAGTCTACCTATCAGTTATTTGAAATAAAATATATTTTTTAAATTATGACCATAAGTTGTTGTACAAACTGGCCTTCCGTTACCGCCGGAATTCACCTTTAAATTTATGAGATGTTCTTAAAAACAGTTCAACTCAAAGTGTTGCATTATAAAAGATTGATCTATAGTACCTATCATACAGTTTATCAGGATATTACTGTATCATTTGTTCAAATCCTCAAATTTATGAGGTTTTTAGGAAGAATTAAATCAACTTTTATCAGAAATCATTTATTTGACAGTATGTTGGTTGGATGTGTTAAAACACAGGACCACAGCAACATAATGTGCTGTTGTTGACGGTTTGCGATATATCCCAAAAAAGAAGAAAAAACTATATGTGTGTTGTAGGTTCATTTTCGAATGGTGAGGACCCATGAATTAGAACTCTGCTTTTCTAAATTTTTTACAGCCATATTTGTCAATGTGTTAATGTTAATATATGTGAAGCAACATTAATGTTTAAACACTTGCTATGCTACGCAAGGTAGAAATCAAATAAATCCTAAAGGATGCATAGACTTATACAAACTTATGTAAAAATATCGTGTTAAATTGTGATCCTACTTAATTAATGTTGCAAGCTTATATTAAAAATTTATATATTACAAGTTTTTAAAATACTCTAAAACAAAAGCAATTTAACATCAATAAACACTTCATAACCGCTTTTAATTTTTTAAACAAGTTCTCCAAAGCCTTTTAATCTAAAATAAGTTGTCCTGAAGGTTAAATACGATATCTCATAAACTTTGAATCGAAACATATGTTCCCTTACGATTACTGGACCCCTAACCACTTAATTTAACTTCCACAGTGACTCAATTTCTTATGCGAATGAAAACTTCCTTCATCCAGAATATCTGTGAATCACGAATAAGGAAATTTACCTTAATCTGGAACCCATTGGTCACGTGAAGGACTGGCTATCTTCTTAGAAATTCATTTGTTAAAGTGACAGCATGTCACTCTTGTCGCACAAAACGTATCGTATCATTACGATGTACTAATTTAAGGCAAGAATAAATTAAAAATTCACATTTTAATACAATAAAACAAAATTAAATCGAAATCAGCTGTTCTAAATTTAATCCTCCCCCGCGTCAAAAACAGCGATGTGTTGTGTTTTGGTGCTGGCGTTGCCATTTGAGGATAATCGTAACAAAATACTGAAACGAAGGTTTCGTTGTGATTGGTTGGATTAATGTTACACTTGAGTTACACAATGAGTTATTAATGACGGCTTGGAAATGTCCCAAAGTAAAGAGCTCGGAACAATGCCTCGTAATGTTGAACCATGGGCAGATGTAAAGAATAATACGACCTGTGAAACCGCTATCCAAGGTTTTCCACACCTCGTGCCGAAGAGTGAAAGAAATTTTAAAGTTTAGGATGTCAGTGTGGGTTTTTTATTGATTATTTTTGGATGGTAAATTGATATTACGTCACTGTAAAACACTGAACTAAAATAATAAAATCACTGGAGTGAGGACTGCTATTGGGAGATAATGTATTTAGGGGTGAAGCGCGATAAATACAATTCCGAATCCTGTGCTGCACGTTATGTGGTCGCACGCTTAGTCTACTCCCCAGTATATTTTTAGCTCAGAAGGTTGATGCAATGCCAAGGTCATGCGAAAGAACTATTTTTTGCCGTATAAGCTCAAAAGGGTCTAATCTGATCGCCAAACGTTTAGTAACCAGTCTACTATTTTTTTAGCTAGATGGTTGAGGGTTTATCCTGAAAGAAAGACTCGGGAACACTGTCTAGTAATGTAGAATCATTGACAGCAGTGGCGGCTCGTGGGTACTTCAAGTACTAATGTTCTTAAATGAATGACGATTAGAATTGAAAATAAGGATGAAATTTCTACGATAAGCAAAAAAAAACTTTGAAAAATAACAAACCTATTGCCATAGTGCTGTTTGGTTTGGTTTTGTTAAATAACGTCGCACTAGAGCTGCACAGTGGGCTATTGGTGACGGTACGGGGTCAATCTCCTCGTTATTTTAGAACCATGGTCAGATGACGAGGAAACACCTGAACTAGTACCCAATGCCTTCAATAGACGTCGGGACTTTGGACCCCGATCAGATTTATCGTGCACCAGTCCCGTATACACGCCAGTATAATTTGTTGGATGTTCTGGACGACATTCCTGGTATTTTGTAGTGAAGCTGGCAACCCTCCGATCGCAAGATCACTACTTTTTTACTTTTCTATGTCAAGTCCATTGCACGGATTCGAACCACCAATCCTCTGATTAGTAGCTGAACGCCTTACCAACTGAGCAACTGGGGCTCTTGCCATAGTGCACAATGCAGGAGAGGAAAAAAGTTCCATTCAGTCAAATTGAGCCAGAAAGTGAAGTTAGGTTTTATTTTGTTAATAAATGTCGCACTAGAGCTGCACAGTAGGCTGTTGGCGTCGGTTCGAGGCCTATCTCGAAGGAAAGACCCAGGAAAGATGAAAACGTATTTTTGAACCATGGTCAAATGACGAGGACAACACCTGAACTGGCATCCGACGCAACATCAATAGGCGTCAGAACATTGGACCCCGATCAGATATATCGTGCACCAGTCCTGTATACACTCCAGTATAATTTGTGGTATGGAGCCCCGTTATGATAAATTGTGCGTTTTGCTTGAAACTCCTTTAAGAAGATGAACAGAAGATTGCTACAATAAAAAAAAAAAAGGCGGATACATCTTGCATTGGTCGTAAGTTTCAGTCATCATGGTATGTGTTTTTCTTGTAGCTATGTGGTGGTTTTTTATTTACAAAATATGTTTTGTTGGCCGTCTTTGATCGTCGGAATTAAAAAAAGTGTTTGAAATGGTGCTGGATATGATGGATTAACCACCATTACATGAGCATATAAAACATACGAGGGCTCAATCGAACATTTAAAAAATCTTTAAACCAGCCGCTGCATGCAATTGCCCATCAAAGCAGTATAAGTAGTATTGTTCATAAGTAAACAATAACTTGCATTTAAAGGTAGGTCTACGCTACCAGAAATTCCCAAATTCAACCCGGGACCCTCCTCCCCCAGATCAATGTTGTTAAGGGGGGGGGGGGGGCTAATTATTACCTAATTAAAGAGGAGATAACTGATAAAATGTACAAATAACGGAATGGATGACATATACAATTAAGTAGTATATAATTTCCTGCGTTTATTGACAATTCATGTTATAAGCGCAACAGCTGAAAGAAGTTTCTCTTGCTTAAACAAAATTAAAAACTATTAAAGAAATTCCATGCCCGAAAAACGATTGACGACATTATTAGCACTGTCAATCGAACGAGGAATAACTGATGACCTTACGAAAACAATGCAATTTTATGACGACTTCATTGACCGATTCGCAAGTTTAAAAGAAAGGAGGAAAAATAATTAGGTGTTTTCTATTTTGTTTTGCATGTTATCATTTCGTAAAAAGGGAAAGAAAAATTTATTTTGAGTTTGAGTATTACATGTTAAAGAATTTACGTTTATGTATAGGGTCACATATAGGAGGGGTCACATATAACCGGCTGCACTACCATTTTCGAACACAGACCCGCCACATGGTCAGATTACGAGCCCGATACCGCAGCTGGTATCTCAGGCACCAGACGCAGACGTGTGGATGTTTGAACTACGGCAGCTAGTCCTCTGTGCAAGGTTTATCTAATTTTATGCTAACGAAATCTAAAAAAACGAAAGGTTGTACCTTCAGCATAACAAGTTGAAAAACGATAAAAATCATGATAGCCTTTTCAGCAAAATCATTCCAGAAGGATCGCAATATCCCCATTAATGTGCGCTTCACTTTACAATAGTAAATTATATGAAAGTTAATATTTAGTTTTAAATTAAAAATGTATAATTGTATTCAAATATATTCCTTATTTGAGTAGCAAACATTCGAAACCTTGGTTTGTAGCATTAAGGATTCTTGGAAGAACGCAAATAAGTGTTCTTCAATTCACTGATTCAAATACATATTGCGAACTTTGTAAATAAATTTCAATGGAATGAAATTTGTTTTGGAAAAATGAAATAGGTTAGTTCTATAAAGAAAATCTGAGATGAATTTTTACATAATAATCTAATCTTTAGAAATTTCAGACAAATCTCATTTGAATTTTTACTTCTGATTCATCAGACATATATAGAGCTTATTTTTAAAGTAGTGCAATCATATCCAAATACAGAAACGTTATTTTTTAAACTACATAATCTAAAATTTAAAATTAAACTATTTAAAAAAATCTATTAAAAACAACAATACAATCAAAAATTGTTTTAAATTTATAGATAAAGTTTCTTGGTAAAGCATACCTTGGGAACAAAGAGCTTCGAGGCTTCGAGATAATTGATAATGTTTTTAAATTTCTAAAATAATTTTAATTATATGGATATCGCTATTTGACGAGAAAATGTTTTTAAAATCACCTACATGAGATATGAGGGTAAAACACTTCGTTTTGCTTTTAGGAGAATCTACCTCATTATAATTCCATGGCAAATAGCACGATTCACATAAATTTTGTCTTGTGATAGGAAAATACGCACCGATGTGTGTCAAATCTTGAAATAAAGCAGAGCATGTACGTGCGTTGATGGTGCCCATAATTTTTTTTGCTGGTCAGATTTTTATCTAACAATCCCTATTTCTATAATTTACTGGAATTACATTACACGTAATAGATTTCTGGCAACACATAACACCTTTCATCCAAAACAGCCTCACTTTATTATTTTTTTTTAAGTAAATTACCTAAAAATTTTGGTTTTTAGCTTTTTCCTTTATTGTCCGACTTGAAAAATAAAGAAGAAAGTAATTTATATATTGAATATATTTTTGAAAATACATAAAAAATAAGAGTGAAAGTATATAGAAAATAATTTTGAAAATATATAGAAAATAAGTCTTTATTTTATAAAACATTAATTCAATAAATACAAAAAATTTATATGCAAGTATATTTTTTAATAATAATGAACAAAAGTAATTCGATATTAAACATATTTTTTAATTTATTTGAAATATTTTCTGCTTACCAAATGAATAGAAAAGAAGCATATTAAAAAAATATATATTGAATTAGTCATATTATTTATATAGTTCTGAAGCACAGTTATTTGTGTAATATTTTAAAATGATGCTATTTCATAAACTGAGGAATTGATTTTAGGACTTAGTAATTTTGTTGTAAAAAATATATTTGCATTAATGACATATAGATGGCAGCACGAACGTATTTGACGTACAATTTATGGTAGTAGTTTTCTTTCCCAAGAGATGGCGCCACTATTAAATTTCATATTAAAAATGGTGATTCGAAGAAATCTAATTTCTTTTTTATAAATATTAGCTAACAATCCAATTTTTATGCAAAAAGAATATCAATTTTAAAAATACCATGCAAAATAAATTGAAAAATATTTAATCTTATTTATGATTAATATAAGGAAAAATTATATATTTATTCTGAGTTTGCCTAACTTCGTAAATTTTGCTTAGGGTTTTTCTTTTAAATTAAACTTCCCCTTGTAACAGAAAATACAGCGATAATTTAAAAAAAACAAAAAAAACAGCGGTAATTTAAAAAAAAAACATAGAAGAATTTAAACACATCTTGTATTTTCAAATTTCTGAGTTAAATCCTTTAATTAAGTTTGATAATTAATTGGCGATATAATATCCTTTCAAGCATTGGCGGCGATTCGCGGATTCGGAGAGGGAAGGAGGGGGGAGTTGTTGTCCCTTCACTCTTTTAATTTTGCGCTTTTTCAAAAATAAAATTTAACCCAAACTTCCTCTTCTCTCACTACTAGAGACGATGGATGCAAACCTCTCCAAGGAAATCTGTACCCCATTGTTAAAGGTCGTCCGAAACTGTAGTATACGATTCCGCACCCAATACTCCCTGTGGGATCATTCTATGCGGATAAATAGCATACACTCACGTAAAGGAAGGTGTGCAGCGCCGACCAGGCCTATTGTTAACCCATTCCGCCCTTTGATATTAAACCGCGTAGAGGAAATATCGCCCTCATAACTCCATGGGGTTAATGGCGGATCAGGCTATGAGGATAAATGACCTACCATCGTGTAGAGAACAGTGAGCTAGGCCGATTGTTAACTTCCCTATTTGACCTTTGTACAATCTGGAAGGGGATGTTGACTTTGGCTGCAGTATGCTCTTCCGCCTTCTTCGCTAAAAAGGAATCAGTCTTTGTGGATAAAAGACTTACCATCGTGTAGAGGAAGGTAATCCCAGGTTGACTATTTATCTACTCCCTCTTTGTATCGCGAGGGGTCGAAAGCTATTTACGAATCAAACTTTAAGGTACTGTGCGACCTCCATCTACTCGCATATGAAATTTATTAATTAAATATCGCTATAAAATTATATATCTTTGATTAAAATAAGACGTGTTGTAGAAACTTTCAATACATTCTACTTTAAGGCTCCGAAAAAATGCATTATACTACTTCCGTCATAAGAAAGAAAACTCTGTCTCCAATTAACACAGCACTACAAGCTTCGAGCATGAATGGACTGTAGTAGAGCGAATATGACGTCATAATCGTGAAACCAACATCTCAGACCGAATGGCCACAGACACGTGACTTCTTTTCAAAATTATGAAATTTATTTAGGAAATGTGTAACAGTGCAAATTTATGAATGGATTGAAGTAATTAACCACGTGTCTGAGGCTATACATGTTGGCCTCACTGATGTTAGCGAAATTATAACATTATGTTTTCTCTACTGTGAAGGCGTTCTTAGTATTTACTTGTCACATAGAGGTCTTCTTTTATCAAAAACCGCTTCGAACTGGAGTTAGGGTCAATGTAAATTTCACAATGACTTTCTATTATATTTTATTTAGGGATTTTTAATATCATATTTTTTTTTATTTTTTAAGAACAAATCGGAGAAGCTAATAATATTAATTCGAAAAAAAAATTGGGCCTCATAACTTGTGACAGCAGAATAGAGATGTTTCATGAAAACCTACATATTGATAACTTATAAAAAATATTGAATATGACACATCAAAATCCTTTAGAGCCATTAACTTTATAAAACAAACACACACTTGTGGTAACATTGAGGAGACGGTTTGTGTGTGTGGGTGGTCTTGTATATAAAAACGTAACCTAAATATCTTTAAATCTTTCTGCTGCAATTTCATTTCATAAACACCGGCGTGCGTCCTTTTGCATCAGATAAAGGGTCCCCCATCTCCTTTTTTTTAAAAAAAACCCAAAGTTTTAAAAAAAGAGAAGTGCTTTATTAAAAAAAAAAAAAAAGACATACAAGAATGAAATGTAGATTGTATATCGTATTCTTTTTTTGTGTGTGCAAATCCGCAGTAGCTGTCGTAGAGACGTGTTTTAAACTCTCAAATCGCCATCTAAACGTCCTTGGGTGTTACGGCTTTTCATATGAAGGAATACAGACTTCAAATTACTATTTGCAGATAGATGATAAATGCAGTTTATGTGGTTAGGATAGAGGAAAATAAAAAATAAACGTATTTATATACATGAACAGAGGACAGTTTGGTGCTTATTAATGGGCGACTGGGAACCAGTTTTTAAGGAAATGTCCCTAAAAATTACTTCTAGCGAATTAACAAAAGAATTTTAGTGAGTTGACTGATGGGCTTATGTAAACCATGTAAACGTTGTGACGTCACAAACGTCATTTAGTCGAGCTATAGTGCTTTTCAATTACTCACAAGTCGAGACTATTACAAAACAACTCTGTTTTTTGTCTTATTTGTATTTATAGTTTTCTAATGTAATTGTTGTTTAATATTTTAGGTGCGCTTGTGTATATTATAGATAAACGCATCTTTTTTTTGTAACATCGGATAAGAAGAAAAATTGAGATTTTAGCAGTTTCAGGTACTAAAATATTTTGAGTAACATCATTCAACTCGAATTTTTTTAAACAAGACTTTTTATTATTATTATTATTAATAATAATATTAATATTAATATTGTTGTTATTATTATTATTATTATTATTATTAATATTAATATTAATATTAATGTTAATGTTAATGTTAATGTTAATGTTGTTGTTATTGTTATTGTTGTTGTTAATATTAATATTAAATGCCCTCCGTTCTTGTTTTGGCCGTAAATCTTGCATATAAATTTTTACCCTCTTCCAACGTTATATTGACTTGCAACTTGACATGATTAAGTAATTCTTTTGACAATACAATATTTTGTCATAATAATTGTAAATAATAGATAATACTAATTATAAAAAAGTTTATTTTATATTGAAAAACCGGATATTGAAAATGTGGTTTACAATTTGTACAGCAGAATGATTTTAACAACGTGATTAAAAAACGTGTAAAGAATCAGATTTTATTCAACCAAACAATTATCTGACACAATTTTATATTGCTTTTACATTTTTATCAAAAAAAGTAATAAGTGAAAAGGGTTATTTAGTAGAGGTATTCTTTATTATATTAAAGTAAAATAGTGCGAAACCTACCAAAAGAAGAAAAAAATTATAGTCCTCAGAATATGGATTTTTTTAAATATTAAAAATAAATTTAAATACTTCGGAAATTGGGCAACTATTTCTGACTGAAGGAGTTTCGCCTCTAAGTTCGCACTTGGCCCTGCCAATGCAGTGGTTTCTGACCAAAGGTCCATCAACCAATTGTGGTCTGCAACAGGCCTGCCGCACCGAGATTCGGGTCTGTTGCAGAAATCAGTAGTTTTGGTTATTTCACCAAAATCAGTAGTTTTTTAATTAATTTTTTTGAAAAAAATTCTGCTATTTTTTCCAATCAAATCACTTTCATGTTTCCTGCATGTTCATGATGCATGTCATCTTTTAAATAGAGTTCATCAAAACAGTTGCCGTTTGGATCACTTGCAAAATTCAATTTATCGTGTTTACTAAGGATGATAAGTATGAGGATTTGTCGTTCACGGATAAATTCATTTTTTTTCCAAATTTTTTTATATTGTAATCGTTACTGATTTTCTAATAAATTCGTAGAACATATCCACGTGGCTCAAATAAAAGAAAGCTAAAAGGGAAGAAAGTACAGAATGAGAAACGAATGAAGAAACTGTTGCAGTATTGCATAATTTTAACATTAATTCTAATTCTTAAAAAAAAAAAATATATAGTAATTTTTAATATATAAGTTTTTGGCAGTATTTAACCTTGAAATAACGCTATTTGATTGTTATTTTTTAATTTTGTACTTATATACCAAAAATTTAGCGGAGGGGAGGGGGGCCCCAGATGATATTTTGCCCTGCTCCCTAAACTTGTATGCCCCCCCCCCCTTCTAATAACCTGGAAACCCTAACAGTTGGGAATTTCAAATTTTAAAAATCGGTGAGTTGGGAAAATTAATGCTTTTAACAACCGAGAGCGAAAATACCAAGGTTATCGAAGGAAGATTAGAAATTGCCCGACTTTTTCTAACTTGCACGAATAAACTACAGTTAGATCGCAGAACGAACACATTCATTGGTACCTGCGTGCAACAAATCAATCTTTAAAAGAGTGTTTAATGCTAACTAATCTATGTAAAAAAATGTTTTTAAAAAAAAGGTCGATTAGTCGAAACTTAAAATTTTTAGCACTGTTGAGTAGGGAATCTCGAATCCTTAAGTAGGGATATTTTTTTTTATATAAATTTTCCCACCATGCTAATCTTTACTATATTTCATTAATTCTGTCTACCATGATGAATACAGTTCTTGTTGCGGACTTACAGCTGTAAGAAACACCAAAACCGAAACAATTCCGAATTTAATTCTCGCGTCCAATTACATCGTATCAAACGACTTTTTAACTCTCCAGATCGAGCGGAAACGGATGAACTGTCCCACCCTCGCCACCGATCATTATCCCCAAGAAAAGTCCCCAGCGGTGAATCCGGAGCCATAAAACGCGCATTCCGTTTTAATATGAGATCCCTACGGGTGTCGACATCCCAGAATGCAACGGGAGGGACTGGAACGGCATGCCCTCCACGAAGACACACCGAGGGTTTTCAGTTCCTCGAAGTTGCCTGCCGCATCTACGGGGGAGGTGTGTCTTCTTGGAGATCAAAGTCCGATACCGCTTCCTTCCGGTCCGAAGCAGAGAGTTGTAATATTAAATAGAGAGCGCCTTCAATACCAGACTCTTGTAAGGCCGCGGTATCAACATTGAAAAGAAAAACTCACATCACGTGGTTATAGCGTTGCCACATTTGGCGTTCAGACATCTGCAGGAGTTTCAAATTTGGCGCACTTTCTTCTCTTTTGGTGATAAGGAGTTCTGTCCGTATTCAACTTTTTAACATATATGTACGTATTTACTTTTTTTCAAACAATATGCGCTAAATATTTCCTCTTCATTAACGAAACGAAAACATTTTATTTGTGTTCAATACTCGAAGAAGCGAAACTCTTTATATTTCTCAGGTTTTATTGTTCATATTTTCTTATTGAAGTATACAAAATAACAATTGAAAGAATTTTGCTCATGGTAAATTTTTTACATAAAAACGTAATGCAATTATTTCAAAACTACAAAGTAAGAAAAATCTCCTTAATATATCTGTTCAACTCCCTTAAATTGTGCTACTCGTTAAAAAAAAACTATAATTAAATATAAAATTAAACACAAAACCCTATTACAATACTTCGATCTCGTTTAGTTGTTAAAGTCGCCAAGGCCTGCCAAGTAATATTGGCGCATGAATGAACTGGCATTTCCACATATCACGTGGTTTCAATGATGGACACACGGAAATCAGCATTTTTATTCCTCTATTTGTATCATTACTCTATGGTCCGAAGCAGTTTGGGAAAGATTTAAATTTGATTTATTTCGATCAACGTTGCCTTTCAACGTATTGTTGGCAGCAGGGTCGGATTTAGAGTTAAAGGAACCCTAGGTTGAATTTGTGTTGATTTCAGCCTAGTGCGGATTTTTTTGAAAAATATATATTTACAAATATGTTAGTATGTATATATGTGCAAATATGTTAGTAAAACAGAATATTTCTCTGCCATAAAAATATTGTTCCGCCATAATTATTAAGAACTCCTAATTAAATCATATGTAAATGTGCAAATGAAATTGGGATACGCTTTAATGCAAATTTCCAATAATATGTTGGAAAATTTCAGCGGTTTCAAAGGAGTCGCAAGGTACAATGACATTCTGGAATCTATGAGAATGATAATAAAATATTGCAGTCGTCTTTTTATTACAAAAGATGGCTTTAAACAAAATAAAAATGTAAGAAAAATAAAAACACAGATTTCTAAAAAAAGTAAAACAATGCTATTGTGATCATCACATATTATACATTTTTAAGAACTTAAAAATATTGGAGTATATTTACATTGTACAAATATGTTAGTAAAACACAATATTTCTCTGCCATAAAAATATTGTTCCGCCATAATTATTAACAATCATCTAATATTATTAAAGATAAAATTTAGAACACTGTTAAATAGGTACTTGAAAATAAGTAAAATGTATTAATTTTTTATTGCATTCGATGGCTATTATGGGTCCGAATAAATGAGTTTCAAGTTTGAAAAACACATGTCCTTAAAATGAGTAGATGTTTACCTACCGGCTGCCTTCATAAATCCCTTTCAATAAATAATATAAAGAATTCTCATAGAGATACAACCAAGTCTTACCGGGAATCAATTCCAAATCCTCAGCACCGTAGCCCATAGTGCCTTATCTGTAAAAAAACCCAGGACGACATTAAGAAATTATAAACAGAAGAAATGTAAAGGTGTACTAAAAGAATGGGGAGTAAGATAATTGAGTTGTAATAACTCAGTTTCCCTTTAAGCAATCGACATCAAATAATGTAGGAAATCCTCTTCTAAACCTCTATTTCAAGTTTGTCCGGTGTCATTCAGATCGCTTGAACAGAAGCTAAGATTAGCAATATCAAATAACAATGCTACTTCTTAAGAAAGTACGGTTATTTGCATTTGAGTATGTCATACGCCAGTTTACAATGCAATTATACTTAAAGAAAAACGAGTAGGTTTGGGTACTCATTTTAAGTACTTTTTTTTTTATAGGGAAGACGACTATAAAATGAAACATTTCGCATTAATTGTGAACAACAGTACTAATAGGGGAAAAATAGTTATTACTTCACATACATTTCATAGAGGATGGCCATTAATACAAAAAAACATTCACTCTTTCCGGCGCAGGATCGTCCCAAATACGAGATCTGAAATTGAAAAGATTCACCCCAGGGCTTTTTGTCGGTCGATCGGGTGCGGTATGCGCATTTCTGATGAGACCCTCTTGTCTGGTGGACCTCCTGGGACGTCGCCTTCCTCCGCATCACTTCCGGATGCCGTAAAATAAGCAATGAAGAATCCAGCACAGGCAGAACTGTGTTGAAGGGTACGGGACGTGTGGGAACAGCAGGGGGCACTCTGAGTGGGTGGAATGGTGGCATGGAATAGTGATAGGTATTTTTTTAAAAACCAATATTGATCACGGTAGAATTTTATATAAAATGGTTAGCAAATGATAGGTGATTTTTAGGCTTAGTCTGTTAAATGGGTTGGTTGCATAAACGTTGCATTAGTTTTGGTTTGGTTTGGTTCATTAACGTCGCACTAGAGCTCAACATTGCGCTATTGGCGACAGTTCGAGGCCTATCTCGAAGGAAAGGCCCGGGAACGATGCCTCGTATTTTTGAACCATGGTCAGATGACGAGGGCAACGTCTGAGATGGCACCCAACGCCTTCAATAGACGTCGGGACTTTGGACCCCGATCAGATGTATCGTGCACCAGTCCCGTATACACGCCGTTAATTTTTTGTGGATGTTCTGGACGACATTCTAGTATTTTGGTAGCGAAGTTGGCAACCCTCCGATCGCAATATCACTACTTTTTACTATTCTTTATTCTAGTCCATCGCAAGGTTTGAACCGGGGACCCTTGGATTCCCAGCTGACGCTCGGCCACGGAAGCCTTTCTTAATTTTGAACCATTGATAGATGACGAAGAAAACACCTTAGCTGGCACCCTACACACCTATGAAACGAAAGACCGAACGAAAGAGATTTTCGTCTGGACCAGAAGAGATTTAACGTGCATCAGTCCTCTATACTCGTCACATTTTTTTCGGACGACCAGGAACACAGATGGGAATTTAATTAAATAACGTCGCACTAGAGCTGCACAGTGGGCTATTGGCGACGATTCGGGGCATATCTCGAAGGAAAGACCCGGGAACGATGCCTCGTATGGGGTCTCATGGTCAGATGACTAGGGCAACGTCTGAGCTGGCACCCAACGCCTTCAATAGATGTCGGGACTTTGGACCCCGATTAGATTTATCGTGCGCCAGTCCCGTATACACGCCGATAATTTTTTGTGGATATTCTGGATGACTTTTATAGTTTTTTGTAGCGAAGCTGGCAACCCTCCGCTCACAAGATCACTACATTTTTACTTTTCCTTATCAAGTCCGTCGCACAGAATCGAACCAGTAATCCTCTATTCCCAGCTGTCGCATTTATCCACTGGGCCACGGAGGCCCGCTGCACTGTCAGAGGCGATATTTGAACCTACCAAGTGTGGGTCGAATACGTAGCTGTAGGGCCACACCACTGGATAATACTTTTTTTTTTACAAACGGTGTCTGTTACAATAATTTTCGCCAAACAAGCATATTGTCGTTGACAGTGCAAAATGTCGTATGTCAAAAAAATCCATTTTTAGCACTTCGTACATGTATCACTTTACTACTTCCACCTGGTGCCAAAATCCCTGATGTCATCAGGTTAAAAAGATACAAACCAAATGAAAAAATGTCGGTTTTAATGACGTCAAGGAACATTTATGAAAAATTCGAAGAAAATCGAACTATGCGTTTGGCTTTGATAAAACAAACAAATTTACAGACACACTGACGAAATGCGAAGCGGTTTACTTAAAACAGGACCTAGTTAACGCTCTGTCAATAAAGCCAATTCATTAGAATAATAAAAATTATTACATAAAAAAGTCAAATTTAAAACATACAACCTGTAAGTTCTTGAAAAAATTTTATTTGCCATCTTAGACTTTAAAAAATACCTGGATTTTCTCTTCAAGAATTTCAATCCTGAATTTTTCATCATTAAACCTTCATGAAGCCTGCATTTGTTCCAAAAATACTTATATAAAATCTTCATCTTCAAGACTTTTATGATGGTTTTATGTTAATATTTTTAGCTGGTTTGCAAACTAAGACTACAAATTATTAGTTTAAGTAGTTTATGTCTTAAAGCAAAAATGCAAATCCAAAATGATAACTTTTTAATTTGAAGTATAAATCATAATGTAAACCTTTGTAATATGTTTTTTTAAAAACGTTGCTGTAAAAAATTGGGTTCCATGTCTTGCTCTCAAAGGCAGTAGATTCTTAAGGAGTTATGGATGTTACGGAGTCGACATGTATGATGTATTCTATTCGCGATCTGTTTCTTGTTTCATAATTTTATGTTGCCATAGATTTCCCAGTGCCTTATCCATCATAAAATCACTTGTTTGATTTCGGATCTCGACTCACAAAGAGCGGTCTGTTCAGCGATAGCAGAACTGTTGTTCGTGGAAAGAAATCGCCAAGGAAGACGACATTTTGGCGGGTTTTTTTCTTTCTTTTCACGGCAATGGCCGACATTGCTGGGCTATATATCGGATTACGCGGTGTACATGGATTTCAGCTGCCATCCCACTTGTACACAACTCGAAATGAAATGAAATATAAAAAGAACGGAACAACTAAATAAAGAGGCGGGAAATATTCGGCAGTTTTTAACTCTTGAAGACAGAACCCGAAGAAGAAAATTAGAAGGGGAAAAAAAGTATTTGGAACTCGTTTTTCGCGCGGTTCTGAGTGACACTGACAGCTTCAGTTGGCTGGATCTCTTGATGCTGGTATTTCCAAGTCACTTGAAGAAAGGTATACTTTGCCATCGGAACAGCAAACACAGTGTCACCATTAAGAAAATACATTTGCAGCAGATTCTTTTTGTCTTTGTTTGTGGGCGATGAAGAAGTTTAACTTCTTACTTCATTTGATCACGTTTTATTTCTTCCTCAAATTATTAAAACCGTCATTAAATGCTATAAATCCAATAAATAAAATATCTATATTTGCTTTTAATTGATTGATCTACGAAAATAGTGATATATTGCAGAAACTCATAGTAAAATTTCATATCTCATAGACATTGTTTTCACATGGCATTTTGATATTTGAACGTTTCTTTTGCCTTTGTTCTTCACGTTTTGCTCGTACAATTTGGTAAAAAAATATATAACTCTGAAGCTAGAATAAGACATTCAGATATCGAATTTAACAATGGATTTTGTTTATGCATTTTCAAATGCAAAGTTTCATAAGATAACTTTGATATATGAATAATTTATATTTTATATTGTATGTATCTCCACAGAAGTACAATAGAAGAAAAAAATTTAAATAATTCCTACTAAATACAATACCAACTATTTTGGGTAATACAAATATAATATTTATTTATTTATTTGGAGAAGTTGTGATACTTTCAGAACAGAAAACAATTAAGTCTTACTAGCAAAACCGAATTGTAATCACCAGTGAGGTGTAATTCTAGAAAGAAAGATTGTATTGATAAAAATTTTTAGTGCTTACTTATTTTTTCATAGGTATTAAAAATAAAAAACAGCGTTTGGTCTTCCTTGTGCTGGAGTAAAATTTTTAATAAATATTTGAAAGTATAAATAGTAGATATCTTAAATTTAATAAATAAAATATATTATACATTTTTTTTCTTCTTAATATAAAATTATTATATTTTAATTGTTTTACCCTTGATTCTTTATGAATTCTCCAAGTAAAAACAAAATTGTAAAGTTGTTTTCTTTGTTAGTAATATTACTTATCATATTCCAGTATTAATTTTGTATACTTACGAGAATAAAGAGAAATGAGGAGCGGACTGGCTGTGTATTTTAAAATGAATAAAGGTGAAAATGAGGGAAATTAGTGTGTGTTTTTAAAAATAAATATCACCCTGTATTTTTTCCTATTGAAATTGAGAATATAGCTAGTTAAATTAAATATTATACAAAGAGAAATTTCTTCATTTTACTTTCACATTCGCGTTTAGGACTCGTTATCGGAAACGAACAAAAAAAGTGAGAGCTCACATTCTCGGTATTCTTCAAACCAGTCGTGACTCGAGATTATTCCCAGTCTCATTTCGAAGAAAGAAGTCCCCCCCAAAAGAAACCGCTCACTTTGACTCAAGCAAACATTCGAAGCTCATTAGCCTCTGTGCACCACTTCCATTCCATTTATTTTCACTCTCACTTTGAAAAGTGAAAGAGTGAAAAGCCCACCCTCTCCAGGACCCTGTCCCACCCCCACAGGGGAACGTGACTCTAGTACGGTCACTCCAACACGCGCCCCCACTCGATGTCGAAAAGAGGCAGCAAACACTCAGAGTGCGAGTCTAGTACCAGGTACTGGGGGGGTTTAGGGGGGCGACTTTCCCCTACATTAAACACAACACTCGAAGGTTTGTATCTTTTATTGTCGGTTGAGTCCTCATTCAGCATTTCCCTTTATTTTGCCTTTTTTTTCGGATGTTTTCTTTCGTGTTATCCTTTCTCATTATGCGATATCTACCATTTGAAGTGTGTTGGGAGTACTGGCTTTGGTTTGGCGGATAGCGAGCGCATTGGGTCTTTGAACTTCAAATTATTGTGTTTTCTATTGTATTGGGGTTGAGTTTTTTTTGAGCAAGCAAATGACGTGTGCTTTTTGAATAGAAATATGGAAGAACTGTTTAATTAAAGGGACGTGTTTTCTTAATGTTATACTGTATGAGCACTGTATAGGATACAAAATGGTGTTAGATACAAACATTTGAAAAAAGTGGCTGTCGTTGTTTAGTTTCAGCATTTTAGATATGTCTTTTTTGTTCAAAATTATCATTACAATGTATTTCATGTGCTTTTAAGATTCATAAAAAACATCCATGACCCGAACGTCTGTTGCTTTAGTTCAAGAATTGACACGCATCGGCGGTTAATTTCCTATTGAAGGAAACCAAATTCATGTTAATAAAGCTTTTTTTCAAAGTTATATTGTCTAAATTGATCTCATTAAAAGCGTAATATAGTGTTTCTGCCCTCATACTCCATGTAGCTAATTTTAAAGACTTTTCATCTCAAATACAGAACGTGTAGCTGATGCGGAAGACTGCTAATTTGTACAAAATAATTAGATCTTGTTATGTAACAATGTATCAACCCACAAATTAAAAAAAATGGCTTACTTAACATAAATGGAAACCCAATGTTTCTCTTTCTATGCTAAAATATCAGTATAGGGGCTCTGGTCATATAGCGCTGACAATAGACATATAGTGAATTGTTGTATCAAGGATTTTTCTATTCAGTGGTTACATTTAAAGGCAGTTTTCTCGAAATTAACATTGTGTGGGTTGATATATTGTTGCATAATACGATTCAATTATAAGTATAAATTATAATAATAAAAATCATATTCCTACATTAGTTGGTTTCGTAAACACGTAGGAAGGGCTTCTAGTTCCTGCCCCCCTCCCCCTTCCGTACCATGTACGCCACTGCTTGACACTTGCATCGCAAAAAAATAGTTGCACCGCCGTCTGTTGAGAAGGGGTTCTCGAATGTTCGTAAGAGACGTGCCAAATGCTGAAGAGAGGGTGGTGACAGGTGCCACTGCCAAACGATCGAGTGTCGTGTGGGCCGCCCCTTGCCGTCTCTCCAGGGTGACAAAGATGTGACATCGTCGATGGAGTGGAGAGGATGCTGGCCTGCCACTTTTGTGAAGTGCGAAAACGGGTGCTTGGGTTCCGAACTCGAATGGAGAGATGCCATCACATCGGAATAGAGTCTAATGCGAGGCTTGAAGACGCGTTGCTAGTTTCTGTGCTGGCAGAGCCCTGTGATGGGCCCCCTTTTATTTATCTTCAACAAAAACTTATGAATAAGTCTGAATAAAATGTATGAATTAGGGAACTTATGAATACGTTTGTCAGATTTTCATCTATACTACAAGTGTAGTTACTAATGCTTGAAAAACTTATGAATAAGTTTGAATAAAATGTATGAATTATGGAACTTATGAATACGTTTGTGAGATTTTCATCTATACTACAAGTGTAGTTACTAACGCTAGTAAAAAAAAACTTATGAATAAGTTTGAATAAAATGTATGAATTATGGAACTTATGAATACGTTTGTGAGATTTTCATCTATACTACAAGTGTAGTTACTAACGCTAGTAAAAAAAAACTTATGAATAAGTTTGAATAAAATGTATGAATTATGGAACTTATGAATACGTTTGTCAGATTTTAATCTATACTACAAGTGTAGTTGCTAACGCTTGATACTACAATTCATTTATATATAGTATTTTTTAGTGAACTTTGTTACGTAAAAAAGCTGCATTATTTTGTTCTTTTTTAATTGAATTTTTTTTTTAAAAAAAGCCTACTTTAATAATAATTAAACGAGACAACATTATGTCCTCGTCAGTCGTGGAGTTATAGTGTCGGACTGGATCATCCTAAAAGCGCAACATAGACATTTAATACAACATTTAGCCGCTTTTAAAGACGTATTAAGTCACATTAATTTTAACTGTAACAATTATCATTTTGTAATAAGCACGGGGCCCTGTGGGGTGCCATATGTCGCACACCCCTAAGGACGGCCCTGCTTGCAGTTTATATCAAATGTATCCCCATTGCTGGTAATGTTTCAGAAGCGTGATTCAATAATGTAGTATAGTAAGTTAAACACCTTCTTGTTTTGTTTTTTCGAGCATCACAATACCTTGTTCATACAGCAATAAAATAAAAGCTTAACAGAAAAATGTAGGTTTAGATCATAGAGTTTCTGTTATTTTTATACATTTATGTAGAGGTGTTTAAAAAAAATAGATAGATATTTAAAGCATTTAGGTTTAATGTGGATCAAATAAAATATTTTAATAGTACTAAAAATTATAATTTGTTACCATAAGGGTGAACCAAACTAATATCCTATCCCGTCGCACTAAAGCTGCACATTGGGCTATTGGCGACGGTTCGGAGCCTATCCCGAAGGAAAGACCCGGGAACAATGCCTCGTATTTTTAAACCATGGTCAGATAACAAAGTGATTGCATGAAAGATATAAAAAAAAAAAATTATGTGACCATTCCCTGAAGAAGACGATGCGGTGAAAATTTTGTTTTCCTTGCTGATTCTGAATATATGACTCAATAATATGAGTTAAATTAATTCGACTTAAAATAACAAAACGTCCTACATTGTCTATGGAATTACTACATTGAAACACACAAATTTAAATTCCTGTAAATGTAAGATGTATAGCTCTTTATTTGAATTTAAATGCGAAACGTTCGTTTGCAATCTCAACAATGCCTTTACCAAATGAAAACTTTTAAACGCGGCTCACTATTCAATTAAGTCATTACGTTTCTGTTCAAATTTGAAATCTGCATGTCTTTTCGATGTGAAATTACTTAATGCTCATCTTTTCACATATCTGCCCCACTCAGTGGCTTACTCAAAGGGGAGGAGTGTCAGATCTCCTCCTATTGGTCTGTAGATGTTACATTTCTGGCATATAATAATTCTACTAAGGTGTAAGTTTTTAATATTGCATTCATTATTTGAAGTACAAAATAGACATATTTTCCATATTATAAAATGTTATCTTATATATTAAGATAATTTTACTTACGAATACTAGACTTGTATTTATTAATTTGTTTACAAAATAAATTACTTTTTAATATTTGAATATTTTAGGGAGTGGTCCGCGCAGGACCTAATTAAAAAAATTCAATACTACAAACGCAATTGCACTGATAGGGGCCCCTCTTGTCAAAAATAGTTTCAAAAAATTAAACATTTAATTATTCTTTAAATAATAGAACATGCAACGTTTTTGGAAAAAAAATCTGAAAAGTTAGGCAAAATTACAGTAGTAACATCACATTTTTCAAAGCACAGCCAACTTTTTTGATAATTTACGTGTAATTAAATAAAAGTTGAAGCCCTTAAAGTTTAGGGGGGGGGAGGGGGAGCGGGCCTAACGTGCCAAATAGTAAATCAGGTCCTGGGTCCCCGGCTTGTCCAATGTTCGACTCAGCCGTCCGTGGCCATTTAAGGGTTAGGAACCAGTGATCTATAGTGACCTTCCTTTCAGAACTAAAACTGTTCAGTCCTTCTTACTTCCTCAAATTCAATGCAGTATCAATCTGTATCCCCGGATATGATACAATCCTCCCCCCCCCCCCCCGGACAATTCTCACGGTTAGCAATCCGTGTAATCCCCCCCTCCCGTTGTCTTTACCACCGCACGCCCCTTCTTCAGCGGCGCAGGGGGCGGAACAATGGCGGAAAGCCCGCAGAATGGAGTGCCCTCATTCGGAGTGGCACGCGCCCTCCGTCAGCAGATGGTGGCACGTGCCAACGGGGTCCGGCACGCGTCGAGGTATGTCCAGATGGGTGCACGCGACCCCCCTTTTTCACCAAACGAGAATTTTTTTACTCTTTTTAACTCACTCGCCGAGCACGAACATGCACCCGGATTTTAAAGGGCATATTTTGTCGGTAGTATGAGATAGTGCGGATGTGACATTTGGTTCACTGGAGATATATCGGCACCTTTTTTTCAGAAAAAGTGCACAAGTTTGGAAGTCAGTCTTATCATTAAGCCTTAACAACGAAAAACTAATGTGATTAATAAGAAGTAAGTAAAGTAGTAATTAATAAGAAGTAAAAAAGTAGTGATTTTGTGATAGGGGGTTGCCAGCTTCGCTACAAAAATACTAGAAAGTCGTCCAGAACATCCAACAAATTATACCGGAGTGTATACTGGACTGGTGCACGATAACTGTGATCGGGGTCCATTGTCCCGAAGTCTATTGAAGGCGTGGGGTGCCAGCTCAGGTGTTTCCTCGTCATCTGACCTTGGTTCTATAAATAATGAGGTGAAAGTATGAATGTGTGTGTCAATGTGTATGTGGCTGTGATAAGTCTTAACATGAGGACAGAAATAGGCAGTTGGAAAGTATATAAACCAAACCAAACCAAACAATTTTTAACCCACCACTGACGCTCAATCGATTTTTGCAATTGTAAAGTTGATTTCCTTGTTTGGCAATTTAAATTATTTTTCCTGGGCGTGCTATTTTATATATTTTTTTAATTAATTGTAAAGAAATAGCTTGTAAGTTGTACCTCAATTCCTTGAATTAAAAAAAAATATTGTTAAATGCAGTATTTTTATGCATTTAAAAATGTAGTGCATATGACTATAAAAATTGGATATCTCCCTGAAAGTATATATACGGCATTAAACGTCAGGGAGCGTATTCAGAAAACGAATTATGTTAACAAAATTACCTTAAAATATGAGAGTTAAACTCATATATAACCCAAGAAAAGTTATAAAAATATCAAATATAATATTAAATAAAATATTCAAGGTTTCATATTTATTTTTTCCTACCCAATGATTGGTTTTGAAAGTATAATGGAAAATTTTAGTCGAATAAATTACCTATCTTTAAAATCTTATACGTCCTCCTAAGTTACTTCTTCTCATTTACTTTTCCAAATTCATTTTACTCATTTGGATCTCATTTTCAGGATTTTGTATATATCTTCTACGCGAACCAAATATTTAAAATTTCCCATACACTCGTTTAAAATTATTTAAGTTATTTATTGAATGTGTACTTCAGTACAATAATAAGTTTAATAGAATTTAAAATAAAATGTATAAGTTCTAAAAATGTAAAACCATTAGTAGAATCACAAAATAAAGTTCAGCGCACCTCACCAATACATATCCTTAAACAAATCTCAATACTCTGTATTCTCTACTTGAATAACTTCTCACAAAAGATCCAAAACGAAAAAAAATACCATTGAAGCATTGAACAACAAACTGCCAATTCCGGCGAACACCTCGCCAACTTAGCAAACCTACCCTTTCATCCCAGCAACCCTTCATCCGGGGTGGCCGGCATCTCTCCATCTTCCCAACCCCAGATCCAGCCATCCTTCCAACACGTGTCTCCATATTGTCCGACTTCTGACTCCTCACTCCTCGAATTCAATCCTTCCTGCTAACCCCCTATTTAAAGACCCCCCCCCCCTTTATATTCTCCCATAGCCCCTATACATAGACCCCCCCCCTTTATCCATAATGAATAGCGAGGCTTTCGACGTATTAGCCTCTAAGTCCTCCCAATAGAGGATTGGGAGATGTATCAAGTGCTAAGCGATGTGATACACATCCTTGATGCATGTTGCAGTGATTAGGGTAATCCTTGTATGGTGATATCGTTCATTTGTAGATGTGTAACTGTTACCAGGTAACAGTTTCCGATTGGTTGATATCAACAAGTTTGATCAGGTTGGACCGCTTATCGAGGTCTTGGTGATTATGTTCAATTGAGTGGGTAAATCTGACTCTTGTTAATCGGGATTAGGAAGATTCGAAAACGAAAACGTACTCGATAAATTTTTAGTGTCATTTTGTGTTCAATTATTCGAAAAAATTGTATTATGGTTTTTTTAGATCTAGAAGAAAGCACTTATATAATTTTATTGTTTAACATTTGGATTTGGGATAACTCGCCATCTAAAGGAGCTGAACGACTTAAGTCATCCAATGATATATATATATATATATTTTCATTTCATTTGATTAAATTTTTTGTAGAATTTACTAAAATTTTATATATGTTAAGTATGTTTATTTCTGTATCACATTAAATGTTATTTTAAAATAATTATATATAGTTTTAAATACAAAAAAAAACAGACAATTAGTATTAGACAATTTTTCCAAATAAAAAGAAACATTAGCAATATTTTACTATTTGTATAAACCCATTGATTCTCAATATGTTAATATTTATGTCCTTTCAATTGAACATAAAACATTGTATTAATATCATAAAATAAGTTTGTAAATATGTTATTTTATTTTAAATTAAAAATAGTTTAACATGTGTATTCTTTTATATGATGCAAATTTGAAGTCGATTATTATACAAATTTAGATAAAAAAAATAATTTATAAACATTCTCTGCTAACGTAAAGAAGGACCAGCAACCAAGAACAAAAATGATCGTTAAAAACATCAAAATAGATATTTTTCTAAAATATCGACTAAAAATATACCGCAGAAAAAAAAATCAATGGCATTGAAAATTAAGTCCGAACCAGAACCATTAATCAAAAGAAGCGCTTATTTTTTCGCTTCCATCTGCAGATCCTTCCTTCTTTTGTCTTCACATTTCCAGAGGGGGCACATTCTTTACCTGTCAAACGACCTTAAAAAATCAATTTATCGATCCTCGCAGGTGATCGTTCCTTCCTCCCCCGGTTACCGTTAGCATCCACCGTAGATAGCATTTTGGACCGGAATTATCAAAAAGTTCCATGGTCGTAAACAATTGTGACACCTGCTACAGTGAGTAGTTTTTTTTTTAACTGCTGTGGATGGCTGGATTTACATCTGCCATGTCTGAACTGAAGAGATATGCATCAGGAGATATCATTGTTTTACTTGAGTCTGGTGTGATGGGAATAGAAATTGTTGGGGGGTTTTGATTGGTTTTAATTGGTTTTTTTATTTGGGGGGGGGGATAGGTTTTGGGATAACATGACAGAAAATTCAATTTTTAATTCGGATTTGATGGTTGAATTAACGTACCAGTAGTGTTAAGTGTTGTGATTACTATGCTATCTACCATGCCCTCGTGATTGTTTGTGTATTGTTTTGAATGAGTGAGTGGCAACAGTGAATAAAAAAGAATTGTTAAGAATTAAGTTTGACAAAAGTTGTAAGAGAGATTCTTAGGAAGAATAAATTGTTTTTTCTGGTTTTTCATAAATACTGGTCTATATTCTGTTTATAATCTTTTCACTAAGAACAATACTAGTCTGATAAAGTGCTGGTAGCACATTTTCGTTACAAGACCCAACATTTTATGGTACCCTCGGCGGGACAGACAGTATTAGGGTTAAGAATAGTGGTAAAGATTCTTTGATAACAAGAAGACTCCAGATTTCAAAGATGTTTAAAGAAGTAAAAGGTTTTAAGAAGGAAGACTTAAAGTGTGTGGCGGAAGAAATTGGAGAGAATGTGCCAACTGATGCCAAGGTAACTGATTTAAAAGATATCATTCTAAAGAGTGACGAATATAATAAAGATCCTGAATTTGTTAAAGTTCTTCTTCACAATGTCATTTCCGAAAGGAAAGAAAAAGAGGAAAAAAGAATAGAAAAGGAAGAACAAAGAATACAAGAAGAGAAAGAAGAAAAAAGAATAGAAAAGGAAGAACAAAGAATCCAAGAAGAAAAAGAAGCAGAACGATATGAGCAAGAACAAGAAAGAAAATACAAATTTGAATTAGCCAAAATGGAAAATGAATTGGCGTTGGCGAGAATTCGTGTTCAAGAACAAAGTCAGTTGGATTCTCATCTTGTTCCTGATAATATAGAAGCAAGAAGAAAATTTACTTTGCCAAAATTAGAATTAAGAAAATTCAATGGTGATATTAAAGAGTGGCTACCTTTTTGGAGCCAATTTGAAAAAATAGACAAGGATACCACGATTGACGATTCTGATAAATTTCAGTATTTGCTGCAAGCAACCGTTGAAGGCTCGCGAGCAAGAGAAGCCATTGAAAGTTTTCCGCCAACTTCCGAAAATTATCCCAAGGCAATAGATTGCTTACAAGCCCGTTTTGGCAGGAAAGATTTGCTCATCGAAGTCTACGTTCGTGAACTTTTGAAACTAGTGTTGAAGAATGCTACTCAAACTGCGCCAACTAATTTGAGTGTGCTTTACGATAACTTAGAGACTCAAATCCGTGCCCTCGAAACACTTGGAGTTACAAAAGATAAAAGTGCGGCTTTACTTCATCCGTTGGTTGAGTCATGTATGCCGGAAGATTTTTTGAGAGCTTGGCAGAGAAGTCCCAATGTCGACCATGGCGGAGATCCAAAAGATAGACTGGAGAGCTTATTGAAATTCCTCAAAAACGAAGTTGAGTCTGAAGAAAGGATCGTTTTGGCGATGACTGGATTTGGATTGAGAGGACGCTTTCTCAAGGAAAAGAGCACCAAATAATGGTCAATACAGACCATCGTCTGCGGCTAGCTTAGTGAGTACAAGTAGGCCAGAAGAAAAATTATGCATTTTTTGCAACAAAAATCATGACAGTTTCAATTGCTTCAAGGCACAAAAAATGTCAGTTTCTGATAAGCGAAACATATTGAAAGAGAAGGGTCGTTGCTTCAAATGCTTTAAAGCCAATCACCGAGCTGACAAATGCAAATGTTTTATAAAATGTCCCGTTTGTTCCAAAGCTCACAGCGTAATAATGTGTCCAGAAATAGATCAAAATAAAGCAAGGGAAGAAAGAACTGTGGACAGAGCTGCTCCGATTACCGTAGAAAAGAAAGATAACGGAGATCAGAATTCGATCAATTTGGCGAGTTTTAGTGAAAACCCAAAAGTTCTGTTACAAACTTTGAAAGTCAAGGTAATTGGGAAAACCTCTTCTATGTATGTTAGAGCATTGTTCGATTCAGGATCCCAAAAGTCATACGTAAAAAAGGAAATAGCTAAGGAACTAGGTATTTTACCCGTACGACAACAAAGAGTTTCACATTCAGTTTTCGGAGGAACGAAACTTGGCGAGAAAGTGCACAATATTTATAAAATTCAACTCGGATCTTTGGACGGTAAATTTCTTTGCAATTTTGACGTCTTAGATCAAGAAAATATCTGTGATGAAGTGCCTTCAGTGACAAAGGGTCCTTGGACAAAAGAATTAAAAACTATGAATATTTTCCTCAATGATTGTGCAGAAAAGAATAGCCCCATTGATATTTTGATTGGCGCCGATGTTTCAGGTAGACTTTTTACGGGAAATAGGAAAGTTTTAAGTGGAGGCCTGGTCGCTACTGAAACATATTTAGGATGGACACTAATGGGAAAAACAGCATTGCCTGCTGAAAAAGAAGATACTGCGATGACAGTTATTTCGATGTTTGTAAAGGAGGCAAAGATATCGGATTTGTTTAGCTTGGATGTCCTTGGTATTACTGATCCCACTGAGACAAAATCACGAAAGGAGAGGGATTATCTGACACAGAAATACTTTAAAGATACGGTCCAACTAAATGAAGAAGGACGTTATGAAATAGCTTTGCCGTGGAAAGAAGATCATTTACCTCTACCAAGCAACAAGGATCTTGCCCTGAAAAGACTGGATATTGCAACTAAAAAGTTACTAAATTCAGGGGACTTGTTTGAAAAATATGACCAGGTTTTCAAGGAATGGGAATCATTAGGAATTATCGAGGAAATCCCACAAGAAGTTTCTCATCATGAGCATTACTTGCCACATAGGCCTGTTGTGAAAGAACAAGGTACTACGAAGGTGCGGCCGGTGTTTGACGCTTCAGCTAAGAAAATTGGTTCGCCTTCCTTGAATCAGTGTTTGGAATCTGGCCCGAATTTACTGGAATTAATTCCTAGCCTTTTGTTGAGATTTAGGGAACGGAAATATGGAATTGTTTCCGATATAGAGAAAGCATTTCTTCAAATAAGTGTTAGACCTGAAGAACGAAATTTCCTTCTATTCCTTTGGTGGACTGGAGAGAAAAATGAAGAGTTGAAAATTATGCGCCACGCTAGAGTGGTCTTTGGAGTAAAAAGTAGTCCATTTCTGCTAGCAGCGGTGCTAGAACATCATTTGCAGAAATATATAAGAAGCTCCAAATTTGATGAGAGCATTGTGAGTAGGCTCCTTCAAAGCTTCTATGTGGACAATCTCGTGACCAGCCTGGATTTCAAATGTGAGATTTCACCATTCATTGAAGCAGCTCGTCATATTATGTCGGAAGGGAAGTTCAATTTAAGAGGATGGCAATATTCAGGAGATGATGATCCGGAGAAGTTTACTTTAGTGTTAGGATTGAAGTGGAATCGTGAAGCTGATATGCTGAGTCTAAATTTAGATTGGCTGGAAAATTACAAAGTTGAAAACGTTTCCAAGAGACTTATCCTTTCTATCACACATAAAGTTTTTGATCCTGTCGGCGTCTTGTGTCCTGTGCTTTTAAGACCAAAATTGTTGCTCCAAAAAATGTGGAAAGATGGCACTTCATGGGACGGTGAAGTAAAGGCCGATATTAGAAAGGAGTTTTCGGATTGGTTTGGAGAACTTCACTTTTTACAACAAGTGGCTATCAAACGTTGGTTTGCTGAAGATACCAACTGTACTGATGGTATTAGTGTACACACATTTTGTGATGCCAGTGCTCTTGCTTATGCAGCGGCTGTGTTTGTTAGAGTTCAACACCAGGAAGGGGTCACAGTTCATTTGTTAGCTGCTAAGTCAAGAGTTGCACCTGTAAAACCCATTTCTATTCCACGATTGGAGTTACTTGCGGCAACGGTGGGAGCTAGGCTATGCACTTCAGTGCTAGAAGGTCTCCAATGGGAGAAGATTGAGAAGCATTTCTGGACTGACTCAACTACAGTATTAACGTGGATACGGCAAAATGACTCTTGGAAAGTATTCGTAAATAACCGTGTTCAAGAAATTAAGAAGTTAACTGATCCAGCCACGTGGAAGCATGTTCCTGGAAGTCACAATCCAGCAGATTTACCTTCGAGAGGCTGCACTGCACGTCAGTTATTGAACAATAAATGGTGGGAGGGACCACAATGGCTCAAAGAAATAGAAGAAAACTGGCCAGCGACTGAGCAAGTCACTGATGACGTTGCTATCTCACAAGAGAGAAAGAAAATGGAGGTCGGACTTGCAACAAAAGCAGTTATTTGTGCCTTAAATCCATCAACTGATGCAACAACCAGCACAAAGAAAATTAGTGAATGTCGACACGTTGGATCCCAGTGGTATTACTATTTTTCGAATTACGATAAAATTGTGCGAATGGTAGCTTGGATACAGAGATTTATATATAACTGTCGACAAAAGGTATCTTTACGATTGACTGAAGAGTTATCATATCAAGAAGTAGAAGCAGCAGAAAAGCAGATAGTCAAACTTATTCAAGAGGAGTATTTTGTAGATGATAATAGGAACAAACTTAAGAATCTTTCTACATATACAGATGAAGATGGAATCCTTAGACTGAAAACTAAGTTAACCTATAGGAAAGATTCTGCTGATTTTCGTAGTCCTATGATTTTGCCTTCTGATCATCAAGTGACTAAAAGACTGATTATGACTGAGCACTTAAAAAATTCTCATGCGAAGTCACAGATGTTGACAAATATATTACGAGAACATTACTGGATATTAAATGCAAGAAAAACTGTCAGATCAGTAATATCGAAATGTATCGTTTGTTTAAGACATGCTAAACAAAACTTGACGGCGCCAATATCTCCTCTCCCTGAAAACAGAATAAAGGACGCAGCTATTTTCCAAATAATTGGTTTTGACATGGCTGGACCCCTCCATTTAAAAGATGGAACTAAAGCTTGGATTTGTATTTACACTTGCGCAGTTTACCGAGCAGTTCACTTGGAACTTGTTTCATCTCTAAGCACCGA
This sequence comes from Troglohyphantes excavatus, assembly GCA_963932185.1. Lineage (NCBI taxonomy): Eukaryota > Metazoa > Arthropoda > Arachnida > Araneae > Linyphiidae > Troglohyphantes > Troglohyphantes excavatus. Next base: position 22,779,525 of record OZ010674.1, read on the forward strand.
AGCATTTCTGCAAAGTTTTCGTCGTTTCATTGCAAGAAGGGGACGACCTTCTATTGTCTATTGTGACAATGGAACCAACTTCGTTGGAGCTTCCAACCAATTGAAGCTTGTGGATTGGGATAAAATTGCTAAATACAGTACAACTAAGAAAATCCAATGGATATTTAACCCGCCAACAGCAGCGTGGTATGGAGGATTCTGGGAGAGATTGGTTGGCGTGATGAAACAAATTTTAAAGAGAGTTTTGGGAAACGCCTTTCTTTCATATGAAGAAATGACTACCGTCTTGTGCGATACCGAATTCTTAATTAATTCAAGACCCCTTACTAACGTCGCTGAAAGTGACTGTGAGCTCATTGCATTGTCGCCAAACTCCTTTTTACAAGATTTCAGGCAACCTGGTGTTCCAGATTTAGATCAGATTGATGAAAAGCATCTAAATAAAAGGTTGATATATCGGCAGAAACTAATAACAGATATCAGAAAGAGGTTCCGATCTGAGTATTTAGGACTTTTGATTCAAAGGACTGATAATAAGAAACATAGTAGAAAAATTCAACGAGGTGACATAGTGCTGATTGGAAGTGATAATGTTAAATGTAATGACTGGCCAATGGGACTTGTTACCGAGATTTTACCAGGGAAGGATGAAGTTACAAGAGTAGTACGTCTAAAAACGTCGGGTGGAGAGGTAGTCAGACCTATTCAGCGAATTTATCCATTGGAGGTTTCGGCGAAGTACCTTGACATTCCTGACAACTCACCGTCGGTGAACGCAATAATTTGAATATGAACTGTGTGTTAAGTTGTCGTCTGACAACTTAAGGTGGGAGTATGTTAAGTGTTGTGATTACTATGCTATCTACCATGCCCTCGTGATTGTTTGTGTATTGTTTTGAATGAGTGAGTGGCAACAGTGAATAAAAAAGAATTGTTAAGAATTAAGTTTGACAAAAGTTGTAAGAGAGATTCTTAGGAAGAATAAATTGTTTTTTCTGGTTTTTCATAAATACTGGTCTATATTCTGTTTATAATCTTTTCACTAAGAACAATACTAGTCTGATAAAGTGCTGGTAGCACATTTTCGTTACAAGACCCAACAAGTAGTAATTGGTTGTTAGCGGGCTCTATCTGGATTTTTTTTGGTTTTGTTTTGTTTTGTTTAATTAACGTCGCAATAGAGCTGCACAGTAGGCTATTGGCGACGGTTCGGGGCCTATCTCGAAGGAAAGGCCCGGGAACGATGCCTCGTATTTTTGAACCATAGTCAGATGACGAGGACAACACCTGAGCTGGCACAGCGGGCTATTGGCGACTGTTCAGGTTCTATCCCGAAGGAAAGACCAAGGAACGATGCCTCGTATTTTTGAACCATGGTCAGATGACGAGGAAACACCTGAACTGGCACCCAACGCCTTCAATAGACGTCGGGACTTTGGACCCCGATCAGATTTATCGTGCACCGATCCCGTATACACGCCGTGAATTTTTGCGGATGTTCTGGACGACTTTTCTAGTATTTTGTAGCGAAGCTGACAACCCTCCGATCGCAAGATCACTACTTTTTATTTTTCTTTGTCAAGTCCATCGTCTAGGCCCGAACCAGGAACCCTCGGATTCCCATCTGACGCCTTTAACCGCTCGGCCACGGAGGCCTTCCACTGGCTTATGATAAATTCATCATAATAAAATTTTATGATGTAAGGGAGCGTTCATTTATTAAGTCACGCTATTTTTCATCCATTTGTATCCTCTTCTCTCCCCCCCCCCCCCCCCCCATATACTGTCACGTTAACCGAACCCTTCGCTACCCTGTCACACATTACAATTACATTTTTGCAGTTAAAGAACATTAAATAAGCTTCCACATTGTGTATTTTACTAATAATCCCTTTAAAAATATTTTGAGTTATACAAAAATAGACTTATTTCAAAGTTCCTGAAACAAATGTCGGGGCCTCCAGTTGCCCATTGGATAAAGGCGTTCAGCTGGTTATCAGAGGATTGCTAGTTTGAGCCCGTGCGATGTACTCGAGAAAGATAAGTAAAAAAGTAGTGATCTTGCGATGGGCTGCAAAGATAGTAGAAAGTAGTCCAGAACATCCAACAAATGGTACTGGTGTGTATCACTGATCTCTAACTGTAACTTCTGGATAGGGCAAGACATTTTGTTGACTTGAAGCCGATATGGAGGCCGCCATGATGGGGCACACTTTTCTTGATACCGCAATATTTCGTATATTTTACATGTTAAAATACGCCGATATATATTATTTTAGGGTAAGTTTTTTTTATTTTCTTTTTAAACCCATTTAAAATGTAATCTGCTATTAAAATAAGAAGTCATTTGCAAGTCAAAGTAGAAGTAGTTAAAAAGCAAGAGCAAAAACTATCTGTTTTGCAATATAAAAATTAATTCTATAAGAAGAAAATATAATATTTATATATATTTAATACTTCTACAATTCTTTGGTAATAAAAAACACCACTAAATAATTTTTTTAAAAATGTTGGGGCACCGTATGGCAGCTTTCAATTGGTTTCAACGCGCCCGTAGAGGAAACAAAGTTTGAGCCTTCCAGCAGTTACAGTTAGAGTTCAGTGGTGTGTATACGGGACTGGTGCCCAATCGAGATCCAATGTCCTAATGCCTATTGAGGTTGCGTCGAGTGCCAGCTCAGGTGTTGTCCTCGTCATCTGACCATGGTTCAAAAATACGGGGCATTGTTAACGGGTCTTTCGCTCGATATAGGCTCTGAGCACGGGTCTTTTCTTCGAGATAGACCCAATCATCAGCTCTAGTGCGACGTTAATTAACCAACAAACTGAAACAAATTTAATTCCCTTTTTTCTTCCCTCTTCCACGTCACGCTATAATCTCGCTAAGGTTACGCTTGATAAACCGCTTCCTCCCTCAAGGGTGCGTGACGTGATAAATAAACACCTCCTAAGTAGTAGGTACAACTGGGAAAGTTAAAACTTTATCATCGAGTCAGTGCTACAATTAGAAAACTCCATTGGAAGATTACTCCGTGGCCGAGCGGTTAAAGGCGTCAGCTGGGAATTCGAGGATTCCTGGTTCGGGCCTAGGCGATGGACTTGACAAAGAAAAGTAAAAAAGTAGGGATCTGGTGATCGGAGGGTTGCCAGCTTCGCTACAAAATATGTAGTATACGGGACTGGTGCACGATAAATCTGATCGGGGTCCAAAGTCCCGACGTCTATTGAAGTCGTTGGGTGCCAGTTCAGGTGTTTCCTCGTCATCTGACCATGGTTCTAAAATAACGAGGTGCATGTATGAATGTGTGTGTGTGAATGTGTATGTGTTCTCGGGTCTTTCCTTCAAGATAGACCCCGAACCATCGCCAATAGCCCACTGTGCAGCTCTAGTGCGACGTATTTAACCAAACCAAATCAAACCATTTGAAGAGTAAGGTATTACATATAAGTTCCTAGTTGACTAACTCGCCCCACGATATATTTATGGATGATTACTACAACAACGAACTTATATGCAATACCTTACTCTTCCAATGGAGTTATGTAGATGTAGCACTGGCAGAGGACGATACGTATATTATAGCTAATTATGATATATATGAAAAGGGGCGAACACACAAAAAAATTCCTCTTAATACATAACCGAAAATTGTCATATTGAAATATTAAATCATAAATGTATATTACAAAGAAGGGGGTGTTGCCCATAGAGTAATGATACAAATAGAGGAATAAAAATGCTGATTTCCATGTGTCCATCATTGAAACCACGTGATAGGTGGAAATGCCAATTCATTCATGCGCCAATATTACTTGGCAGGCCTTGGCGACTTTAAGAACTAAACAAGATCGAAATATTGTAATATGGTTTTGTGTTTAATTTTGTATTTAAATATAGTTTGTTTTGAACGAGTGGCACAATTTAAGGGAGTTTAACCTTCGAGCATGGATTCTTCATAGTAGAGCAAACAATGGGATTAAATCTCGCTGAAATCAAAGTGAGGCCAACATGTATCGCTACACACATGTGACTAATGACGTCATTTCATTCATAAAATTTTTAAAGTTTATTCATGAAAATATTCCGTATTTTATGAATGAATTTCATAAGTCGTGTAAATGTTGTTTGCTTAGGATGAGGTGCAAGTGGATTTTCGAAATGGTAAAATAATTTTGGAAAGGTTTTCTTTTGGTTTTTCCTTAAATAACGCCGCACTAGAGCTGCACAGTGGGCTATTGGCGATGGTTTGGGGCCGATGTCGAAGGAAAGACTCGGGAACGATGCCTCGTATTTTTGAACTATGGTCAGAGGAGGAGTTTTTTTTTTTGGTTTTTGTTAATTAACGTCGTACTAGAGCTGCAGAGTATGCTATTGGCGATGGTTTAGGGCCTATGTCGAAAAAAAGACCCGTGAACGATGCCTCGTATTTATGAACCATGGTCAGATGAGGAGGTTTCTTTTTTGGTTTTTGTTAAATAACGTCGCACTAGAGCTACACAGTGGGCTATTGGCGACGGTTCGGGGACTATGTCGAAGGCAAGACCCGGGGACAATGTTTCGTATTTCTGAACCAGGTCAGATGACGATATTTTTTCGGGGTTTTGGTTTTGGTTAAATAACGCCGCACTAGAGCTGCACAGTGGGCTATTGGCTAGGGTTCGGGGCCTATGTCGAAGGAAAGAACCGGGAACGATGCCTCGTATTTTTGAACCACGGTCAGATGGCGAGGTTTTTTGGTTTTGATTTTCATTCATTAACGTCGCACTAGAGCTGCAGAGTGGGCTATTGGCGACGGTTCGGGGCATATGTCGAAGGAAAGACCTGGGAACGATGCCTCGGTATTTTTGAACCATGGTCAGATGTCGAGGGTTTTTTTTGGTTTTGAATTTGGTATTCAATTTCATCGATGTTCGATTTCGTCGATGTTTGATTTCATCGATGTTCGACTTCATCGATGTTCGACATTATCGATGTTCCAGATCATCGATGTTCGATTTCATCGATGTTCGATTTCATCGATGTTCGATTTCATCGATGTTCGATTTCATCGATGTTCGACTTATTCGATGTTCGACTTATTCGATGTTCGATTTATTCGATGTTCGATTTCATCGATGTTCGATTTCATCGATGTTCGATTTATTCGATGTTCGATTTATTCGATGTTCGATTTATTCGATGTTCGATTTATTCGATGTTCGATTTATTCGATGTTCGATTTATTCGATGTTCGATTTATTCGATGTTCGATTTATTCGATGTTCGATTTATTCGATGTTCGATTTATTCGATGTTCGATTTATTCGATGTTTGATTTCATCGATGTTCCATTTATTCGATGTTCGATTTCATCGATATTCGATTTCATGGATGTTCGATTTCATCGATGTTCGATTTATTCGATGTTCGATTTATTCGATGTTCGATTTATTCGATGTTTGATTTTATCGATGTTTCATTTATTCGATGTTCGATTTCATCGATATTCGATTTCATAGATGTTCGATTTTATCGATGTTCGATTTCATCGATGTTCAATTTATTCGATGTTTGATTTATTCGATGTTCGATTTATTCGATGTTCGATTTTATCGATGTTCGATTTCATGGATGTTCGATTTCATCGATGTTCGATTTCATCGATGTTCGATTTATTCGATGTTCGATTTATTCGATGTTCGATTTATTCGATGTTTGATTTTATCGATGTTTCATTTATTCGATGTTCGATTTAATCGATATTCGATTTCATAGATGTTCGATTTTATCGATGTTCGATTTCATCGATGTTCAATTTATTCGATGTTTGATTTATTCGATGTTCGATTTATTCGATGTTTGATTTATTCGATGTTCGATTTATTCGATGTTCGATTTATTCGATGTTTGATTTCATCGATGTTCCATTTATTCGATGTTCGATTTCATCGATATTCGATTTCATGGATGTTCGATTTCATCGATGTTCGATTTATTCGATGTTCGATTTATTCGATGTTTGATTTTATCGATGTTTCATTTATTCGATGTTCGATTTCATCGATATTCGATTTCATAGATGTTCGATTTTATCGATGTTCGATTTCATCGATGTTCAATTTATTCGATGTTTGATTTATTCGATGTTCGATTTATTCGATGTTCGATTTTATCGATGCCCGATTTATTCGATGTTCGATTTTATCGATGTCCGATTTCATCGATGTTCGATTTATTCGATTTCATCGTTGTTCGATTTCATCGATTGTATCGATGAAATCGATTGTATCGATGAAATCGATTGTATCGATGAAATCGATTGTATCGATGAAATCGATTGTATCGATGAAATCGATGAAATCGAATAAATCGAACGTCGAATAAATCGAACGTCGAATAAATCGAACATCGAATAAATCGAACATCGAATAAATCGAACATCGAATAAATCGAACATCGAATAAATCGAACATCGAATAAATCGAACATCGAATAAATCGAACATCGAATAAATCGAACATCGAATAAATCGAACATCGATGATGTCGAACATCGATGATGTCGAACATCGATGATGTCGAACATCGATGATGTCGAACATCGATGATGTCGAACATCGATGATGTCGAACATCGATGATGTCGAACATCGATGATGTCGAACATCGATGATGTCGAACATCGATGATGTCGAACATCGATGATGTCGAACATCGATGAAATCGAACATCGATTAAATCAAACATCGACGAAATCGAACATCGACGAAATAGATAATCGATTAAATCGAATAAATTGATTAAATCGATTAAATCTAATAAATCGATGTAATCGAACAAATCAATGAAATTGAATACCAAATTCAAAACCAAAAAAAACCCTCATCATCTGACCATGGTTCAAAAATACGAGGCATCGTTCCCGGGTCCTTCCTTGGACATAGGCCCCAAACCATCGCCAATAGCCCACTGTGCAACTGTTGTGCGACGTTAATTAACAAAAACCAAAAAAAAAAAAAACTCCTCATCTGACCGTGGCTCAAAAATACCGAGGCATCGTTCCCTGGTCTTTCCTTGGACATAGGCCCCAAACCATCCCCAATAGCCCACTGTGCAGCTCTAGTGCAACGTTAATTAACAAAAACCGAGGAAAAAAAATAATAAAAAAAAAAAAAAAACGTCATTTGACCATGGTTCAAAATACGAGGCATCGTTCCCGGGACTTTCCTTCGACATAGGCCCCAAACCATCGCCAATTTCCAACTGTGCAGCTCTAGTGCGACGTTAATTAACAAAAACCGAAAAAAACAAAAAAAAACGCGTCATCTGACCGTGGTTCAAAAATACAATTGCATCGTTCCCGGGTCTTTCCTTAGACATAGGCCCCGAACCGTCTGCATTACCCAACTGTGCAGCTCTAGTGCGACGTTAATTAACAAAAAACCCCCCAAAAAAAACACTACTCATCTGACCATGGTTCAAAAATACCGAGGCATCGTTCCCGGGTCTTTCCTTCGACATAGGCCCTAAACCATCGCCAATAGCCCACTGTGCAGCTCTAGTGCGACGTTTATTAACAAAAACCGAAAAAAAAACGCGTCATCTGACCGTGGTTCAAAAATACGAGGCATCGTTCCCGGGTCTTTCCTTGGACATAGGCCCCGAACCGTCTCCATTACCCCACTGTGCAGCTCTAGTGCGACGTTAATTAACAAAAACCAAAAAAAAAACCTCCTCATCTGACCGTGGTTCAAAATTACGAGGCATCGTTCCCGGGTCTTTCCTTCGACATAGGCCCCGAACCGTCTCCATTACCCAACTGTGCAGCTCTAGTGCGACGTTAATTAACAAAAACCGGGAAAAAAACGCGTCATCTGACCGTGGTTCAAAAATACGAGGCATCCATTCCGGGTCTTTCCTTCGAAATAGGCTCCGAACCGTTGACAATAGCCCACTGTGCAGCTCTAGCCAAAAAAAACACCTTGTAATCTTACCTTGTTTTCAAAATACGAGGCATCATTCCCGGCTCTTTCCGAACCATCGCCAAAACGGTCACTGTGCAGTTTGTCGCTTGTATGTCGATGTATTAAGATTGTATGGTCAATGTTCCACTTAACAATTACACAGCTACTAAACATGGCTCTCTGTCTAGGTGATGTTGACTGTGCGTAAAACGTTTCACTACAATTTACGCATATACTACAATTTTGAAATCAAAAGTCTATCGCGAACGTTTTTTCATTCATAAATTTTGAAAGGTAGTCACGTGTGAGTAGCGATTTGGTCTGAGATGTTTGCATCACGATGATGACGTCATATTCGCTCTACTACTAGTATTCATGCTCGAAGAGTTTAACAGATATATTAAGGAGATTTTTCTGACTTTGTAGTTTTGAAATAATTTCATCACGTTTTTATGTAAAAAAATTACCATAAGCGAAGTTCTTTCAATTGTTATTTTGTATACTTCAATAATAAAATATGAACAATAAAACCTGAGAAATATAAAGAGTTTTGCTTCTTCGAGTATTGAACACAAATAAAATATTTTCGTTTCGTTAATGAAGAGGAAATATTTAGCGCATATTATTTGAAAATAAGTAAATACGTACATATATGTTAAGAAGTTGAATACGGACAGAACTCCTTATCACCAAAAGAGAAGAAAGTGCGCCAAATTTGAAACTCCTGCAGCTGTCTGAATGCCAAATGTGGCAGCGCTATAACCACGTGATGTGAGTTTTTCTTTTCAATGTTGACACCACGGCCCTACGAGAGTCTTGTATTGAGTGCCTTCAATATTTAATCAATAATTAATAATAATAATATATTTAATATTACAACTCTCTGGTGTTGCCAGTACACGGGAAATCTTTTTCATAAAACTGCAGTTTTTAATCCAAATTTCTTCCTTTCCAAGCTTTTCTTTCAGTAAAATAATTAAAAAATAAAATTAACAGGGGTGTTGATAGCACAAGGGAAAACATTTTCATAAAACTGCAGTTTTTAATCCAAATTTCTACCTTTCCAAGCTTTTCTTTCTGGAAAATAATTAAAAACTAAACTTTACAGAGTTAATTTTACGAAAATGGACTATTCGCCATATATGTATGTCAAACGAAAATTAAAATCTCTCATTACATTTAATCACATTTTGATCGTGGAGTTCACTGAACAAGATTAACTCTCTTTCATCAACGATAGGAAAGAAACATTGAGATACTAACGTATGTACGCTTAGGATAGCATTCTTCAAATAGCGTTAACTCTATGGCTAATTAAATCAAAACAACGTGGACTCGAAAGTAGGATCTTTTCTTTAATACTAAAGATACAAGTTTGGTTTGTTTTAGGAATTCTGAGAGTGTTTATTTATATAGGAGGATCAAACTTTAATGAAATATTTTAATATTGAAAACCGAATCTAGGACGGATTGTATTTTGATACGAGATAAAGAAATACTATTGTTAATATTGGAACATTGAATAAACATTTCTTGTTAAAGTTCACACACGTTAAAAAAAAAAAAACTTTTATTACATTTGGAATAGGACTAACTTGAACTTAAAGATTAGTGTATGCAACTGTAACAGATAAAAGAGTTAGAAATATTGTGGAAATTATATGAGTAGACCAAATGCAAAAGCAGTTATATCCTAAAATTCGGAAAATGGGATTTTTGTATCAATAGGTACTTTAATAATTTTTACTTCTATTTTAAAACTTAATAAGGAGAAAAAGAAGTTTTTAACTAATAAAAACATAAAATAGAAGTCTGCAAAGATAGCTGTAACCACAGAACTTGAACATGAATGTCAGCGATAACTGGTTTCCGATTGGCGGGAATGTGGATATAGCAGCTTTTGATTTAAAAAAAAAAAACAAGTTGGCAACGCATCTAGTTGCAAAACTAGTTAAAAGCCTTCATACAGTTGCTAAACAAGTTATGCGAAATTTAAAATTTAAATTATAACTAATTCATTAATTTGAGAACGTACACACTTTAGTAAAAAATTTTCTTTCACCATTTTTTTCAAAAAAATATATATATATGTATATTGTATTAACAATAGCTAAGTTTTGATAGTTTTTCGCGATTTGCACAAAAATGTTTTAATTGCATATAGATGCTTTTGTATCTGAACTACTAAAAATTTTTCTTTGAAATACTGATACACTATAAACAGAGTCCGATTAAAATCTTGAACCAATGGAAGCTAGACTCAAACAAGGGCTCAATTATTATAAAATAGATCAGAAAAAAATCAAATTAAATTAATTGAAGTTCAATAAAGACGGGTATATTTAGAAATTTAAAACACTACCTTAATTAATAAGGTAATTGAAGTTGAAAGCAGAATACTTTTTAATTAATAAGTATATTTTCTAAATAAACAAATTGTTTAATAACAGAGTTATATCTGAGGCTTGGCATAAAAAGTGCTTTGGTTTAACATTAGAAATTGCTTCTACTTGCTCCAAGCCACAAATATATGAGGCAGTAAAACTTATAGTGGTATAGGTCAAATTACTATTACTATTTCTTTACACGCATTTACATAGATGAATGCACCAGCAACTGCTAGTTCTTAGTTTTGCCATTTCTTAGTAAATTAAACATACAATTAGATTCGGTTTTGGTTTGGTTAATTAACGTCGCACTAGAGCTGCGCAGTGGGCTATTGGCGAGTCGCGGTTCGGGGTCTATCTCGAAGGAAAGACCCGGGAACACATACACATTCACACACACATTCATACACGCACCTCGTTATTTTAGAACCATGGTCAGACGACAAGGAAACACCTGAACTGGCACACAACGCCTTCAATAGACGTCGGGACTTTGGACCCCGATCAGATTTATCGTGCACCAGTCCCGTATACACGCCGTTAATTTTTGCGGATGTTCTGGACGACTTTTCTAGACAAATAGATTCGGGAATACTCAGCTAGTGCAGTGGTTCTCGACCTTTTTTCTCTCACTTACCCCTTGATAAAGCTTTTCATTTATGGTTTGTTTTTTTTGTTTAAACAACGTCGCACTAGAGCTGCACAGTGGGCTATTGGCGACGGTTCAAAGCTTATCTCGAAGGAAAGACCCGGGAACAATGCCTCGTATTTTTGAACCATGGTTAGATGACGAGGACAACACCTGAGCTGGCGCCCGACGCAACCTCAATAGGCGTCAGGACATTGGACCCCGATCAGATTTATCGTGCATCAGTCCCGTATACACGCCAGTATAATTTGTTGGATGTTCTGGACGACTTTCTAGTATTTTTGTAGCGAAGCTGGCAACCCTCCGATTGCAAGATCACTACTTTTTTACTTTTCTTTGTCAAGTCCATCGCGCGGATTCGAACCACCAATCCTCGGATTAGTAGCTGAACGCCTTAACCGCTCGGCCACGGAGGCCTCAAATTTTTCATTTATGAGTATACTCCTTTCTCATAATCCTGAGGCCTCCGTGGCCGAGTGGATTGGGGCGTCAGCTGGGAATCCAAGGGGTCCTCGGATCGAGCCTTTGCGCGGACTAGACTAAAGAATAGTAAAAAGTAGTGATATTGCGATCGGAGGGTTGCCAACTTCGCTACCAAAATACTAGAATTTCGTCCAGAACATCCACAAAAATTAACGGCGTGTATACGGGACTGGTGCACGATACATCTGATCGGGGTTCAAAATCCCGACATCTATTGAAGGCGTTGGGTGCCAGCTCAGGTGTTGTCCTCGTCATCTGACCAGGGGTATCATCTGTTCGGGGCCTATCTCGAAGGAAAAATTGTTCCCGGATTTTTCCTTCGAGATAGGCCCCGAACCGTCACCAATAGCCCACTGTGCAGCTCTAGTGCGACGTTAATTAACCTAACCAAAACCAAATCTTCTCATAATCCTTCTCTCTCCTCCCTCTACACAAAAAAGTTTGTTTTGTTAGGCAGTAATGTTCTCAAGGTAGCTGAAATTCACGACACACAAGTCTTTATTTTTGATTTTATTTATTACATTTACGTTACACCTTTTCCACCATTACAAATATTATTTTTGAGTGCCCCCAACCAGATCGCCACGTACCCCCGAGTGGTACGCATACCTAAGGTTGAGTACCGCTCAGCTAGTGTATTGCTTAGATATCTTGTATCTGTCTTCAGATACGTTACGGTCGGTGGGTGGCCGGATGGTGCGGACGTCGAGCTCCGCATGCGATGGGCACGGAGAGTTCGTTCGATCCCTCAACAAGTCTGTGGCCGATATTCAACCTCTGGTTATGGTCCAATGCTCTACCGCTCGGTTCCGCCGGTCCCTGTGATGTATTTGAAAGGAAACACTCCACTTCTTTTTCATTATTGACTATGGAAAGGGAGGTTATTGTCTTGAAAACAGCAGAAGTTAGAATTTAAATCAATAAAGAAAGTTTAAATATTTAACCCTTTGCACCCCCAGCAAAAAAAGTCAGCATGAAACCTTCATCAAACTAGTCAAATTGAAGGTTTTTTGAAGGTTTTATAAAGGATATTGAAACAAAAAACTGCAATTTTTTTGAAGTTTTTAATTTTCCTGCATAAAACCTTTAAAATATCTGCATTTTCTCTTTATGATTAAAAATTGAAGGTTTTTTGCAAGTTTTTATGAAGGTTTTTTTGCAGTTTTTATGAAGGACATTGAAACAAAAACCTTTAATTTTATAGATCTTCAAAAAAACTGCAGTTTTCCTGCATAAAACCTTCAATTTCAAAATTTTGATAAAGGTTTTTTGCTGACTTTTTTTGCTGGGACTCCAAGAACACTTTGCGATTTGTGTTCTTTTCTATGGAACAGTTATTCCTCTTTACGTTCTTTTCCACATATTTTTTTTTATACTCATGAAGGGAAAAAAATCGTGATCTGTTTTGTATTTGCAACAGAACAAGTTGAAAAAAAAATTGATATTCTAAACACAAGATCATGCTGTTCTTGTTTATTTTAAAGAACAAGGAAACACAAGAACTGGTCGTTATGTTGGCGCCTGAGAGGCGACATCGGAGTGCAAAGGGTTAAAACTTGAAGAAATGTAGTGAAAGTTGATAACGTTGGCTCTTACGATATTAAAGGAATATAGTTTGACACATGTAAACATACAACTCGTGTATTAGAGACGGTCCTCTTAGTTGGTTCGCATTTAAAATGTAGCATTCTCCATTATAAAACATACCGTGTTTTACTTTAAGAAGATAGAGCCCCAGTTGCTCAGTTGGTAAGGCGTTCAGCTACTACTCAGAGGATTGGTGGTTCTAATCCGTGAAATGGACTTGACATAGAAAAGTAAAACAGTAGTGATCTTGCGGTCGGTGGGTTGCCAGCTTCGCTACAAAAATATTAGAAAGTCGTCCAGAATATCCAGCAAATTATACTGGCGTGTATAGGGGACTGGTGCGCGATAAATCTGATCGGGGTCCAAAGTCCCGACGTCTATTGAAGACGTTGGGTGCCAGTTCAGGTGTTTCCTCGTCATCTGACCATGGTTCTAAAATAACGAGGTGCATGTATGAATGTGTGTGTGAATGTGTATGTGTTCCCGGGTCTTTCCTTCGAGATTGACCCCGAACCATCTCCAATAGCCCACTGTGCAGCTCTAGTGCGACGTTATTTAACAAAACCAAACCAAACCTTTAAGAAGATAGATTTCAATGCAGCAGTAGTTGAAGTGAAACATTATTTTAACTTATCTATTATGTGTCAAGTATATAATGAACGCCGAGAATGTAAAATATTGGGTAGTGACAGTTTATCTTATCATAAGTTTTAACAGTTAATTTCTCTAATTAAATGGTATTAAACTCCGAAACATTACAACAGAAATGCGAAACAGTTTAATCAAAATTAGTGATGGTGTCATTTTAATCTATGATGTTACACGATATATTACATGAGTTTGAATTGAGTTATAGTCTGACAACTAGGCAAACAATTTCCCTGAAATAATACACAACATTCCAAATATGCCAGTTAACCAGTCGTTCATTACTGATTAACACGTTCACTGCCGGTGTCTAAAAAGGTGCAAGTCGACTATTTTACTTGTTATTTTAAGAAGCGTATCACGCTCCTGGGCGTGGACGTAAGCGAACGTGTTAAGAAAATTGCTCAGACATCCACAAAAGTGAAGGTAAGTGATTGTTTTTGATACAGATTCGAGTGCTCTAGAATTTTCATATCTATGTCTAAAATACGTTTTTTAACAGGCAGTGCTCGCGCTGCTGAATGCAAGGCGAATCGAATTGGAGGTGAGACGAATCGAAAAGATTCTTACTGGAATGAAATCACTTACTATTACTTAGAGCTAAACAATTGATCGAATCGACCAGATGATTTCGCTCATAGGGAGGAAAGGGTGATCAGGGTTTCGAGTGGTTGTTGGTTTATTCTATTTAATGTTATATGTACTTTTCTTAGTTTCCCGTACCGGTCGGGAAAGTAAAAATTTTTTAGCAATATGTTAATATATTTATGTGTTAACATGATTGTTTCCTATTATACTGTAGTCGAATGTCTGCTGGTCCTTGGCAGGGTTTAATGAAGTAAGCAAAAGCGGATGAAATACCGATGCGTGTCGTAATAAGTAAAGATCCCTAACAAAAATACGATATCCCTATCCTTATTGTTCCAATTTCGACCCACCTCCAATTCGATTCGCCTTGGATTGTCTCTCAGACACAGCGCGTGCTTTGCAGTGTTAAATGAAAGTCTGTAGTGATGTCTCTTATCACTCTTCCGACCACGGCTCGCGGTTCATAAATTACAATGTAAAAACTGTTCATTAAAAGTAAGATTTTGTGTGTCAAGCAAGATCAGACTTTTGCTGTCATGACGTTTTCTTCTTGTTCAAGTCCAACCTCAGAGCCAGATGAGCCTAAGTCCAAATTTGTCGATTTTTGTTTTAGTGCAGATTATGTCTTCAAAGTTCGTATTCTATTGAATCATACCATCAAAACTCACTCAAAAAGTATTTTTAAACCTTTAGAAAGAGCTATAAAATCCCAAGTACAGTTTTTTGCAATGAGAATAGGATTAAGTTTTTCCCCTCTCCTGTAAAGTTGCCCATGTGTGATTTACGCCCGTCTGGCTCTGAGGTACAGATATTACACTGGAAATCCGTTTCTCCTCTGACATTCTTTGTTAGCAAAGAAGCCAAAATCCCGTGACGGGGGAAGGCAGTTTGGAAGTTCTGCAGTGTAACTTAATATGATTTTTTAATACACCTACAATGCTTTAGATTTGAAACATGATCAGCAGAGTATTTCTATAAATTACAAAATTTGGTTGCTTGGTTGAATTAACGTCGCAATAGAACTGCATAGCGGGTAGGTCTATTAGCAACGGTTCGGGGTCTATCTCGAAGGAAAAGACCGGTTTAAAATTAATATATACTACTACAGTATATATTTCTGGAAAACTCACAATTCTAAATACGTTGCTATCAACTCTGAAGTATAAGATTAGGTCTTTAATAATTGCCGGCAGCGATGTCCCAGCGGCAAAATATTTGGCTCAAAATGGGTGGGTTACGAGTTCTAATATCTTTTCTCGGATAGTGTAGCGATAGTAGTTTCGTTCCTCCTCATCACCCAAAAAAATAATCCGTCGTGCGTAGAGAAAGCTGGTGCAGTTAAATGGAATGTTCCATTCCCGTTGTGGTGAAACGTTCTCATATCTATAGAGATTGCATGTTCAGATGTTGTCCTCGTCATCTGTCCTTTTTTTTTTAAATTACGAGGCAGTTTTCCCGTGTCTATTGCTTGCTCTAATGCGTTGTGATGCTCTAATGTTGCGTTAATTCAACCAATCTTGTTTCACAGCTTTTTTGCAGTCACACTAAAAATTGTTAATGTGTTTAATAGTCTGGCTCTTATTTGAGAGTCCATGTCCGCTTTTTCCCACACAGGAAAAACTGGTGCCGGACACAGTGTTACGGTATTCAATGCCGGACCGGACTACGTGAAAAAGTTATAATTTATTAACGTTGCGCGGTGCCGTCACTGACTCGCGTTTTCCCGGCGTGTTAAAAAGCAGTCTTAAGGTGAGGAACATATATCCTCGCTTTTTTATCTCCACGTCCGTGTCACTGGATTGGTTGGTTTTCTTCCGAGACACGGGATATCAACTAATCCAGTGTCGGAATCCTTGACGAACGTCGAGCGAGGCGTCTGCAGAAGAAAAAGGGAGGACATGTGTGTCACCTTTAACCGTCGAGCATGAAAGGACTGCAGTAGAGCGAATATGACGTCATAATCGTGAAACCAACATCTCAGATCGAATGGCCTCAGACACGTGACTTCTTTTCAAAATTATGAATTAAAAAATACTCGCGATTGGCTGATGAATTGGGAAATGTGTAACAGTGAAAATTTATGAATGGAATGACGTAATTTATCACATGTCTGAGGCCATACATGTTGGCCTCACTATGATGTTAGCAAGATTACAACATTATGTTTTCTCTACTATGAAGGATCCATGCTCGAAGCCTTTAACTATTTATAAACCCCATTTCAACCCCCCTCCTTTCAACGATGTAAAACCCTTCGCTTTTCCTACACTTAACAAGTCAAAATATGGCTTATGAAAAAATGCTGCTAGTCTTACACTAGTTGACGCTAGACAACACAGATCAAGTTTTTTTTTGTATTCTCCTTTATTTATTTTTCTGCAGATTAAAGACTTTAAAGGATCAAATTAGGGTTTTTTTATGTTGTCTTTTATTTACTTTTTCCGTTTGGTGGTGGATTACTAGCAAATTACTCTCCTTCCCTTTTGAGAGGGTGGCAGAAGCCACCATGTCTGCTTATTTGGTTATTTTCATGTTTCTTGTCTTCGATTTTTTTTTTCTATGCGGACAGCTCAGTGGGAGGTCTCGGGCTAACAGGAGCCGTATGTGGAAATTGCTGATTTCATGCTGACGAAGAGGCGGCGAAATCACGTAGATGGACAAAGTAGATAAATTATCATGCCCTCGCGCTTTTCTTTTGTGGAACTTGCGTTTTTGATCCGTGACGCTGGATTTGTTGG
This sequence comes from Troglohyphantes excavatus, assembly GCA_963932185.1. Classification (NCBI taxonomy): domain Eukaryota; kingdom Metazoa; phylum Arthropoda; class Arachnida; order Araneae; family Linyphiidae; genus Troglohyphantes; species Troglohyphantes excavatus. The sequence goes on from OZ010674.1 coordinate 22,796,547, forward strand.
TTGGACAAACCAATCAACCAACCGGAAAGTCCGGTGTCTTCGAAGGGAAGAGCAGAACACGTTACCCAGCTCAAATGACTTAACATAAACGTTTTGGTGCTATTTCTATAAGATCAAACATCAAATTGACTTGTTTGTATTTTTTTAAATTCTATTGACAATAACAACAATAAAATGAAAAGTAAGTATAATAATATTTACATGAATCTAGTCTTCAAAATGGTAAAACTTTTGTTTTGGGGTGTAATAATTTAACCCGTTAAAAGACACATTACCAAAAAAATTGAAAAATTCTCAATTTGTTTTTATTTAGTAAAATTATAGTTTTGAATTTTCTAAATATCCTTGCCAAATTATGGAACTGTATATATGTTTTTAATGAGTTATTTGGGATTTTATGCTGGATGAGACAGGCATGTTGTTCAAGGAATGAAAATTTGAAATTGTTTTTTCTCAGTATTTCATGGTTTTCTTTTAAATTAATTAAATGTTTCGAAACGCTAAGATTTTTTTCCCTTTTAAGCATATTGTGAAATATGTGTATATTATAAAGTGACATGTACAAAATATCTTTATGAGTTGTAGTTATTTTAAATACTAAAGTAAAAATAATTGAGTTTTATAGAAAAAGTTTTGTCTTATTACGTTTTAAGTTATAAAGTTTTGTCTTATGAAAACTATTTTTATAAAAATCAAATATATATAGTATACAAAACTTTAATGTGAATTCTTTTGTATTATAGTTCAAACGATCCGAGTAAAAAAAAAAAAATGAAAAAATATAAATATGTTAAAGACTAGGAAAAGTGTAAATTTTGATAAAATGTAAACAATTACGAATTTATTTTTGTAAAAATATTGTTCTCTAATATAAATTTAAATAATATACTTTAAAATTTTGATTTAAAAAGTCACAAAAAAAAAGTTTAGATGGTTCGTGTCTCATTAAGAAATATATACAGACAGACAGAGATAAGAATATCTTTGAATAAATAATGAATTTTCCCAGTGAACGAAATCAAACCGAAAATTGTCACCAAAATCCATGTAAAAATGAAACACAAAATATTTTAACCAAATTTAAAAAAGTTTCTCTAAACCACTGAACAACTAAACAAACTCAACGATCGCGAAAATTGAAGCACGTCTCAATTAAAACACATAACACTCCGTCTTCCCCCACATGAAAAAAATAAAACACCTTTAAAAAAGCACCTCTCTAAAAACATCCACAAAAAACACAAACTTTCAGAGAGAGCCTTCAAAAAAAAAGAAACAGAAAGAAACAGAAAACCAAATCAGGAAGTCCACCAGGAGAGAGAGAGAGGGAGAAACAATCGTCGGTTTGGGACCACGGTTTCGGACCCCTTTTCGCACCGGACCGTGGCAGGTCACGATGGGTCAAGAAGAGAGCCCTACAAGCTCAGTTTCGCTGTAGTGGACACTGTCTCAACAAACACTTTTCCTGCGTCTCCGTATCACGTAACGCAAGGATCCTCACGGGTTCGGAACGGTTCTGGACCACTGGTGTGGATGGCGAGGTCTTAATCCGGCAGGGGGATTTGCTGTTAACCACTGGAGATTTCCTCTTCGAGACGGGTTCCGTTGCGAACTCCTTCCTTGGTTGGGTTGCCCTGACGACAACAAAGTGTCTGCCCCCCCCCCCCCCCCACCCCCATCTATGCTGCCCCTGTTTCTTTTTTAAAGCTGCATATTCGTCCTTCTTTTTTTGGTTGAATTTGGAAAGGTCGGCTGCCTAATTTAGAGGTTAAGCGACTTTCAGTTTTCGCTGAGTTCTCTTCACGCATACGCGTGAAATTGATTAGTTAGCATACTTGTAATTGGTTAATTGGTGGAATTAACGTCGCACCACAGCTGCATAGTGCAGTGGGCTATCCACGACGGTCCGGGGATTATCTCGAAGAAAACAGACCGGGGTCACTACCTCGAACGAAATACCTGCTTTGCACTAACACTAGTTTGCTTTGGTTTGGTTAAATAACGTCGCACTAGAGCTGCACAGTGTGTTATTGGCGATGGTTTGGGGACTATCTCGAAGGAAAGACCCTAGAACGATGCTTCGTATTATTGAACCATGGTCAGATGGCGAGGACAACACCTGAGTTGGCTCCCACGCCTTCAATAGGCGTCAGGACTTTGTACTCCGATCAGATTTATCGCCGGTATAATTTATTGGACGACTTTCTAGTATTTTTGTAGCGAAGCTAGCAAGCCTCCGATCACAAGATCACTACTTTTTTTTTTACTTTTCTCTGTCAAGTCCGAGGCCTCCGTGGCCGAGTGGATTGGGGCGTCAGCTGGGAATCCAAGTGGTCGCCGGTTCGAGCCTTTGCGCGGACTAGACTAAAGAATAGTAAAAAGTAGCGATATTGCGATCGGAGGGTTGCCAACTTCGCTACCAAAATACTATAATGTCGTCCAAAACATCCACAAAAATTAACGGCGTGTATACGGGTGGTGTATACTGGTGCACGATAAATCTGAGTATACTGGTGCACGATAAATCTGATCGGGGTCCAAAGTCCCGACGTCTGTTGAAGGCGTTGGGGCCAGCTCAGGTGTTGTTCTCGTCATCTGAGCATGGTTCAAAAATACGAGGCATCGTTCCCGGGTATTTCCTTTGATATAGGCACCGAACCGTCGCCAATAACACACTGTGCAGCTCTAGTGCGACGTTAATTATCCAAACCAAACCAATGTCAAGTCCATCGCACGTGTCGAACTAACAATCCTCTGATTACCAGCTGAACGCCTTTATCCACTGGGCTACCGGGCCCGCACTTAAGCTAGATAATGGAGAGACAGTTCGGGATAAATCTTGAAGGAAAATCTGGTAACACCTGCGTCGCATGCTTGAACTATTTTTAGATGACGAAGACCTGAGCTGGCACCCCACGCACCTAATGTAAGCGTGAGGACAATTTTAACGTGCACAGTCACCTATCCATGGGGATGGGTTTTTAAGACGACGCCGAGCGATATTGGAAACCCTCCAAATACGAACTAACTGCACGAGTGGAGATTCGAATCACAAGCCTTCGGTTATGAGTCCATTACTCTAGTCACTCGGCCATCCGCTGGTCTTAAAATATTCATATCTACAAGTCAATGGGAGAGGTTAAAAACAACTAAACCCCCTCCCTCCTCATGCGTACACTACTGGGTATATTGCCTCGTAACTCGGAACTATGGTCAAGATAACGGCTTCAACACCTGAGCTAGCACCCTAGCAAAGTCGATAATTATGAGGACATTTGGACCACGACTCATTTAACAAGCACTAGTTCCCAATACACACTTCGGATATAAGGAACGATTCTGACAATCCTCCGATTATCAGAGCACTATATTCTTATTGGGAATCGGAGCCCCAGTTGCTCAGTGGATTAGGCGTTCAGCTACTAATCAGAGGATTGGTGGTCCGAACCCGTGCGATGGACTTGACAAAGAAAAGTAAAAAAGTAGTGATCTTGTGATCGGAGGGTTGCCAGCTTCGCTACAAAAATACTAGAAAAGTCGTCCAGAACATCCGCAAAAATTAACGGCGTGTATACGGGACTGGTGCACGATAAATCTGATAGGGGTCCAAAGTCCCGAAATCTATTGAAGGTGTTGGGTGCCAGTTCAGGTGTTTCCTCGTCATCTGACAATGGTTCTAAAATAACGAAGTGCATGTATGAATGTGTGTGTGAATGTGTATGTGCTCCCGGATCGTTCCTTCGTGATAGACCCCGAACCGTCGCCAATAGCCCACTGTGCAGCTCTAGTGCGACGTTAATTAACCAAACCAAACCGTAGTCCTCGGCATTCCGCCATCAGGCGTAGTGGGAAATGGAGACAGAAGAAGTTTGGTTTAGTTAATTAACGTCGCACTAGAGCTGCACAGTGGGCTATTGGCGACGGTTTGGGGCCTATCTCGAAGGAAAGACCCGGGAACGATGCCTCGTATTTTTGAACCATGGTCAAATGACAAGGACTGCACTTGAACTGGCACCCGACGCAACCTCAACAGGCGTCAGGACATTGGTCCCGGATCAGATATAACGTGCACCAGTCTCGCACGCCGTAAAAATTGGAGGTAAAATGGACGTATTGTTACTTCGCAGCAAAATCTGGCAACCCTCCGATCACAAGTTCTCTGCATTTTAAATTTTGTCAAGTCGTTTGGTATCAGCAGTATTCGAACTCGCAATCATCTGGTTGCTAGCCGACGACGAATCCGGAGGGCTACGAACCCCATCAGACAGTTGGTGGAAGCAATTTTCATAAACTTCCAAAAACTTCAAAACAGGAAGTACTATCCGTAACCTCTGAATTCGAATTGAAGGGAATTGCGTATGATTCCTCTTGGTTGGTTTGTTAATTAATGTCGCACTAGAGCTGCACTGTGGGCTATTAGCGACGGTTCGGGGTCAATCTCGAAGGAAAGACCCGGGAACACATACACATTCATACATGCACCTCGTTATTTTAGAACCATGGTCAGATGACGAGATTCCTCTTGGCAATATTTTCATTCGCCTCACATCTTGACTTCAAAACAGTTTTGTCTCACCTATTTTTTCTTGCGATCGGAGGGTTGCCAGCTTCACTACAAAATTACTAGAAAAACGTCCAGAATATCCAACAAATTATACTGGCGTGTATACGGGACTGGTGCACGATAAATCTGATCGGGGTCCAAAGTCCCGACGTCTATTGAAGGCGTTGGGTGCCAGTTCAGGTGTTTCCTCGTCATCTGACCATGGTTCTAAAATAACGAGGTGCATGTATGAATGTGTGTGTGAATGTGTATGTGTTCCCGGGTCTTTCCTTCGAGATTGACCCCGAACCGTCGCCAATAGCCCACTGTGCAGCTCTAGTGCGACGTTAATTAACCGAACCAAACCAAACCAAAACTCACCCATTTTTTCCACTATTTCCATATCTGGCATTTTTGTTTTGGCAACACTTCTTGGAAGGCAAGATGAGGCAAGTGAAAGACAAGATGAGGCTTTCTATATCACCCAGCGGAATCATATCAACAAGTGAAGCAAATGTACGTACTTTTTTCACTAAAATCTTCATTTATTGCGTGTCATTTATGAGCTTTCAAAAACTAGCAAAAGTAGAAACATTCTCAACAGTGCCGAGACGTTTCAGACAAAACTTTCAAAAACTTCCAGAAATTTTCAGATTATGAATCAACTCGAGTGTGCCGATCGACGAGTCTCTCCGGGAAAAGCCCCAATAAAATTTGACTTTTGATTGACTGAATTTAGAGATTTTAGATCTCTTTCACATTTTCATTTTTCTTGATTTTTTTATTATTTTCTATGGGATAGGACCACTATTTGATCACCCTCTAGCATTTAAAAATAATTATTTAAATAGTTCGCTCAGTACAAACGTAAAATAGATCTTCCAAAAGAATGGGAAGCAAAAAAAGAAATTGAATCGAATTTAATATATCGACAAAAAATAAAATGGCAATTTGCCGCTTGAACATGTAATATGTTCCACGCGGCATCTTAGTTCAAATTAATTTCTTAGTTAAAAGTTTCGTAGTTAAAATGACTTAATGGTTGGTTTGGTTAAATAACGTTGCACTAGAGCTGCACATTGAGCTATTGGTGATTAAAATTACTTAATAATTATAAAAAACTAGGAAACAAAAAATAAAAATAATCAAGTCGTATAAAAAAAAATTGTCACTGGTCAAATAAAAATACGATAAGTGATGCAAGTCGCCTTTTTCTAGGCTACTTTAGGAGGGACCCGAGGTACCGACATCGGCTAGTAACCAGAGGGGAGAGTGTTCAAATACGGCTGATACCAGAAACTTGACAAAGATGTTAAAGTGCAGTGAACTTGTGATCGGAGGGTCGCCAGATTCTCTGTGAAGTAACAATACGTCATCCGAACTTGCCTCTAATTCCTACGGCGTGTATACATCACAAGTGCACGTTAAATCTGATCGTGATCCAATGTTCTGAAGCCTATTGAGGTTGCGTCGGGTGCTATCTCGGGTGTTGTCCTCGTCATCTGACCATGGTTCAAAAATACTAGGCATTGTTCCCGGGTCCATCTTGCGAGATAAACCCCCGGGCCTCCAGTTGTCCAGTGGATAAAGGCGTTCTGCTGGTAATTAGAGGATTGCTAGTTCGAGCCCGTGCGGTGGACTTGACAAAGAAAAATAAAAAAAACGTAGTGACCCTGCGATCGGAGGGTTGCCAGCTTCGCTACAAAAATACTAAAAATTGTCCAGAACTTCCAACAAATTATACTGGTGTGTATACGGAACTGGTGTACGATAAATCTGATCGGGATGCAATGTCCTTACCCTTATTGAGGTTGCGTCGGGTGCAAGTTAATGTTTTGTCCTCGTCATCTAGCCATGGTTCAAAAATACGAGGCTTCAAAAATACGAGGCATCGTTCCCGAATCTTTCCTTCGAGATAGGCCCCAATGTGCAACTCTTGTGCGGCTATTAATTAACAAAAACCAAACCAAAATCAAGATGATAAATCCTGAACCGTCGCCAATAGCCCAATATGCAGCTCCAGTGTGACGTTAATTAACCAAACCAAACCTACTTTAAAATTTCTAAAAAGTTATCCTAGAATAATTTTATAAATTTAAATTATTGTAAATCACATTATTTAAATTAAAAAAAATAAAGCTTGTAAAAATCCTTTAAAATACACAATGTCAATTAAAGCAGGTCCAAAGCAAAGTAAACGCTCATCTCAAAGAATAGATACAAAATAACACAACGATATTCTATATAGCTAGATCGTATCATTTTAAAAAAGGGTCAAGCATGTTTTTTCTCCCTTTTTTTATCCCTTCCGCGTAACAAGGGATTTCACTCCGCGACAGAGACGTCGGGCAGCAGGCGTGAACAAAGCTATGAAAAGGAAACGGGCAGGAGTTTTTAATCCGTTAATCACCTGGTGACCGCAACACCCGAGAAACTTTCACAGATGTTCCAGAATTACGGTGAAAGATTATTGTCCGTTGAACTCGGGTGGTGGCCATGAATCCGTTGTTCTTGCAGTAGACCGAGCACATTTTTAAGATGTCTCTGACAGAATAGGGGAGCCCCAGTTGCTCAGTTGGTAAGGCGTTCAGCTACTAATCAGAGGATTGATTGGTGGTTCGAATCCGGGAAATGGACTTGACATAGAAAAGTAAAATAATAGTGATCTTGCGATTGGAGGGTTGCCAGCTTCGCTACAAAAATACTAGAAAGTCGTCCAGAATATCCAACAAATTATACTGGCGTGTATACGGGACTGGTGCACGATAAATCTGATCGGGGTCCAAAGTCCCGACGTCTATTGAAGGCGTTGGGTGCCAGTTCAGGTGTTTCCTCGTCATCTGACCATGGTTCTAAAATAATGAGGTGCGTGTATGAATGTGTGTGTGAATGTGTATGTGTTCCCGGGTCTTTCCTTCGAGATTGACCCCGAACCGTCGCCAATAGCCCACTGTGCAGCTCTAGTGCGACGTTAATTAACAAAACAAAACCAAACTGAAAGAATAGGTCATATTCTCTCTATCGAGAAGTTCCGTCAATCATTCTACTATTACATGGAACATAGAATACTTCAAATTCTTTCTATCGAGTAATTCGACCAATTATTCAATTACTTGTAAAATAGAACAGGTAGGCTCTTCGAGCATGAATGGTCTGTAGTAGAGATAATGTGAAGTCATAATCGTGAAGCACACATCTCACGTGCCATTGCTTCAAAATTATAAATTAAAAAATACTCGCGATTGACTGATGAATTGGGAAATGTGTAGCAGTGAAAATTTCTGAATGGAATGAGTAATTAACCACGCGTCTGAGGCCATACATGTTGGCTTCACTTTGATGTTAGAGAGAGTGACGTCATGACTCATCTACTACAAAGGATCCATGCTCGAAGGGTAGGCTAGATTCTTTCTATAGATTACACCAATTGTTCTAGTAACTTGGATTATAGAATGGCTTAATTAATTTCTATCAAATAGTTCGAATACCGTTTTCTTTTGTTTGTTTGTTTATTAACGTCGCACTAGAGCTGCACAGTGGGCTATTGGCGACGGGTTCGAATACCGAATCTCTAGAATAGTATAAATATTTATATTCAGTACTTCCACCAAGTTTTCCTTTACACGGAGTACAGATAGATTAGATTTGTATTGTCCATTAAATCAATAGAATATGTCAAATTCTTTCTATTGAGTAATTCGACCAATTATTAAATTACTTGGAAAATAGAACAGGTACGCTAGATTCTTTCTATAAAGTACAAGAATTGTTCTAGTAACTGGATAACTGGATTATAGAATAGCTTAATTAATTTCTATCAAATAGTTCGAATACCGAATCTCTAGAATAGTTTAAATATTTATATTCAGTACTTCCACCAAGTTTTCCTTTACCTAGAGTATAGACAGATTTGATTTGTATTGTCCATTAAATCAATAGAATGTCAAATTCTTTCTATCGAGTAATTCGACCAATTATTCAATTCCTTGGAAAATAGAACAGGTAGTCTAGATTTCTTCTATAGAGTAGTTTCACCAATTATTCTATTGACTGGATTACAGAATAACTTAATTAATTTCTATCAAATAGTCCGAGTACCGGAACTCTAGAATAGTTTAAATGTTGCTATTCAGTACTTCCACCAAGTTTTCCATTACCTGGAGTATATATAGTTTAGATTTGTATTGTCCAGTAAATCCAACAATAAGATTCCAAAACCTAACCTGACGAATAAAATAGGTTAAATTCTTTCAACAGAGTCGTTCTACCAATGATTCTATTACCGTGGGTATAGAATATGTTATATTCTACATATCGAATTCTATTACCAAATTATATATCCCATTATCGAATTCTATTACCGAATTATCTGTTCTGTTATCATATTTTTCCAAATTCTATCTGCAACCAATTATGTTACACTTGAACTCAAGATTACGATTTTTGGTTGGTTGAACTGTTAAATCCTTGCTAACTATAGTTCTTCCAACTAAAATATCTATTACCTTGAGTACAGCATATTCCATGGAGTAATTCCACTAATGATTTCAGAACCCGAAGTATAGAATAGTTATATTATTTCAATTCCTTAATTTCATAAAATATTTTATTACTTGGAGTATAGAATATGTTAGATTATTTCTATATTCTAGTTTGACCAACGATTCTATTATCTGGAGTATAAATTACAATAGATTTTTTCTATGAAGTAGTCCCACCAAAGTTCACACTTCTGTTGTATAGAATAGCTTAGACTCTTTCTATCGATTAGTTTAACCAATTATTCCATTACCTGGAGTATGTAATGGGTTAGATTCTTTCTATCAATTAGTTCCACCAATTATTCCTTTAACTGGTGTACAATGGTTAGATTTTTTTATCAAGTCGTCCCACAAAGGTTTCAATTGCCTGTGGGATAAACTTAATTGAACAGACATACAGTTTACTCATTTGTATAAATGATGATAAATGAAAAGCTTATTGTAAGTGTATGCGAAAAATTACAGCTTCGAGAAAAAACGGAAAGGGTTCTGATGTAAAATAAACGATGTAAATGAGTTGAAATTGAAAGGAAATTTATTGAATTTAAAATTTTGTTTTGAATAAATTTTAAAATGTTGTTCAAATTGTAATATAAATACTTTAAATATTTCTTTAAAAAATTCAACATGCCAGAGTCAGCTCAATACTATTAACCGCGGTAACACTTCCACAACTCTTAAGGAAAATTAATGGAAGTGTTAAATATAAGCATATCTTCAAGGTTGTAAAATCGCTTTATATTTTTTACAATAATTCACTTAACTTGACACAACCTAGACTATAACAAATATAACAATTGCAATTTTTTTTTAACTTTATTTATTTTTATAAAAGTATGTTTCAATAAAAAAAATTAACGTATGTTTATTCTTTAATGATTTTAGTAAGTAATTCACTTAAAAAATGAATATGGAAAAAATTGCAAACAATTTTAACAGCGAATAATGGGATAAAAAAAAATTTTAGAAAATATTTATTTTTGCACTTACTGTTTCTAAAGCGTATCCTCAAAACTTGAAATCTGAAGATTTTCCCGGTTTCTTGCTTTATAATATTAGAAAGAAATATTTTTAAACGATCTGTATAATAACTCGGTAAATAACAATGATACATAATGAAAAATTATTTAAAATGGAATAAAAGATATTTTTTTAATCTTTATAAGTAACAGGTAAGGTTAATTCAGCGAAACACGTTTCCATTAATTCCATCGTAATATAAATGCTTAATAAAACTAACTTTATTGAATCAAACAAATTTTGGTTTTGAAAATTCTATGTTTTGTTTGTGGAATTGCATTATTAATAAACGTAGTAAAAAGTATCAGAATAGAATTTATTTATTCTTCTATCTTTGTGAATCCAAACCCTTATTGACCATGTTTTTTTTTTAAATATTTATTAGCAAATTTAAAATAGTTAGCTCACATGAAAATAATTTATTTCTACATTATTATTTGCAAATGCAGACTATTTTTGAATTTTGATTTATCTGAAGTTATTCTTCAGTTATTTTTAATGATAAAAAATAGCATTTTATTTTATAATAATAAAAAAAAATAGAATTATGTCAACAAATAATTATAACACATAAAAGTTAAAATAATTGTATCATGTAACTGTTGTATGTTTATAGTCATATGCACTGAGCTAAAAAAATAACTGGAAAATTTAAATCGAACTTTTAATTTTCTTATTTTTCCCCCTAAAGTTTTTTTTTTTTTAAGTTGAAACATATAAAATTTAATTTTCACACTAAAAAACGGTAATTGAGTATTTTTTGTAAAAATTGTTAGTAGATTATATTTATAGAAATATACAAACCATTTTTGCTTGTTTAATAGTATTAGATTTATATAAAAAAGATTATATTACGTAGATTTTTACCAAATAGCTGTCGATCCGAGTTTCATAGCTCAGAGTGATACTAGCACTTCTGCTTAAGCTTTTAAGCAGCTATAAAGCTATAAATAAAAAGTCAAAAAGCCGCTTTTATTGACCAGACTTACGTAGAATTACTAACCGGCAAAACGAAAATAAAATACAAATAAGAACAACAATTAAATTAATGATAAAGGTAGATAGTACGCAATTAAACTTTTATAAATAAAATAAAATTCTTATGTGGAGAATCCTTATCGGCATTCTAAATTTATTTCATACAGCTTTTTGATTTCAAGTAGGTTTGTCTTTCCTAGAAATGACAATAAATTGTCTTTTCAAACGATGTCATACACCTGAATGCACCTGGATCAAGAAAAGGTGAAATATAACCAGCTCGTGGACATATGTTTTGTTTTTGTTGCGTATACCGTTAACAGCTGCAGACGACAGTTTCAATTGTCCATTCCACCTGGTCGTGTGACTTCTGAATATTTGTCATTATTTTGGAAAAAGTTTTGTTTTAAAGTTAAGACTGTCTACTACCATTAATTTGAAGATCTTGAAGGAAACGGGAACCATGCGACCATTCATTGTACAACTTAAATCTAAGGACAGATGAAGAGGAAAAAGCGCAAGAGGATCCCCCTCCAAAAAAAATAATAAAAATTATGGATTTGAAAGTAAATTTCTTCTCGTGTTACATTAACATATATGAAAACGATGTTTAACAGCAAATATTAAATTTAGATTTTAGTAAACAATTGAAGATATTATAATTTTAAATGTGACTTTTTGTTTAATTTATAATTTATTCTATTGCTACTTACGCCCCTCCCCCCTCCTAAAATATTTAATTTCTGTATCCGTAACTACTTAAAACGCAGAAATTAAGTTAAGTGTTAACTTAAGTAAACGTGTTTCAATGGACAAATTTTAACTTTCATTGCAGATAAAATCAACTCTTGTTTTTAATTTTAAACTAATATCATAATTTCTATATTTATATAATCTATCTTATCTCTAATTTTCTTCCTAAGTACGCATGAACTTTTAATTTCTTTCTATTTACGAAACACGTTTGTAGTAATTTTTTAAAAAAAATATTTGTTTAAAACGTTCCCACAAATTCTCATTCGCTGAAAGCATCAAATCAAGATCATCAAATACATTGCATCATCCATACAATTGTTGATTGTTCCAGACAACTTATTAATATTCTTTTTAAAATCAGCTGAATATTTCCATTTGACATCTTCTTGTTAGCTTATATTTTTTTACTGAAGAAATTACATCCTCACAGGTCTCTATAACCTCCCGTTCAAAAGCTCCATAACTTCTTTCACCTTCCCCAAAACGCACAACTGGGTATCACACTACAAAAACAGCGGTAACTTTTCCAGAGTTTAGTACACACCTAATGAGGCTTTGAGTTAATCCCTCTCGGTATATTATGTAGTCCTTCCTGCCAGCAGGTTAAAGTTCGAAACACAGACGACGAGGTCCCGCTTCCCCCGTTCCTGTCTGCTTCGGGGACGTCGCGTTTACAAGTTATGAGACTTATATTTGACATTTCACTTGTCTGGGTCAACCCTAGAAATTGAATCTGTTCGTAGTTATTTTTCTTTCCAGTTCCTTTTTTTTCTTCTTCTTCTTCTTGGGTAAAAGGGAAACGAACTCGATGCAGTCCGATATACCATTTCAAGCAGAGCAGAGTTACTGGCGCTATGGAATGGTTTGACAGATTCTAGCGTCGGCACTGAGGACCCTTCCGAACGTTGTCAATCATGAGGACAAACTCGGCTGCAGCCTTATCTGGAAGTTGACAGAACTCCGGGAATTTGAAGCTGGTTTTCTTTTTTATTCTCTGCTTTGCGGGTCGCATTCGTTTGAGGGTGTTTATCTCTTGCAGAGTTCATAATTCCGAAGTCGGATCCCAAACACGAAGATTATGTTTCCGTCGCAGTAAATTGAAACGTGCGGGACCAAATTGGTCTTGGCAGGACGGTGAAGGGTCGAATGGGAATCGAGATTCGGTGAAAGATTCTGGAATGACTCAAATTGAGGGTGTAATAAATTAAAGAAACAATCTGGGCTTTTTCCCTCCCTTTCGCTAAGTTTATATTAAAAAAATTATCGCTGATGTGGGTTGATAAACAGATAGGAAGTATCTCTGGTGATTTGGGTAAAATATTGATGACAGTTGAAGCATGTTAGATTATATTCGGCAAGTTTATTCTTAAAAATTATTTGTATTAAAATTTAGAATCTTATTTAATATTCGTGTAGAGATTCTAACCAATTATTGAGAATTCTTGCAATTGGACATAAACACGTTGCGATGAAATATTTTTTAAAAAATCTTTATATTTATTCATATAAGATATTTTGTGGTCAAATCTTCAAGTAATTGATCGAAATGTAACGGAATATCTTCAATAGAAGATTGGTTTATTTTCAACAAATATACAACTTTTTATTGAAGGTGTCTTTGTAGCTTGCAGGATCGAAAATGTGTTAATATTTTACGAATAAAAATATGTTATTAAGATATATTATTTATTATAAATAATAAAATTATTTACTTTGAATTGCCTAAAAATACCGATATTAAATATTGTATTAGAACATGAAGGGTCAGAGGGAAAATGACAATAGTCCAGTGTTTGTGTAAATCGAGACATTACACCTTATGTTTGTTTACAAGGCATAACTTTCATTACACCACGTTGTGAACAGATAAGAACGATAATAATACAAAAAACACATTAATATTGTCATCATGCCAGAAGTAGAGAGAGTTGAGATGGAATTATCTGGGACTACATGCAACCGTTTGTTCTACCTCAACCGAAAACAATATTTTAGTTATATATAGTATTTTATTCTATTAATAGTCAAAATTATTTTGAAAAAGGTAAATTTATTATTTTAGGTAGAACTTAAGAATAGAGCTACGATAAATCCAGTGTTTTGATATGATATAGTCTGACAACGGGGATTCATAATTCTTTTCACGGAGTATATGCATATATGGAGTACAGTGTCTTCTCTATACCTTCTATGCTTTTTGAACCATACATTATTTGAAACAAAAAGTATCTTTGCAGATACGTGATCAAAAACTGTATAATATATATTTTTAAGTATGTAAAATATTTCATTGGTATATATTATCTATTATAAAATAGCCAAATCATCGAGTGATTTTTTGGTTGAAATGTAATTAAACATCCTCAAGAAAAGAATAATATATTCTTTTAAACGGAATTCATCTTTTCAGCTTACATGATCATTAGCCCTTTAGGGGTTGAGGAACAGATTTAATATTCAAGTTCTTTTTATGGAACAGTTCATGTTCTTTTTTAAAAGGTATCCTTTAGTGTGTTCTTTAGGTGGATAATTACAAAAATAAAAATATATGCGTAAGGATGATTGTAAATCTCAGTCAGACACAAATTTAGTGGCGTATGACTGTTTTTTTTTTCTTGTTTTTTTAAGGGGGTTGTGAAGAATTTCAATCTGAAAAAGTTTTAGATTGTCAACATAATTGGTTCTTCTAGATGACAAGAATAATTTCTATTAAAGTTTGTGAGAAAATAATCTTTAAAATTCAAGAATTGGTCGCCCTCTTTCATTTTGGAGAACAGGGAGAAAAAATAACACGTCGTTATTTTGGTAACTTAACCCTTTGCACTCCGATGTCGTCTCTTAGGCGCCAACATAACGACTTGTTTTTTGGTTCCCTGTTCTTTAAAATAAACGAGAATGGTGTGATCTTGTGTTTAAAAAACATCGTTTTTTTTTTCTTCAAATTGTTCTTTTGCAAATCCGAAACATATTATGATTTTCTCCCCTCTATGAGCATAAAAAAATTGTGGATAAAAGAACAGAAAGAGGAATAACTGTTCCGTGGAAAGAACGCAATGTCAAAGATGTTCGCGAAGTGCAAAGGGTTAAAAGGAACACTCCTGTGCAAAGGTTTGTTAAACTATATTAATAAAATATGTTGGAATTAGATAAAGAACATACTACCGAAAGAAAGGCGTTTTTCATGTCCAAGAACATGCAGTTGTCGTTTAATTTGAAGAACAAGGAACAAAAGAACATATAGTTATATTTGTGAGTGTCAGTCACATCTCGACAGTAAAGGGTTAGCAATGTATCCTTTTAAATTGAAAGCATCTTTTCAGCTTGCATGATCATTAAATACTGAATCGGAGTCACGTACATCATCCACAAACAGAACGCAGGAAATTGATACATCATGTTTTTCCTCAAGAGGGGGAGGATCGCTCTGGGCAAGGAAACCCATCGCCGCTTTTGTTTTGGGAAGAGACGACCGACAACAACAAAAAAAAATAACGATGCCCTGTTGAATCGACGATGAAACGCATCGATGAATCAAAATTGCCTGGGAATTGATGATATCATCCGACCCTCTCAAGTGGGGGGCTGACCCTTACCCAAAAAAAAGACCTTCCAACAACAAACAACCCTCGAGAAAAAAAGAGGCGAAGACAGAGACAAAAAGGTCGTACCCACTGCCACTGTCAGGGGTCGACCTCTTGGGGATGTGATAAGGCCTGCTACCGTTCTGCAACGGGCAGACGTGTCGGGAATGCATTGTCGGCGGACAGGTAAAAGGTAGGAAGGTCGTATGGCCCGGGACACGGGAAGGTTAAAAGTTATGACGATTCGTTATCTGGTTTCCCGGCGGACTTTCTCGCTTGGGAAATTTATTCCTGCTGCAGGGGGGATTTCTTCTTTTTATGTGGCCGGCCTGTCATGTGGAAGTCGGCGATTTTTTTTTTCTTTTAAAGGTTTGTGTTCCTTTGGGGGGTTTGTTTTATATCTTCTGGGTTTGAGGAGAAGATTAAGTTGTTATTCGGGATGAGCGATGGTGTGTGGGACCGATGGGAATTTAAAGTGAGGGGAAGAGATAGTAAATGTGGAACTTAAAGACGGTTTTATGCGGTTAAAGTATTCAAAGGAAAGATTCAAAATCAATAGTTAACATTTCCGGGTCTTTCTCCGAGTGCAGATCCCCCCCCCCCCCCCCCCCAAAAAAAAATCGCCAATAGCTAAATGTGTAGTTCTATTTACTGTTAAAAAATACATGTACTTGAAAATGAGTAAAATGTACTCATTTTTGACTACATTCGATGCTTATCATAGCTCCGATTACATTAGTATCGGATATGAAAAAGAAATGTAATAATTTTTGAATACCTTCGATGCTTATAATATTTCCGATTACATTAGTATCAGATTTGAAAAAGACATGTACTAATTTTTGAGTACATGCAGGGAATTAATTTCAAGTATATTTATAATTTTTTCGTATAAGAAATTAATAAATATTTGTAAAAATAAAGTACTTAAAAATGAGTACCTGCGCAAACTTGTATTTCTTTGAGTACAATTGCATCGTCAATGAGCGATGACGTACTCAAAATTAAGTAATCGTACTTTCTCAAAAATGCGCAGTGTGATTTAATATTGCTGATATCGGCTTCTGTTCAATCCGTCTTAACAAGACGACCTGGCAAACCAAAAATATTTTTTCAGAAGAGGCTTTTCCACATTATTGGCTGTCGATAGCTTAAATGGAAACTAAGTTATTACAACTCAATTATCTTACTTTTCATTATTTTGGCCTACCTTTTTAACATTACCTCTGTTTATAACTTATTCACGTCGCCATGGTCGCCCAATGGATAAGGCGCTGGACTGTGGTGCCTGAAGATCTGGGTTCATTTCCCGGTAAGTCTTGGTTGTAATTATTTATATTTATTGAAATGGATTAATGAAGACAACCTATGTAGGCAAGCAACTGCTCTTTTTATTCGTGTTACCCATTTTTAAGTACATTTCTTTTTCAAAAATGAAACTTACGTATTCAGATCTATGATAAGCATCGAATGTACTCAAAAATGAGTGCTTTTCACTTATTTTTGAGTATCTATATTTAACAGTGTTGTATCAAAGAAAATAAACGTGCATGTTTTTAATTATTTAAAACTTACTTGTAGATTATTTTTGAAGGGCGATGACAGACGATCTTAACCAAGTCACACTTCTGTTCTGCAAAGGAACCGGGTAGAACCGCTCTGTTTCGAAATATCCTTGCTTAAATTCATTTATGTGGATGTGGTAGTCGCTTCGCATACCATACGCATATTTAATAACACACAATTTAAAATATATTTCCATAAACGAACGCTATTATTGAGCAAATTTCCATTTCATGTATTCATCCGCCTAAAAACCCAGCACAAGATATTGTTCTTTAAGTAGGCACTCGTAACTTTTATTCTTCGGAATGTTTGCACGAAATATTTTAGAATTATAAATGTACGTTTATTAAACATTTCTTATATTGTAATATATGATAGCTAAATTGAATGTATCTAAAAAGGCTTATTTTTGTGTAATTGCGGTTGCTTAATATGAATACGTCATTGCTCATTAAGGATGCAATTCTACTGAAATGTAAAAAAAATTAATGTTCGTTGAAAGTAGTGAGCTGCGGACATTGAACTACGCCATGGCATTTGGGGCACTTAGTCAGGGCCCACATTTCAAGGGTGATCTCATAAAATGCTTACATAACTAAAAAAAATTAAAAGTTAAAAATAAATTCACTAATCAATGCATTTTGTAATAAATCAATAATATTTTTTTGTTAATTTGCAAAACTTCTATTATTATATCCAATCAAATCACTTATGTTTCCTGCACGTTCATGATGCATAGCACCTTTCACATGACGTTCGCTAGAGGATCCTTTGCAAAATTCAATTCAAGCGCTATATGCATGATCACTTTCATAAAATGCATGCGAATCGTAAAAACGCATAAGCACAGCTACAGAACACAGTTGCGAAATTTGAAACGAAGTGTTTAATAGATTTAGTAGTTTTATTTTAAGGTACGTCATGGGGAGGGGGGGGGGCAAATATTCTTGGGGGGCCTCTAAACTTGTAAGTCGGACTGTGGTGAGCTGAGAAATTTCAATATCTGAGAACATTCGAAATAATGTTTTTGATAAATTATTGATAAAACATAAATAAATAACGGAAACGTAAGGAAAATTGCGTTATAACACTCCTTGAAACTCTACTGAAGATTTTGTAGGAAGTCAGAGCGCGGTGACTGTCCCTCCCCTGTCTACGCCACTGTAAAAAAACATGTCTTTTAGTTCCAGTGTCTCCCATCGCATGTTATGCAACGTATACCATGTATAAATCCCAGCCAAACACTCCCCTTTAAATAACTCAAGCGGCCGTCGTCACCAATGTACAGCAATGTTTAATTAAGCCCCGCAATCTAATCCTTCCCGATAGCAACCCCACCCCATCCATCCGACATTCTAAGCAGCACATTCTGAGCACGTACACCCACAGCCACATTTACGATGCAGAACGTTTAGTATCTCACGCAGACATCGACTGCCTTTTCACGCATTCTGAAGCTCCTCTAATCTGCCCGGGCAATCAGCAAAACAGTGTTCCCTTTGGATTCCCGCCCCGCGTATCTTGTGTCTCTGGCCGAAGAAGATTTGCTAAAAACCCCAACCGGAGGATTAGTTCTTTTTAAGAATGGACTATCGACCGCTAAGTGAAAAACCGTGTCGAAGTTAAGAGAGTGGAGGAACCAGGTTCGACACCAGTAGTTGAGATGTCAAACTCCTCGACACGTTGAATCTGAGATTGGCCCCTGGAGATTAGATTTGCTCACCTGTTGATGGTTTTTGGAGGTGACGTTTTTTTATCCGTATCATAAAGAGATGTGCCGTCTAATTTATGTTGAGGGTGTTATACAGCGAGATGTATTTGCTAGTGTTATTTTAAGTGACATTAGCGACTGTTTTGTATTTTTTAATTCTAATTGCATCGAGCAATCCCGGAAAAATATCATATAAAATTTTATCAAAACCTTTATCAAACTTTCATGAAACCTAAACGTTTTTCCAAATCCCTTGATAAAACTTGTATGTTGGAGGAGGTAAATTCGTCAAAGCTAAATTTGGCAGGATTCTGCGAGGGATCGTCCATAAGCACATATAAGGAAATATATTTTCTGTCCCGCATGGACTTTTATTTAATTATTAACTCACGGACCCCTTATCGCGGTTATTTTATGTTGTGATTCTTCTATTTTTATCGTGATTTTGAAAATTGGCGCAAAAACTATGCCTTTCTCAGTGTAAGTATTACGTCATATGCGGCATTTCGCCAACAGTTTTATGCACACGTAATACCGTGCGCTAATATCACAGACTCCTAACGTCAATTTATGGCTCCAGGCAATTGTGAACATTGGCCTCCAACTACTCAGGATAACAGTTGATACGTCCTTTGAGCAGTCGATTATGGTGCTTACAGGCAAACCTTCGAGAAGTCAATTATGGCACCTCGCACTCAAATACTTTGTTTTGTAAAGAGCAATGGGTGTCAAACTACTGTATTCACGCACTCAATACTTAAGTTGAGTTGTAGCTTAAATTATATTTGAAGTAAAGAAAGGATCTATAAACAACATAAATCCATTCAGGACCGAAAATCTCTTCCCTTACAAGTGCATTATGCAATTATATGGACGATTCTTCGCTCGATCCTCCAAATTTACCTCCACCAAATTTAGCGACTCCCGGTTTTACAAGTTATTAATTTTGCCTGCATAATTAATTTCCCTTCAAGAATTTTAATGCGGAATTTTTCGGCAATAACTCTTCAGAAAATCCCATGTTGTTCTAAATATCTTTATAAAATCATTATTATCATTTTTGAAGGTTTTATGCTAATTTGCTTAGCTGGGAATCTATGTACTGTGCTGAGATGCCCTGTGATCGGTTTAAAATAAAAACGGCCACATCCACACACTGACAACACATGGACCAGGCAATAAAGAGATTTCTCTCTTGGATGACCATTGAGCATAGATTTGAGACATGCCTGAAGTTCCTCCTAGTTTAGGCTTCTTGATACAGACTGCTGTTTCGTAATATAACCGTATTTTTATACTATACTCGGGGACAACCTAAGTTGAGCTTAAAGCAATTGAATATTTTATACATATCATAGCTTCCGCTTCAGGTTCAACTTAGGTTGTCCCTGAGTATAGTTTTATAATTTTTGAGAAAGTTCTGAGCAAAAAACATTAACATAACTGAATATCTTGATATTTTTTTTTTATATAATAAGGGATATATAAATGTTTAACAACTTTCTGCTCTTGACAGCAAATGACTTATAGTTTCTTAATAACTTGTTGGTCGCAATGCCATTGTTTTGATTTCATTTATAAACTGAATAAAGATTACGCCATGTACTCATAATGCTCATAAAAAAAGCGAACGAAAACTTACAAACAAATGCATTATTACTGGTTATTTACTTCCACATATCTACACATAACCCGGAATTCCCGTAATTTGTTTTGCGGTTATCGAATTTGAACGGTGACATTAGTGGCCCTAAACGCTCTTTTTCACCCACTGACGCTCGCACGGTTTCTGCGACCGTAAAGTTGTTTTCACTTCCTGGATATTTAAATTAATTTTTCGTGGGATTGTTATTTTATATTATTTATTTGATTAAATTTAATTATTAAGATATACCTTTTAAATTGCACCTCAAACCTTTAAATTAAAAAAATATTATAAAATGGAGCATTTTTACGAATTTAAAAAATGGATGCATTGTTTAAAAAAACCTAGAGATACCTGGACGTATATATACGGCCTTAAGCGTCAGAGGGTTAAAATGTAAAAGCGTTTCTTGGGTGCTTTCATAATCTTGAAACAAATCAGAATGATACATTATAGAATAAAATCATGCTCGTAAGGATATAGTTAGTTTTTAGAACATGTTAGAAACATTCGTTCAATTTCAAAATGTATAACTACACCAAAATGGCAACACATGGCTAGCATTAAGAGTTTGGAGATTATTAAAGACAGGGTTAAATTTTTATGCATAACAAAACTTTTGAAAAATCGGTTAAAGTCTAGTTTGTGAATAGGCCTATCCTTGATTTGAATAAAGGTGATTTCTATACTGCTTGCTCATAAAAAAAAAACCGCCGAGTGGATTAATGCGTCAGCTGGGAATCCAAGGGTCCCGGTTCAAACCTTGCGATGGACTAGACTAAAGAATAGTAAAAAGTAGTGATATGGCGATCGGAGGGTTGCGAACTTCGCTACCAAAATACTAGAATGTCGTCCAGAACATCCACAAAAAATTAACGGCGTGTATACGGGACTGGCGCACGATAAATTTGATCGGGGTCCAAAGTCCCGACGTCTATTGAAGGCGTTGGGTGCCAGCTCAGGTGTTGTCCTCGTCATCTGACCATGGTTCAAAAATACGAGGCATCGTTCCCGGGCCTTTCCTTCAAGATAGGAGCCCCAGTTGCTCAGTTGGTAAGGCGTTCAGCTACTAATCAGAGGATTGGTGGTTCGAATCCGGGAAATGGACTTGACACAGAAAAGTAAAAAAGTAGTGATCTTGCGATCGGAGGGTTGCCAGCTTCGCTACAAAATTACTAGAAAGTCGTCCAGAATATCCAACAAATTATACTGGCGTATATACAGGACTGGTGCACGATAAATCTGATCGGGATCCAAAGTCCCCGACGTCTATTGAAGGCGTTGGGTGCCAGTTCAGGTGTTTCCTCGTCTTCTGACCATGGTTCTAAAATAACGAGGTGCATGTATGAATGTGTGTGTGAATGTGTATGTGTTCCCTAGTCTTTCCTTCGAGATTGACCCCGAACCGTCGCCAATAGCCCACTGTGCAGCTCTAGTGCGACGTTAATTAACACACCAAACCAACCAACCAACCTTCGAGATAGGCCCCAAACCGTCGCCAATAGCCCACTGTGCAGCTCCAGTGCGACATTAGTTAACCAAACCAAACCAAATCATAAAAAAAACCATGTGTAATATCCGAAACAAACGCATTAATAGTGATTATTTTATTGCCTATCTGAACCATAAACTTGCAGAAGTCTAGTTAAGACTATGATAAAAAAAATGAAGAGGATAAAAAAAGGCGACGCTTTATATCCATAACTCGAACTGAAAAGAGGGGTGGGGGTCGAGCCCCCTTCAAGGGGTGTCACAGGGTCGCGCGGTGACTTACGAAGATGCTTATAAGTGGAAAAATTCCGAGAAGTCACCAGCATATGACGGGGACCGCGCGGTATGGCAAAATTTTTCTCGACTCGCATTACACAGGGGGGTAACAGTGAGCCACATAGATCTATCTTTTTGACTCACTCTTCGTACACATGTGGCGAGCAGACACCTCCATTCTTGTTTTTACTTTTTTTGCAAGAGAGTCGTGCGGATAATAACCGTTGGCGTCACGG